>CM046886.1:22286263-22888088 GCA_025688845.1 Cucumis hystrix | reverse complement strand
TTAAAATATTTTTTTCTAAAAAATATTTTATTAATTAAAAAAAATATCTTATTTTTTAAAACAATTAAAATAAAAGGATAACAAAATCACATTATTGAAATTTATAGGTAGATAGAAAGGTTTGGAAGTTTAAATTTTGAAAATAAAAACTAAAACAAAAAACTACTTTTTTAAAAAAAAAAAAAAAAAGAAGATTATAAGTAGGTTTGGATTTGAAATGACTATTTAAAACACAATCATTATTCTAAGGAAGAAGAGTAACAATTATATTTTAGCATAATTCAAGATTTATATTCAATTTTCTATAATAAATCGTAAAAAAAGTGTAAATTACAAAAAAAAAAAAAAAGTTAGAATATAGTTTTAGAAAACAAACTATGAATTTTTGTATTCAAACATTTATTAAAAGAGTTGTAGTTTATGTGTTATAACACACTAATTATTATGAAATTTATAAATATAACTATTATATTCAAAATATTCATATGCAATAACAACATTTAAAAAAATTGCAATTATAACAAAATTGATAAAAGTTTATCATTAATAGATCGTAAGAGTTTATCAACAACAGAAGTCTATTATCGATTGATTTTATGGATGTCTTTGAACACTTAATTATTAATTATTAATTGGAAAAGGGATGATTCATAGTTAGCTTCACGAAAAGAAGAAATGTCATCATCCATCACATGGGGAATTTTTATTTAATTCATCTTCATCACATTCCTCCATTCAAGAAATTCGATGAAGTACACAAAATCTTGATTCATGGATTGAGGTTTCCTAAACCAATCCAAATTCTCTATTATTTTACTTTCAATTCTTTTTTAAAATCAAAACTAATATGCATACATACATACATATATATATATATATTATACTTTCTTATTTAAAAGTTTATTGTCTAAATTATCTGTTATAAAAAAAAATAATTAAGTTATGAGTTTACACCTTAAGAACCTTATATTAGCATTATAATATATGTGTTTGTACCATCTCAAGTACTAACTATAGATTGAATACTAGTTTTTTTTTAACTATTTTTCTTAAAAAGTAAGATTCTAAAATGTTTCTTAAAAATTAAGGTCTCATTTAAATAGTTATTTATTTGTTTATTATAAACTTTTTTTACTTGATTTATGTTTTGTTATCTACTTTTTGACATTATTTTCAAAATTGAAAGAAAAAATTAAATTAAAGTTATACCAAAATGGATCAAGAGATCCACTGTTTCGAATTTTTTTCTTTTTTCTTTTTTTGCATAAATGATAATACTTAATTTCTAGGTAGATGTAATTTGTAAACAAGTAATTTTTGGATCAATTGAAATTAAAGTATAGGAATAAAATTAAGATATATTTAGTTTAATCTATATATATATATATAAATAACCATCTTATAAATTAATAAAATAAAAAGGTAAAGTTATCATAACTTTTTAAGGAAAAAATATATATATATCATTATCGAATGACGTGCTGTTTAAAGAAATACTTTTAAAAGTCTCCATGTGAAAGCATTAGACTTGTGCTTTTATGATTTAATAATGTTGTTACAATTAAAATAATAAAAACAACTTAGGGAAAAGTTTCTCCATATTAGTTGTACAATTAAGATATTAATTAATATGATGTTTATTTATATATTTAAAACACATTGTATTTTTGGAATTTACCTGATTTTATTCATGTGGTCATTAAAAAATTTGATACTCCTTGATTTCATGCTGTCAGCTACAACTTGAGATTACAACCAATAAAATACACACATATATATGTGTGTGTGTGTATGTATGTATTAAGTATATTTTATATACTTAGTGGATTGATTTTTGGAAGTTAGGTTAAAGTTATATATTTAGATTATTTTTTTGGGCTAAGTTTGTTTAGCATTTATCTTCCTTTTTTTTTAGGATATTTAAAGTATAATATGTTGATTACGTAGATAAATTTTTGTAACGACTTATTTGTAATTACAATTTTTTTCTTACGATAGATTATAATTACTTGCATTTAGTGATTGATTATAACTACGGACATAAATTTACTGATAGTTGCAATGCATAAAAATGTAACTATATTTTAAAGCTATATATCTATAGTGGGAGTGTTATTGAGTTATATTAATATTTGAGATAACGAATTTAATTAATTAATTACTAATGTTGTACTATTGAAGCTTATAATAAGAATGTGTGTAAGATCTCTTTGTTTATCTAAAAGAACGTTAAGAGTTGTTTTTTAGTAAAAGATATAAAGTCGTAAATGTTCAATTAAGACAATTTTTTCTATGATTGACAAATAGATAAGAAAGTTAATTGGGTTAAAAAGTTAATAACAAATTCTTAAAATGAGAAACTAAAAATCAGCGTTAGAAAAAAGAATAAAAGAATAAATAAAAATAAAGAAACTTTTTTTTTTATAAAATAATTAAATGACGAACCATTAATAATAGTCTAAATTAAAGATTTTTCCAAAATATGAAACATATTTTAGTGGAATTTGTATAAAAACGAGATGTAATGTGTTTTAAATGAACTCGTATGTATAAAACATTTAATATAATTATTATCTATTTTTCTTCCATCACTTTTCTCATATTAGTTAGTAGGAAAATATTTTCAAAAGTAGATAAAAAACTTCTCACGAAAGGTATGAAAAATTAAAGCACAATATTGGTGTGTTTATATTCCTTTGGTTGCAATTTGTTTTCGAACTTTCATTCAATATGCATGAGTATCAATAATAAGTACTGTTTGTTAGGGTTAATTCAATTATAATTTATATACATTTTTGCTTGTGTGTTATATTGAAATAAAATATAAAAACGGTTGTTGATACTTTTCATTCTCCTCCTTTTTTGATTAATTAATGTAATTCGATACTCGATACTTCCTACTTAATACATTTAAATGAAGCAAAATATCAAAACAAAAGAAAGTACTAGAAATGTGTGAGTCAAATATCGACACATGTGTACACAGTAAACAAGACGATTGAATATATGATTAATTAATGTAATTCCATGTTTACCTTTCACTACTTTCTCTTACTCTCCAAAGAGAAAATTTAATTGAAAAAAATGTCATGTGCAATTCTTGAACACAACTTCTACCAAATTAAAATATGTCGTCGTTACTATGATTTCTCCACGTTTGATAAAGAAATAAACCCTACAAGCATTTTTTAATAATTCAAAAATTTTCAAAACGAAAGGTTGAGATTGAAACAACAATTAAAATATAGTAGTAAGTGTTTCACTTGTAGATATTTTCAAGATGGGATAAGATACATATGTGGTTTATATTGTCATCTTCGTGCTCTATTCAATTAACTCCTCTCTTGAAATTATTTGTTTTTACAAATATACTTTAAATCCCGATTAAATAAAATAAATTTGTTTTACCTTTTTTTTTTTCCATTCAATAGAGGGAAGTTCTAATACTATTAGATCAAAGTTTGAATATATGATTTTGCAACAAGAGAATGTAAATGATGTTATTGAATAAATTATAATATGGAATGGACTAAAAGCTATAGATTGACGTTAGAAGGGTAAATATATATATAAAGTGAGTTTGATATGTTGTGGAGACATAAGTTTTGAATAGACGCAAGTGATGGTCTATTAATGGGGAAGAAAAATAAGAAAAAGGAATAATGTAGGAAGGCATTGACTACAAATAAATAAAAAGCATCATAAACATTTTTCACATATTTCATTTCATTTCATAATGCCATCAAATCAAACCGCAAAATACGGAAACAAATCAAAAGATTTAACCATTCTCAAATCAAACTATAAAAATATATCCCAATATATATATATATTATTAATAAAGTTTAAGACTCCATATTTCTAGTTATATGTTTATATCACTCCAACAAAAATGATTTCTTTTATTACATGAGAGGATGGCCAAATTAAAGGGAGAGATAGAAAATATCATTAATAGAAAATTAATTTTTTTTCAAAAATAGAAAAAATTGACCAATCATTTCGGCTAAAAGGCCTTTTTTTTTATTTGTCAAAATGTTCTAATTTTTACAATTTTTCAACCAAAAGAAAGTGAAGATTTTTTTTTATTTTAAAAATTTATGATAATTTGTTTTAATCATTTGCTTTTATTTAAGAAAAAAATAAAATTTTTTAAAAATAGCAAAATTTACAAACTATTTACAACTTATAGCAAATTCCATCACGGATAGTCATTGATATGCTAACTATCATGGATAGAATCTAAAATTTTGTTACAGCTTGTAAATATTTTAATTTATTTTGCTATTTTTAAAATTGTCTAAAAAAACGTGAACAACTTGAGTGAATAGTCGTTTTTATTATATCGTAAAAAGTAGTAGATGATAGTAAAGGATAAAAAAAATATCGTTAGTATAAATAATAATTATTTTGAGGAGATTTCTTATAGATAGAAAAAAGAAAAAAAAAAACTATTTACAAAATATAACAAAAAAAACACTAAATGGGATAAAAGAAAAGGATGGATTTTGCTATATCATGTAAATATCTTCAATATTTTGATATTTTTTAAAATGCCCTTATTTAACTTGTTTTTTTTTTTAAATTGTGGTATATTTGTTAAGTTAAAAAATAAAACTATCACAATATTCATAAAATTTGTGACCCGATATTTCTCCATGCTCATATTTGTATATGTATGTTTATTTTAAAAAAATATATTTTTTTCTTTCAAATACTTAAATATAATAAAACGTTAAATTTATGGACAAAACTAATATAAGTGACATTAAAATAAATATTCTTAATGCATGTAATATATCTTCAAAAAAGAAACATTGTAATAAATACATTGATTTAAAATTAAATAGAACGAAATTGTTGACTTATGAAAAAATAAAATCTTTTACTTTACATGACTTGACCTCATAAAACATCATTTTGTTAAAAAACAGAGGGCTGGAAAAAGTAATTAGATCAAATTAAATTAAACTCACAAATTATATATCTTCTTGAAATTCATGCATTGTCTTCTTTTTTTCCTTCCTCTTCTACATTTGTTGGGAACTTTGGAAACAATTAATATAAATCAACTTTTTTTAAAAATCATATATATATATATTAAATAGTTAACACTTAATTAAGAATATATGAATTAGATGAAAGTAATTTTTCGGAGTTAGCACTTTCATAATTGAACATTCTTGTTTCAAACTCTCACAATCCTATAATAAATAGAGGTTGTAGTAGACAGTTTACAAAAATATGAAAAGCAATAATTATTTGGTGGTAGCAATATATAGGAGTGCATTATTTTATCAAATTATTAATGTATCCTATGGATGGAGTTTTTTTTTTTTTTTTTTTTTTAATTACCATTTATTGTGAGAGGAAGATCAAACAATCATTCTTTAAATAGTAATTAATATCGTTATCTACTAAATTATGTACAATTATTTGTTTAATTGATAGTTTGCATACTTATTGAAATTAAAAGAATATGATATGGATACTTTATTCACATGCGCCTAAGATACATTATAGTGTTATTTCATCTTTTCTACTTTATGTTCAATATGATTAAATAGTTAATTGAAAGAAATTGATGATTTGAAAATGATCCAACAATAATGGAGTGTTAAGTTTGTTAAGAGAAATAAAATATTGTGTGTATTGATTTTATGAGTATATTATTAGATTGTTTTATTTGGTTATAATGTGGGTAACAGTTAAATGTCACAATTTTCAAATCTTTCATCTTTAATGGGTGAATCTTTGTATGGGGCCTACTTATATGTGAATAAGATGACTTTAAACTCCAAAAGGAAGTTAATTTATAAATTTTGATTTAAAACCCAAGTCATTGTCAAAATGATTTCTCTGTATTTTTCTTTTCTCCTCTTTGTTATGATTTGGTGATTAATAAGCTTTTGTTTTTTCCCCTATAAATGTATATAATTATGAAAAGTATGTATTATTTAAGCTTAATTTATTAAGATTTTATTCACTTTCAATCAGCTATCACTTAACTAAATATATAAATGAGAGATTGACATGGATAACAAAAAAAAAAGTAATTTATAAAATAGGCAACAGAAAGTTGGATGAATTTTACTCTATTTTATAAATAGTTTCATTATTTTACTATTTTTTTAAAATGTCCACATATAAATTTTGTTAAAAAGAAAAATCCAATTTAGAAATATTCTTTGTTTTTGTTCGTAAGATTTGATTAGAAGTGAGAAACACATACAATTTCATTTTATAAATCTAGCATAATACAATTCATAGTTTTTATATTCAATTGTTTTAAAAAAAAGTTGGTATCTAAAAATAATTGTTAATGTCACAAAATTTCGAACCTAAGTCAGTTATATTATTTACAATGATTAATAAATATGTAGATGAGTTAGTAATGGCCAAGTTTATAGATACTTTAGTACTTAATTAATAAACAGGTAATACCCTTCTAAAATTAATCTTCACTTTTAGTTATTAGTGTTAATTAGTGTCTGTTTTAATTAATTTAATAACGTTTTACTATTCTCTCATTATAATTAAAATTAATTTTAAAAAGTCACATCACGATAGTTTAAATTGATTAGTAAAAATTTGAGGCTAAGAATATAAATATTGAAATTAAAATAAAACATAAATTTCAAATATAAAATTGTAATATTTTGAAATATCTACATGTAGTTTTATTAAATAAAAAAAAAAATAGAAACAACAATATATAATGTTCTTTAAAACTAATTTTGTCTACATTGGACATATTTTTCAAGGAGGAAAAAGAGAGAATGAAAATGTGAATTGGTATTGCTAAAAGAATGCTAATTTTTAAAAATTGATTGGTTTGAATAAAGTCCAAATTATTCCTAACGATGATCATACCTCTTTGGTTGAAGTTTGGAATACTAATTCTAACCCCTACTATTGATTGATTGTTATTTTTTTTCTTTCTAATTTTAATCTTAGTCCATTTCTTAGGTATGAACATCTACTGACCCAACTTCATTTTTTAGGTATAAAATTAAAAAGTAGGTAATAAGAGTAATTTAACTAATTAAAATATAAAAGATCAAAATTAATGAGAAATAAAATCTAATTACAATATTAATCAATCTGAAAAAAACTCATTATTTGAAAGGAAAGTTACAAATAGAAAGAAAATACCAAAACAACTAATTGCATATTCCTACCAACTTTTTATTTGTAAGATGTGCAAATAACTTCAAAATAACAAGAGTATTTTGAAATATTAAATACTAGGTCACTTTATAAACAATCAAAATGAGTATAATTCTGATAATTGAGGTGCATTGTCAATTATTTTTATTGGTACAATAACATGATATTTAGCCTATTTTTCCATAAGTTTTTATAATTTTAAGAACTAAATTTACTATTTAACAATATAAGTATGTAAACTAGATTTGTTAAAAAGTGTAAAAAAAAATCCTACCACTACATAAAAGTTTACTGTGCAAATTGTAATTAAAAAAGAAGCATTTGGATGAAAACAATTTTTATAGAAAGTTATAGAAAGAAATCTTGGAAACAAATCCCAATTCTTGTGTCCATTATATACAAATAATAATAATAATAATTGAAAGTAGCATGTCCCACTTCCCGATCACTTGGGAAGATATTGGGGACGATTCGTCTTATATATAAATAATAAAATACTATTCTCCCCAGTTTTTTTTTATTGTTTTTAAATCTCGCAATCGATTGCCTTCCAATTCAATATATATTCATATTCATACATGTATTTAGAGAAAATAATTGATTTTACTTTTGTAGATGGAAGAATCAAATATTTGATCTTAAACTCAATAATATAAGATCCATGATATATCTTTTAAATCGCTTTGTAAAATATCAATTTTATTCTTTTAAAAATATGATCTCATAGCAAATTCAAGAAAAAAAGAAAAAAATAAAAAAATAAAAAAATAAAAAAATAAAAAATTGTGTTTAACGATTGAACAAGGTCTAATTTCATTAAACTCGAAGATCCCTACTTTAAACTACTTGTGTTAAGTTGTAATGGATTTCTTAATAAAAAATTGTAATAAGTTTCTAAACATTAATTTAAAATTTGAATAATAAATTTAAAATATTCCAAAAAATAACTTTTTTTCTTCATAATTTTGAAGTTTTAAAAGTATGTTTTATCCATCTCCTTCCATTTCCACTTCCATCCCCACCCTCATTCGCTAATCTTCTTTAATTATTATTTTCAATTTAAAGTGTAATATCGAAATAGTAATTAAAATACATTAAAGTTTAAAAAGAGTCAAAAATAAAAAAGAAAAAAAACTATTTACACTCCTGAATAAATAAATAATATTGTATTCGTATTAGTTGGAATATTATTACACATTTAGATTTGATACACGATTAACAAAAATTGTTAGATATTGATACACAATCATTTAGACATGGATACACGATCGTGTAACAAATGTATAAGATCGTGTATTTAATATAAAAGAAGATTGAATATCAAATATAAATATTTGGTACACGATATTGAAAAAATAGTTGAATATTAGGATTTGGATATCATTTCATACATAATCGCTATTATAAGAAGAATTAATTGCATGTTGATTGAGACATTATTTATATTTTTCATTGTATATAGTGATATTTTTCAATGTTGATTGGGACATTATTTAATTTCTATTTCAAAACCTTAATTTTAATTCCTATACTATCAAATTTTGGTTCATTTTAGTTTTTTAAAAATTTACTTTTAAAAAATAATCAATTTGGTTGGATCAAAATAGTTAATTTAAAAAGAACAAAATGAAACAAGCTTTAAAATTAAAAAAAAAATGTGAACCACCAAAGTAAACCAAAGTTAAGAACATAAAAGAGAAAAATAAATATTCGAAAAGTAATGTGACGAAACAGACTAAAATCAAATAGTATTTTTATTTCCTAAAAAAAATCAAATAGTATTTAAATTTTTTAAATAAAATAAAATAAAGTAAATACATATGAAGTTAGAAAAAAAAAAATCGGAAGATTTGCAACAAAATCCGGTCGGATCTTGCTTCGTGTGATGTTAATCGTGGTGGGTCTTTTTTTTTCCTTTTCTTTTATATAATTTTTTCCCCCTCCTCTTAAAACCAACGCAAACCCACCAAATTTCCCCCCTCTCTCTCTCTTTCTTTCCTGTGATTCTGAATTTGAAGCAAAATGGTTATGGCGGCCGATTCCCAATTCCATGTTCTTGCCGTTGATGATAGCCTCATAGATAGAAAGCTCATCGAAAGGCTTCTCAAAACCTCCTCCTATCAAGGTATTTTTAATTTTCTTTTTTAAACTTCTATGCATATATTCTAAATTTAAATTCTCAATTTATTTTAAATTTTTTTTTTCTGATTTGGATTTGTTTTTCTGTAGTTACTACAGTTGATTCTGGTAGCAAGGCCTTGGAATTTCTAGGTTTGATTCAAGAACATCAACCTACAAACTTCAAATCGTCTTCTAATTCTTCCTTTTCCTCCTCTAATAATCATCATCAGGTTATTCAATTTCAGATTTGAATTCATTTTTTTCTCATTCCAATCTATCCCCTTCCTCTGTTTCTGAAATTTTGTGTTTGTTTAGGAAGTGGAAGTGAATCTTATCATCACTGATTACTGTATGCCTGGAATGACTGGCTTCGATTTACTCAAGAAAGTTAAGGTAAGAAAGCAAAAAGAGAGAAATTCTATAGTATTTCTTAGTTCTACTTTTTTTTTTTTTAGTTTTCCGTAGAATGCGTTTGTCTTGTTTCGGACACCACTTGTTTGATGAAAAATCTCATAAAATATTTTTCTCACCAAACTTTTCTATTCTAATCAATTAGATCTGAAAATTCTGTTTTCCTCTGTAACTTAATTAGGAATTTACCTAACTTTCCTGGAAAATCTATTTTTATCGAGAAACAAACAGAGAAATAAGTAAAGAATTTGTGTGAAATTGCAGGAATCAACATCGCTAAGAAACATACCAGTGGTGATAATGTCATCGGAAAACGTACCTTCGAGAATCAACAGGTAATTATTTGCAATTTTGATTTGGCCTCGATCTGTGATATCGCACGATCGGAAACTGATGGAGTCGGATTGGATTAATTTGCAAAGCAGATGTTTAGAAGAAGGCGCGGAAGAATTTTTTCTGAAGCCAGTTCGATTATGCGATGTGAATAAACTGAAACCGCATATGATGAAGACGAAAGTGAAGGAAGATCAAAATCGAGAAGAAGAAGAAGAAGAAGAATCAAGAACAGAGACCGAATTGAAGTCGGTACAAGAAGAAGAAGAGGAAATTGAGTTTGAGATGAAGAGTAAGAAGAGAAAGGAAGGTATGGAAGAAGAAGGAGGAGGTTTGGAGGAGGAGATGATAAGAAGAAGAAGAAGAAGATACAACAACAATGGCGTGGCGACGGCGATTTGATTTAAAACGATACGGCGGGGGAGGCGGGCATTAGAGAAATTGTATATAAGAGAGAGCGGTTATTGAAAAGAAATTTAGAAGAAGATGGTGATTCGTTTCTTACCATGGAAGATTTGTTATACATCAAATTCAATTTTGTTTTTCCATTTCTAAACTCAATAACAAACTCTCCTCCTCCAATTACCATTTTAATTTTTTCTTAATTATCTTACAACTAAAATGTACATTTAGACACACAAACTCTATACTCTATGAACTAAATGTCTATTTTATCATAAATTTTGCAACCTCATCTTACTTTATTTTTTAAAATTATTTAGTCTTCAACGTTCAAAATTACATTAAATATTTGAACCTTTTAACTTTGTATCCAATCAGTACTTGTTTTGTTTTTTTTTCTTAAACTTGGAATCTTGATTTATATAGTTGGAAAAAAGAAAAAATATTAATTTGAATCTAAATTCTAATTTAAACCAAATCGAATTAATGATATATATCTTTAAAGTAATCATTACTCCTAAGTCTCAATTACAAAGTGCATGTATGTATGTATTTATGCATATTTGTTTAGAAAAAGTTTAACTATGCACATCCAACAAAAATTAAGATGAGTTTGAACTTTTGATCCAATGATTTTAACCTAGTTTTTGTTTATTTCATATGTTCTGAAAACTAACATTATTAGATTTTAAATTTGAATTTGATTTATTTACTTTCACGAATGGTTGGTTTGGTTCTTCAATCATTATTAATGGATCACTACATTTAAATTTTGGGTTTTATTAGATTATTAAGATCTTATTTTAACGAGTTTAATTTTATATTTTTGATTAAAACATCAAATTGTTTTATTTTGGTTCATAAGCTTTTCAAAAGGTTACCATTTTGGTTACCATTTTAGTTGTTGTTCATCAATTTTAAATTTGTTCAATTTTGTTTATATATCTTCAAAACTGTGTCACTGGGCTTTTTAATTTGGGTCTTAATTGTTGTGCTATTTCTTCTGCCATAAATTTGCTTTGCTTTGTATATTCGTCTCCAACTTCTTTATGGCATCTTAAATTTGCTTTGCTAAATGTTCTTTTCTAACTTACTTATGGCCTTCAACTTATAACCATAAATATATGAAAAATTGCAGCAAATAGAACGAATTAGAAAACAAATATAATTTATAGTAAAAATGAAAAATATTTGCGAAAATAACAAATTTTTACTAGTCATATGTCACTTTTTTAAAAATGTCAATTTTGCCCTTCAGTTTCTTTCTTCTCATGCCAGCGGTGGTGACTTCTATCAATGACATCATGTCTAATATGTCAATATGTTTTTAATAAATTTATCATTAATAATTTGAACTTTAAATTTCTAAATGATATAAATGTTGATAACATAGCCTAAAATCAATAAATAATTCCAACAAAAGTTGCAACTATATCAATTCCATTTATACTATTAGTGATAGAAGCTATCATAAGGATAGTATGTTATTGTTGATTCAAACCTATTACTCATAGCATGCTAATCTGATCTATTTTCTTTGTCCATTTATGCTAAAAACAAAACACCACAATATCACTTCATAGTAGTATTACCTTGATATAATTGATATATAGTAGTCTATTAAGGATATTACTTATAGATGTTATCATCCATATCCTTATGTTCCTATCACTGATAGATATTCTTAGTGATAGCAATAGAAAAATATTATTGATAGTAGCTATCAAAAATATCAATTGATACCCTAAGGAGATATCACTTATAAAAAATATAATTATAATGACATCGCTTATAATTGCTATCAACGACATCCTTCTAATGCAATTATTGATAGATAATGTTAGTGATATCATTTTATGTTGATAGCAATATAAAAAATTACTTACAGAAGGTATCAGAACTATCAATTGAGAGCAGCATCACTGATAAAAGATATCAGTCACTGTAACTAATACCACATTTTTTCAAATTGAAAGCTATTACTGATAACAGTTATAGGCGATAGTAGATAACTATAGCAACTGATACTATATTTCTCAAATTGAAAATTACTTTATCCTTCAATGGTTATCATTGACAAAATTGGTAGCATGTGAGTGCGAGTATGATAAAATGAACCAAAATAATATGATAAAGACGTTAATTATAACAGACAAACTAAGTAAGTACAACGGACTTTTTTTCTAAATGGGTAAGGTAGAATGTGTGTTTTGGATGTCAGTGAAAGAAAGGTATTGCATGAGGGAGAGAGAATAAAATGTACATTGAATTAGAGAGAAAAATTGACTTTGGCTTCGTATGCAATATGCATGAGGGAAATTTGGTTTTTTCTTGGATGCATTATTTAACTTTTAAGAGGACAAATTCAAGTACTATGCATGAAGGAGAGAGATTAGAGAAGGTCACCACTAGATGTTCCCATTACTTGCATGGTGTGAGTGAGAGGTTTTTTTCTTTTTTCTTTACCCTTTTTTCTTTTTCTTTTTTTTTTAAATGAAAACTAATGAAATAATAATTTGTACAAAAAGAAGAAAAGGAATAAAATGTAAAAGTACAAGTTATTTTTTATGCTAGCCTAACTTTAAATTGGTTTAGGTAAATGTTGTTGATTTTGAAGTTTGAAATCTGAGTTTCTGCCTCTAATTTGTTGTTGGGAACAAAACTTATACAAAGAAAATTAACAATAACATTCTTTCCTCTTCCTTTTCTCTTCTCTATCTTCTCCTCTCCATCTATCCATTTAATTTTTCATCCTATCTTATCATTGTCGTCTCCATGGCTTTCTTTTAAAAATCTAAAGCAAAAGATAAATTTATCTTTTTTTGTTGATCCCAAACAAATTGATTTAACATAAATTTATATTTGGAAAGAAAATAACGATCCTACGTGTCATGGAAGAGAAAAGAAAATTACACATTGACGTGGTGTCAAGCTATTGAGTCATTGCTCATTAGACTTCGATCAAGTACTTAAGTCTTGTATTGTGAGTAACTCAACATTAGATAACAGTAGGGGATTTTGATGATACCTTTGATTAATAAGTTTGGTCGTTTATATAGGCTAGTTCCATGTGTAATTAACGTTTGGGCTCATAATTGTCTCTCTTAAATTTATTGAATTATCGACTCGCTACTTATTGTACAACTACACTACCACCATTTGAGGTTGTAACTAATGGTTAAGTGCACTATCCCTTCAACTCCTCAACAATTTCTTTATGGATCGTCCTTTGATAATTGGAAATTTAATCACTTTGAAGTCCTTCAAGGGATCCCTTTGAAATCATCCATGGGTTTTATAAATCATCTCTCTTATGTTCTCCAATGAGCCGTCCAAGTAAACTTTTCTATTCTAATCAATTAGATCTGAAAATTATGTTTTCCTTTGTAACTAATTAGGAATTTACCTAACTTTCCTAGAAAATCTATTTTTATCGAGAAACAAACAGAGAAATAAGTAAAGAATTTGTGTGAAATTGTAGGAATGATCTCCAATGAGTCGTCCAAGCTGCCTTTAAGCTCTCTTACGAGTTATTTGAGGTATCACTAGGCTCTCTAATAAGTCTAAGATACTTTTTTAGGTTCCTTCACGAGCCTTTTGAGTTATATCTAGGATCCTTCATTGATCTTCTAAGTTATTTGTGAGCTATCTATGAGTCTTTTTTGTGCTATCGCTACACTTCTTCATGGGTCATCTTAGCCACCCTCTAAGCCACTCATGGATTCTCTAAGCTCCGTCTAGACTTCCCATGAACCCTCTCAGCTACCTCTAGGCTCATTTGTGGTTCTCAACCAATCTACTTGGACTAGCTTCCTAAAGCCACAAGCAGTCAAATGCAAATCCCATCAACCTTGGTCTACTAGCCAACTTGGGTATTTATCTCAATTTATAGGTAAACTCTCAATTTCGATATTTTTCTCATATAAAACCTCAAATGTTGCATCATGACAATAGATGAGGGTTATGACAAGGATCCAAAGAAATGATCTAGATTAAAATGTTGAGTTAAAATAGTAAAGAAGTCAAATGTGTTTATGCGTAAAGTGTTTAATAAATGAGAAGAAAGAAAAAGTAAAGCATGAAAAATCTAGTGCTAACATGATTGATCTAGATTTGATCATATTTACAAATAGTTTGGAGTTAATATATCTCTTCAACCTTCCCTGGGTATTTAGTTACCTAAATAGATACCAAAGGCCCTAAACCATTGATTCCTCCAGGCTCCAACTCGCACATAAGTGGGCCCGTTTTACCCTTTTCCACGTGGCAAAGTTTTTTCTCATTCTCCATTTTGGAACATTTAATAAATACAACTTGTAATTAATTAATTAATAAAAAGAAAAGGTTTTAAAAAAAATATATGAAAAAAACTATTTTACGGCATAATCGTATGGAAACGAAAGGAGCAGCCGATCAAAACACCCAAAAAAGCAAAAACACAAAACCGCTATTCATTGATCAACCCAACAAAATATTACATATAAATTATAAGCAAAAAAAAAAAAACCACAAACTCCAAATCAAAATTCCCTTCTTCAAGTTTCCCTCAATTTCTTCCTCTTAATCAAACCTTCCCTCCAATTCCTTCTCTCCTTCTTCAATCCGATTCAGGTATGATCCACCCCACTTTCCTACTCCATCTCTCTAATTCCCTCGATTCTTTTTTCTGATTTTTCTTTCTCCCTTCTTCTTCCGATTTTGTCTCCGTTTCTGCCTTTTTCCGCTACTTCTCTCTTCATTTCTACTGTGTTTTTTCCCTCTCACTTTGAAGCTGTTTTAGGGTTTTTTTTTTGGTTCTCCCCTCTGTTTTTAGTTTTATGGTTGTTGGCGGTCATTGCGGTGGAATCATGGACATACTATGTGATCTCTTTGCTAATGACTTTCGTCATAAGTTATTCTGTTGACTATCGGAGTTTTTCGTTGTTTGTTAATCGTTATTCTTGTTTTTTTTAAAGATTGGTTTGATTTTTGTTGGGATCATTTTTGGGGAGGGGATTTTTAGACTGCTGGAAGAATGTTCGTGCATGCAGAATCGATTGACTGTAAAGCTTGTGCATCACTGTTGTAGGTTGAGGGGTTAATGTGAAGAAAAAACATTTGGATATTGTATATGTCCAAATCATCTCTTGATCGGGTCAGGTGGTCAACAAAAATGACAGGGTTTGGTTAAATTTGGTGTCGTGAGAGCCTTGTGGTTTAGGTTTGAGGTCGTTTCTGAATGGTGGTTGTTTTTTTTTCTTTCTTTTTTAATTTTATTTGGTATTGTTTTTGTTACCAAACTCAATGATTTCTCATTATTGGTTTGCATTGTTGGAGTGGATTGTGTACTTTAAGGCAGTTTGACATTATTGTACCCTATTCTTGTGAATCTCTTCATCAAGTTATAAGCAGACCAGAGTAGTTGCTGTTTCTTGACATAGGTTCTATAATTTTTTTTTTAAATTCTAAAATATTATTGTTTCAATAATGTTCATATTACATCTAGTTGGTTTAATGCAAGCCTTTATATCATTCCTCTGTTACAAAAAAAAGTTGTCTTCAATAATGCTTTTTATGGATGCATTAATTATAGGATTTGACTTGAGTGTAATAATAGGATTTTCAGAGAGGTTGAGAGGTCGTTTGATGAGGTTTAATGCATCTTTTAGGGCTTTGGTTATTAGGCTTTCTAGCAATTACGATTTGTGTGATTTTATTGGATCTGAGTTCGTTTCTGTAGATAGTTCTTGAATTTCTTTTGTCAGGCTCGTTTTCTGTATGTCCTTGTTATTCTAATGAATGTTCAGTTTCTAACCAAAAGAAAGAGTAAATTAAGAAAAGAAAACGAAAGACGATGCCCCTATGCAGACGGTGTGGAAATGAGAGAAAATAAAAATGAAAAGTTAAGGAGCAATGCAAGAAATTTCTGGAACATGTAAAGTATATCTTGATTCCTTATAGTATTCCACACAGGACAAGTGTTTTACTTTCTTCCAGAAGATATCTTTTTCTGATTATTTAATTTTTAACTTAAAATTTATTCCCTCAGTCCGTTTTTTCTACAGTATTTCTGTTGAGTGAAGAATCTGTCGACATGATAGATTTGTTCTTTCATTTAACAACTATTTATTTTAGACTTCTTGACAGTTGGCATGAACCTTGGTTATATTTTGCTTCTGCAGCTCAAAGCTCTTTGCATCTGAAAGTTATATGGTTTCGTCATTCAACTTATATTTGGTGCATTGAACTGCTTTCCTTAGTCCCAAACTATCCATCTCCGGTAATTTGCATTCATATCCTGTAGTGGAGGAACAGTGCTGGATAGAGTCTTTAAGAATGTCAAGTGGACCGATGAGAAGAGTCTCACGCCAAGATATTCAGTTGGTAAGCTGAAGTGTTCTTGGTCCAGTCCAGCCCTTATCATCACTCTATCTCTCTCTCCCCTATTTTCAGGCGTCAAAATTGTTGACAAACTAAGCTTCCCTAAATAAATATAAATGGTGCGCTATATGTCAATGTTTAACAAAAACAGGAAAGCAAAGGATAGTTTTGATTTCTCCATTTCTTTTAGACTCTTTTTAATGATAAAAGAAAAAATATTCTGCTGCAGTTATGTTTTGAATCGTTATAAAAACACTTTTTTGTTTAAAACACTTTTTTGTTTAACCATTCAACTTTTCTTTTATGAGATAACGGTGTGCTACATTATTTCCAATCTTTCTGATGCTAGGTGCAAAATCTTATTGAACGATGCCTTCAGCTATACATGAACCAAAAGGAAGTTGTGGAGACACTGCTGAATCAAGCTAAAATTGAGCCTGGTTTTACAGAACTTGGTAACAACGACTTCATATTTCTTGCTTCCCTTTTTCACCCTTGCTTATGCAGTTAATAGCGATTTGAATCGTGAGAGATGTTATGAGAGGATTATTATATCAGAACTAATAGGCATAGTACTGCTTTCCTGGTTTTTTTTCCTAATAGAAATATGATCCTAATGCTCATGCCAGGCTCACAAATTTGTTAGTTCGATGTTATATTTGCTTTGTCACTGAACTTTCAGACAGTTGATAATTCTGGATTGGTCATATTCTACAGTAGATATTCCTGTTGTCTTACAGCAATTTAATGAATTTCCTGCACTCTAGTTTGGCAAAAACTTGAAGAAGAGAATCGTGAATTCTTCAGGGAGTATTATCTGAGATTAATGGTGAAGCGTCAGATCGTTGAATTCAACAGGTTGCTTGAGCAACAAGTTCGGATGATGCAAATACAGGAAACTGGAGCTACTCCATTACCCACTTCCAATGGATCGCTAGTCCAACAAAGTGAGTGTGCTTTGCTATTATCTTACTTTCTTTGCCTTTTTTCCCTTTTATTCTTTTGTTTTACTGTAGGAGTTTACCTTTTTCCATTTTTCTTCTTTTGTAACACTTATGGTTTTCATCTGGAAATGTCATGTGTATATAATTTATTCTGAAGTTTTATTATATTAGGCGTAACCTTGCTTCACTTGACCAATAGTTTTTGACATTCAATCTTTGAACAGTGCACCAGAATCCAACATATTCGGTATCTTCACTAAAGCAGAATAATGTGCAGCATCCTTTTGGTAACAGCATGCCTAACAATGCATATCTCAACGGTGCTATGTCATTGCATTCGAGAATGCATCCCACAGTTGACATGTCTGCACATCCAAGTAGGATCGAAGCACCACCGTCTATGCTACCAACCCAAAGCTCAAACATAGGGTTGAATGGTAGGACAATAAAATCTGAAGCTGGATATTCAGGAAATTCCTCTTATATGTTTGGTGGCGTTGATAGCAATGTAGTGGAACCACGCCAAACAATAGGCGATGTATCGGTGGCACCTTTCTCTGGCATGGAGTCCAATGCTCAACCCATGAACGAACCACTCCTGGAACCAGACACTTCCTCTTTTGGATTTCTTGGTCAGATTCCTCGGAATTTCAGCCTATCAGATCTAACAGCTGACTTTTCGCAGAGTTCAGGTCTGTGGTGTTTTCTTGCTGTTTTATATGGAAGCTGGAAATTTTATGTTCAGCTTATAAACATTAGAGAGGGTATATAACTTGTTTGATGATGTATTCAGCTTAGAACTTCAACTGTTTGTAATTATATATTTTAAACACTCTGCTTGATACCAATATCTTGGCTCTATCATCATCTTCAGATATACTGGAAAGCTATGCCAGATCTCCTTTTCTAGCTACAGAAACTGACAACTTCATGGATATTCGTCATAGAGAACACCACGGTACGAATTTTTTTAACTACCAAATCTTACAGTTCGATTGCTAGAAAGATTTACTGACTTCATCCATCTTCTTTTACATACTTAGAAGACAATAAAAGGTCATTGGATACCATATCAGAAGGATTGAGTTATGAGGACTTTGGAAGTGACTCATGAATCATATTCTCTGTTTGATTAGATTAAGGTACTCTTCTTTTTTTTTTTTAACTCTATTTGATCATGCTTATTCCATCAGTCATTTCCAAATTTTCTGTTTTAGTTCACAACTCATGAAATTTAATGAACAAAACAGTAGTAGGATTTTAACCTCTTTTGTTAGTTTTATTTACACATTTGCTGATGCTTAACTTGAGTTCATTTTATGCAGGTCTTTATTTTATTTTGGAGGAAAGGGGGGTTTGACTAATAATGTTTGGGAAGTTTCAAACTGGAAATGCATCAGATTTGGGGTTTTCTTATAAAAAAAACAAATGGAAGAAGAAAAGCACAAGCTTCTGATTATACTGACATAAAAGTATGTTAGTGGTAAAAGCTTTGAGTCGACTTCAGAAATGTATGTAAAGTCATGATTTTCTTTTTGTTAAGTTTGGTTTTGGCCTCCATTAATAATCTTTTGGTAGGATTTGTTAGCTGTCTCGTTTCGTTTTTTTTTTTTTTTTCCTTTAATCTTTGGTCAAAATTAAGTGTAACAATATTTAGATGACGTTTTGGTTTGTTTCGTTTAGCTTATGATTTGAATTAGTCAAATAGTTTGGTGCTTATTTTGATCTCAAGTTTCAACTATTTTAATATACAGATTCCTTGGCTTTGATTTGCTTTTGTAGTTTCCAAGGGCACGTTTCTGTAGTATAAAGATTTCCATTTCATATTTCGTGTTACAGCATAACTTAAAATTAAATCAGACGTTCTAAACTTACAAATTTAGATGATATTAATTACACTAAAAGAGAACGAACTTAACACCTCTGCTCTTTCAAATCCAATAGAAAAATATAGGAAAAAATTTAAAATCTATCAATATCTATACTGAAAAGTTTCTGAAATTTTGCTATCAAAATAGCAATTGTGTTGAAAATGAATGAAGTTCATAACTATTTCACATATAAATTTATTACAAGTATTCAATATCATTACTATGCTAAAATGTTATAGAACTTCAATTAACTTCTAATATTTCTAACATCGACATACATGGGTGGTAAGAGCTAAGTTGACAATGTTGATTCTTTTTTTTTTTGGGTTTCATAAGTTGGACAGTATGGGTGGGAATAGCTAGTACTACTAGTACTACTAATACACAACAGGACGTTTTTTGCTTCACAAAACATTTGAGAATATATATATTAAAAGTATAACATCAACCTCACTTCATATTTCACATAATCCACAAAATTTGATTCTTTCTCAATTCCTTGTAACTGCACAACCTGAAACATTATTCAACCATACATATTACCTTATTAATTACAAATAAGATTAGCTTCAAACTTAAAATACCAACTTATGATAATATTTAATATTGATACAACCTTGTAACTGAAGGCATAAATGATATATCACTTAAGCTATACTCAAGACTAAGTTGACTAACTATGCATAATATTGATACAACCTTATAACTATGCATAATTTAAGCAATATGATGTTTTAAAAGAAAATAAATTCATTCAATTTGTTGAATGGTTAGAATATTGTCGTATAACAGGAAGCGAATAACTCGCAAAAGACAACATTAAGTTCACTAGAGGCAGAAATCAACTTACAAAAGACAACATTAAGTTCACGAAGAAATGCCTCTTCTACGTGAGCTTCTTCTCTTAACTCGCAAATTGGAGGTCCCTACGAAGTGGCCAGAAATGTATCAATTGAAATTCTTGATTCTTGATATCTTAAATAAATAATAATAATAAAATAATCAATTTTTTGAGCTCATAATACCTTCATCATTCTCAACTTGGGGTGATTGGATTTCAGTTTTACAAATTTCTGACTCTGTCAGCTCACTGGAAGTTCCAGAATCTTCCGACTCAGCGAACTTAGGTTCTGAATTGTCATTTATAGACTCACCATCTTCAGATGATTCAGTGTTTTCATCTGCAAGAATGATGTTTAAATGTCAAAGTTCCTACCAATGATGGTATTAGACTACTTAGAAATTAGAACATACAAGAACAATAGAATTGAGTTGGTGGCTTAAACCAACCTTCAGTGATTTCGGACTTTGGAGAATCTTCATTTTTCACTCCCACAAAAGTAGTTTCAATATTATCAATTCTCTGTTGATGAATCTTGGCATTTCTAGCAGTGACTTCCTGCTCCTTCCTTTCCGTATGAGCCTTGTTGAGTTTTTCTTCGAATTCTTCGACGCACAACTTGAGTTCTGGTTTAGCAAATTTCTTACTCTGAAATAAAATATGAAGAAGACATGAGAACTTTCCAATTCTAAGGTTAGGGGGGTGTGCGAGTTCTAGCCAATAAGCTTGTACCTTGTTTATGATGCTTTTGAAATTTTCCATTACCGAGTCCTCCGAAACAACATGTTCGTATGTCTTGAATGAATCTATCAACTTTTTCATTCCCTTTTCGGTGAAGCCGAGCTGAGAAAGGCAATATGAAATATATTCCCACTGTCTAACATCTGCAAATGGATAATAGTCATAAGCTTCAAAACACCATGATGCGGTTAATTTGAAAACTTGATATTTGATACACAGCTTAGTGCATTGCAACCCTTTCCTCACTCTCTATTTTTCTTTTTCTTGCAAGATTGCTATTTTCCAGCAAGCTTTTCATATATCTTGAGTGATCTCTCTTCAATTCCTAACTTCTACTTGGAGTGAGCTTGAAATGACTTATGAAAGTATTGACTTTCTATATGAAATATATTTTCCAACGATTGCTCTATTTACCAATGGAAATAATGCATTATAAAACTATAAAGTGAAATCTTCAACAATAATTCTCCTTTGTCATAAGTGAATAGTATGTGACTGAAAAAAAACTCGTCCCACTATTACTAGACTTGAGTGCCTAAACAAATTAAAAATTACGTCAACAATAATAAAGTATTGGGTATTAATAATAAATGCATATTAGAAGTCATACCAAGAGAGCATGTAGGCAAGTAAGAAAATCAAAACTTTCTAGTTTTATAGTGGGAAATTATAAATTGGAAAACATGCATGCAGAGAGAAGAGTTGAAAATTAATACCTGAAACTCCACTAAACCTATTGCATAGCTTTTCGACAAGTGACTCCATTTGTTTATCCTACAAAAACATAATAGGTAGTTAGTTTTAGAAATATATTAGTTAGATTCCCTCAATTAAATTTTCATACCCTCTTGATGGAGCCAATCAAGAATTGCATAATGTTACAAAATGACTCTCTCTGTAGATTTTGATTACAAAACTTTCCTAATATATCTGGTAGTAGATTGTATATTGGATTTGCTCCTGTAGAAAAGGGAATTAGAATAAGAAATTAATATGAGCAAAATCCAGTTCATGTAGTGAAAAAAATGTGAGCATGAATAAAAAACTCATTTATGTTATAAGCAATACCTTTCTTAGACAACTCGTGAAAGAACAGTTTGGCCAGATTTGATATTCTCTCATCCTCATCTTCTAAACGTAAAGTCATTTCATTTATATAACCTTTTACCTAAGCACAAATATCAAATCCGTATCTTTCAAATATGATAAAAACAAGTTGAGTAAGGTAAACTAACAATATTGCATCAATCAAACCTTCATCATATCGTTTAAAATGAGATGAGATAGCACCAATACAGCATTCTTCCTAACAGAATTCGAAGGATCCTTTAACCTTGCATACATATTCTCGGTCCATGGCTCCAAGAGATTAGGGAAACGAACAGCCAAATCTCCTAAAGCAATAGTACAATTGGAACGAACAATATCTGATGGTGCAGTTTCTACAACGGTGAAAAGAAGTTGAAGATTTGCTTGGCTGAAAGTTCATTTAATTGAGAGTTAGGAAAGCTTTACATCGATTATCACACACATATAGAGAGAGTGGGGTCTCACCAAAAATCTGCATCAATGATCATTAAACGACATAGAGCAAGCATTGCAGATGCTTGTAGATCTGGGAACTGCAGATGGAAATAATAGACAATATGAACAATTCAAAATTAAATTTTCATCTTACCGTAAATAATAGAAACTAAAAAGAACATTGGTTTTGAAGTCTGAAAATATGTATACAGTGCACAAAACTACTATGCCCACTAACATGTCACAAAGAACTTTCCACACAAAACAAATGAACCAAAAGCTCTGTGGTTTTGCAATTGCCAAAAGAATAAACTTAATGTAAGAGTTCACAAGTAAAAACACCACAACCAAAGAGAAAAAGATGAAGATTCCAACAATATGGTTGATCCTGGACCGTGTCTCAGTCCAGTGTGGCTGAAAACACCAGCTAAGCTAGCAACAAAAAAATCAATAACAAACTATTCATCCAAAGTATAGCTGTATAGATATAAAACAGATCACAAACATTCACCTTATGCACCAAGCTAAAATTTCTGCAAAGCTTGGAAAGAAACGGTGCACAGTGTCCTATTAAGTTCTTCCCTCTTGAATTACCAAAAACAATTTCTTTTTCTGCCTTCTCTGAAAGAGAATCAACAATTGCATCTTCAGAAGCAGCAAGGCCTAGCTCCGCATTGATGCCATCTTCCTGCAAGAGTTTAAATGTAAAATTTTATATTACAAAAAAAATGTAAGAAAACAATAGACAACTGTATCCTGGTCCCATAACCGATTCTTATACAAAAGAAGAACTCACCTTCTCGCCATTAGCTACTGTTCCACCATTACCGTGTCCAGTCTGACCATCAACAACCGTTTTTTCCTTCGCTTTTTGTTTCTGGATTTTTCGGGTACACAATTCGATATATACTAATTGGTTCATGGCTACATGACTCGCGATAAATAAATATCTGCTAAGTTTATCTATGTGGACAGTTGTTAATATGTCCCCATTTCCACTTTCAATGTCAGCTTGCAGTTCATCATCCTTGTTACCATTAAAAACAGAAGTAAGAGAATTTTTAACCAAATTTGCAGCTAAGATTTCAGGGGATGGATGAATTGAATATACAGCTGCTATGGCTTTATCAGCAGCAGCATACCATATCTTCTCTGGAAGCCAAGAACTAGCAATCAAGCTTTCCAGCTTATCGAACACCCGGCTACCATTACCAGCCAACAACCTTTTTTTGTCATTTTCAGACAGTCTCTGGAGGGCAATGCACGCTGTTCTGGCAAGTAAAGGGTCCACCTTAGACCATCGACCAAACCCAATGTCGATAATGTCCTGTATATGAGAGCCAAGAATACCAGCAGATGATTTTGATGCCATGCAAAGAACAGACAATGCTCCCCGGCTTTGCTCTGCTGTTGTTCCACCAACATTAAAGCAAAAGAAATCCCATAAAGCTGATATCTGGAGAAAAGGGGGGACAGACAAAAAACAAAATACACTTTTTAAAATTCTTATACATTCCATTGTAGAAACAGGCACACCATAAATAATGGTGGGGCGCCGTTAATGAGTATGGCTCGGTAAAATCGCAACAGTTAACAATACACACAAGCTTTTCAGATGCCATCATACAAGAACCGACTAAGTTCCTTAAACCTTACAACCTCTTTGCTATTTTTTTAAACATTATGTCCTAAAATTAACTGGCCTATAACTCTCGATGAGGACCTATGAAAGTCCTTTTCGTCCCTAAACGACTAGAGAACTATTTGCTTTAAATTTTTCACTGTCTTAAGACACAATTGTCAGGCTAAACTTTCCAGAAGTTGTTAACTTGCTAAGAAACGATATGAAACAGAGATATAAAGCGAGGCATACCGTGCTACTAGATATATCACCTTTCGACACCAAGGCATCAATCATAAACTCCAGAGCGGCAAGATCTCCAATGTTTGAATCAATGGCAAGATGTAGAAGATTTTTGGCAGTTTCAATTGGGTTTTTTGTTATATATATTGTTATGAAGGCATTCTCAACAGCTTCATATATAGATTTATCTTGAGAAAATGCCTACGAAATAAAGAGAGATAAAAAAAAAAAATTTAATCTACAAAATGGAAAAACAAAAATTGACAACTTTAAGCCCTGAAAAAAGTTAAAGCATACCAATGGCAACATTTTACGGAGGCAAGCCTCTGAGCCATCTATTTGGAATTGTCTGCACCTCATCAACAAAAGAATTGTATTCTCAACGTCAGTGGCAGAAGAAGAAGCCATTAACTGAACTAGTATTGGCATTGCTTCTGATATACATGTTGAAAACCTCAAACCAGCCTCCAGAGATGCAACCAAAGCCCTGATCTGCTCCGTGTTTCCAACATCCAAAGTCAAATTGTCCTTCTGAACAACCTCCTCTTCCATTTGAGGAGGATAACTATCAGTTAAACTATCCTGCTGGTTCCCTCCCTCACCTTTTATATGGCCGTTATCAACCTCACCATCACCCTTAAAGATATCGCCATCAAATGGCGAGCCACCATCCACATTTTCTGAGGACTTATTAGGTTCAAGCTCATCTAATTTTTTCTTATACTGCTCTAGGGTTGCTTCAAATGAAACTACTCGCAGCTGTGGGCCAAATGGATTGTGCTGCAACATAGTGATGAGCAATTGCAATGCAGATTTTCGGACAATTGCACTCTTATCCTCCAACCTTCCAGCTGCAACTGCTGCCACTTCATTCCACAAACCGATAGAAACAGAATGTTCTTCACATAGTTCAGCCCAAACCTGAAGAACTCGACTCCTAGTGTAAGCTGAAACATCCCGGCAACGTTCAAGCAAGATTTCTAGCATTGCCTGCTTGCTCCGAAGACGAACTGATTTACAACTCTGTTCACCTTCAATGTCGCAAAACGCTTTAACAGTCAACTTACCAAGAACCCCCACCAGAGCATTTCTTATTTTATAGGATTCACCACCAAAATGTGGAATTAGAAGTCCAATGTTGGTCGAGAACAACTTTGGGAGCCTGTCAGCAAGCTCTACTAGGAATCGCCCTATGTTTTCAGCCCCAGCTGTATCTTTAACATATTCTTTCGGGTTAGTCCTTCCAACATCTCTAATAAGAGAGATTGCCAGGATTCCATCGGAATATTTCTTCTCTGCCCCGGCAACAGCATCAGCCATATGGATCACAACGTAATCATACTTATGAATAAGGTGCATAATTGAGGCACACGATTGGGTAGTAAAGTGATATTTTGTAGAACAAGCACCAATTATACGACACAGAGCATCCTTTGTGTCAACGTCCTTCAAAAGGACTGAATTCTCGAACATTGAGAACACGTTTCTATAGAAAACCCAAGTTAAAAATGTTCAAATTACAAGTAAATAAACAGGGGAGTTTTTTTCACCAAGCTAAGGAGTAGAACGTACTTTGCAACAAAAGACAGATAATTCTCATCTGGGTCTGATGAACCAAAGAGCAACGAGATATTGATCTCCAGTGAATTAGCAATCAAGTTTAATATACGGCCCCTCTGCATTTCCCAATCCCACGAACTTTTGGGCACTTTCTTCCGAGTACTAGCGGTCACCTACGGTCAAAATTGAGAAAAAAAGGATGAAATTCGAATCAAGCTAACATAACCAAAAAATCTATCAAACCATTTCGAAAGCAAATAATAACCAGCGAAAAGGAATTAGAAGAAAACCTTTGAATTGTTGCTACTACTAGCACTAGCTTTCTCACTGTTGACGATATTGAGGAGGAAAAACGTATAGATTTTAAATGCATTACGATGGGACGCAATCTGATCAAGCACCGGAGCGTCGCCATCATTGTTTGGGGAAGCACGACCAAGCGAATCGATGTTGGGAAGAAGAACACTGAAATTGGAACGAAGACTCTCAACAATATTCAACTTACAAGAGGGAGAGAGGTGTTTGTAGTCTCGAATCAAAGAGTAAACACGGTCGAAAGTATCCTGCTCTTCAACGCAGAAGAGGTCCTTATCCGAAAGATCAAAGGAAATGCCTAAAGAAATTCAAGGAAATGAAGAATTAAGATGAGAAATTAAGGGTGGTGATATGATATGATATGTGTTCCGAAATGGAAGAACGAAAAGCAGTGAAAAGAGTGGAAGAGGACGAACCTTTGACGAATTCTTCGAGTTGAGATGGAGGAAGAGAGGCGATTTCAGTGGGATTCTTAACGGAGAGACGGTTGTCGTCGTAGTCTTGTTCGAGAGAACGAAGGGTTTGGGGGAAAACGAAGAGGGGAGCCATTGGAGAGAGAAGAAGAAGCTCCAGAAGAGCTCAAAGAAGAATGTTGAATATCCAAATTCAAATCGTAAGGGCTTTTCAAGGAGCGGGAAGACATTTTCCGGTCGGGTCGGGTTGTGATCGCTGTATTTCTTACTTTAATAAATACAAATGTTTTTAAATTCTAATATAAATAAGAATATATATTAAAATTTTAACTTTTTTTGGTGTTTTTTTATGTCCAAATAAATTAATTAAAGAATAAATAATTTAATGATATGTCAAACTTTTTATTTTAAAAAATTGATAAATAGTTATATAGTTTATTGGATAAGAAATTGATTCATTTTAAAAGTGAGATGATTTACCAAAAAGAAAATGTAATTCAATAATAAATAAATAAAATTGTAAGAAATATTTATAAAATATAGCAAAATTTCAACATCTATTCATTTTTATCAATGTCACCAATAGAAATTGATAGAAGACATTGGTGTAAGCTAAAATTTTGTTACGTTTTGTAAAATATTTTGATTCGTTTAACTATATTTGAAATCATTTGTGAGTTTGAGCTCTTGAATTCTTGTCAAAGATAGTTGAATTTTATGTAATGAATTTTCAAAAGAGTGTAACGAATAAATAAACTTTTAATTTTACTTTTAATAAACTAATAATCTTTCACTAGAATCATGACCTATTTGACATTTGTTTAAAATTGAAGAGTATTTAACACAAAATTGAAAATATTATTGTTTTGATAAATACAAAATTAACTTTATATATTATAGATATCTAAAAATACTAAAAACTTATTACATAAAATTGAAACATCTCTATCTCTGACTATATGCGAACTTGGTATAGGGCAAAGTTTTTTAGTCTCATGGGAATCAAAGAAGGGATTCTCTACGAGGATCAACTTTTTCGTGGTAGAAGTATGTAGTTTACAGAAATGGAAACATAACGGAAAAATTCAAAGATCTAATGCAGACTAGAGAGTTACTAATTGATGAAATTGAAGAATCCTCCGATCAGCCAATGTGAAAAGCGCCAACGTCGCCAGTTCTGGTGGAGCTGGCGACTTCGTGGGCAAAGGCCAAACAAGAAGAAATACAGCCGCTAAAAGTCCAACTCATACTCAACAACTTACAACCATAATCAAAATCGGAAAAACATGAAGCTGTTTAAAACGAGAGGAGTGAATCTGATTAGCAAAGCTCATGCTAGATGGCATGCTTCATTGGCGCGGCAGTGAGTAGCGAGATTGACTGCTCAAACTTGGACAAAAGGACAACACAACATGACTCCGCACTCAACCACAGACCTGATTTTGTCAACCACAAACATTCTGATTCTGTCAACCACATTGAAGCATAACGAGATGGATCCATGAAGTTTTTCGGTTCTGTAGTTCTGCCGTTTACAGATTAAAAATTAGTATATGTTTTAGCCATTTAGAAGGCTTTTATATAACTTCAATTAGCTACAGGTTTGTTAGCCCAAGCTCAACCCACACCCCGGCTCTAACTTCTCATTGTTTATTTCTAATAGGAATCTACATGATCTCTTCCTGTAATACATGTTTGTTCCTTCCGAATGAGAGCATATGATTTATGAATGTATACTTTAACGATATAAAAAACAATAGATATATGTTCTAAAAATCAAAAGCAAAAGTCATATGAACAATCAAAGTACGGGGTATATTCCAATTATTCCAATTATCAAAGCACAAAGGTATAGCTTTGTTGAAATAACTTAAAATAAAAAGTTAGAAAGCACAAAATGAAGAAAAATGGATAAATTCATCCTTTTTTTAAATAACATAGTTTATGGACTAAAGAAGACAGACCTGTAACAAAGGAGAGAGATATAGCTTAGCTGTTGATGGTGGAAGCAATCTCATCCGTAAAGTTGTATGCTTCCCTATTTGCCATTTGCCTGTGAATATGGCTGGCAAGAGAGATGAAGTGGATATTAATAACAGGAAATTTGATGTTATAAGGAAGCAATAATACAAAGTTATAAAAATACCAAATGACAAATAAAATGTGATTTTAACATATTTTTATGACTCTAAATCTAAAGATTAATTGTGAACTGCCTGCTTCCAAATATTCCATGATCTTTCACAAACAAATAATAAAACATACAGCAGACTCAATGAAAAGAGCTTGGACTGCCAAACGGGATTTTCCATTTCAGAAGCAAATTTTATGTTTGTTTTACACATTTCTCGACTTTTTCTCTTGATTTCCTGGTTTAAATATAAGGATGTAAGAAGTAAGAACCCACTACAAAAAATCTCTAGAACCAAGAAAATTACAAATTCAAGGAACTTGTCACTCGAAAATGTATTTAACTAACCACTGAGTAACCAAATATAAACAAGTAAAAGTAGAATAAATTATAAATAGCCTAAGTTTCTAAATCTAAAATATACCTAAAACATTTCAGATCTTAAATATATTTAAGGCAATAAAATAGAATTTTAACAAAAAAAAACTATCTTTTACTTCTGTAATAGTTATAAAAGAATACTTGACCTCAAAATTAGCAGGTCATGGAGAGATTCGATCAACTCCAGAATAAAATGAAACCACTATGGCCTCAATTTACTAAGCTCAGACCTCAGAATTCACAAGTCAAATTATGATATTCATCAGAAAAGGCAACTAGGAAGCAAATTGAGTGAAATTGCTATTATTGAAACAATCAAGTAAGCGTAGTCTATGAATAATGTGTGTTGGATAATTCTTGTATCATGGACAAACGAATTGAACCAACCTCTGGGTGTAGCTTAGAAACTTATAAAAAGAACTCTATTTGTGAAGGTCTCAGAAACCACAAGCCATCCATTTCTGCTAGTTCTCATTGCGAAGCTGAGAAAGGACAAAAAAAGGGCTGGTGGAACAGGTGCATCCCAGTTTTGAAAGCCAACTGGAAGGCCAAGAATATGTACATTACACTCACGGTGATGTTAATATTCTGTCAAAAACTTGTGAAACACATAATCGAATGGGCACCATGATCCAACAGAGTTCCCTACCTGTAGTGCCGCTGTCAACACCTTGTCTCATCTATACATGGAAAATGTTTCATGATCCTCCTCATCAGAAGGAATTAGTAAGCCGATCATAAAGCAAATAAATAATTCTCTCGTATATTCTTTTCCCCAATTTAATTGCAACACATTTAGCATCACGGAAGAATATAAGGCTGGCCATGCAAATTTGCTGCCAGTTCCAGGCTCATGCCATCACTAAATTGAAATCCATTGTTAAATCTCCATACAATGTATGACCAATCTTCTCCATTTTTGTATGTAGATCATGAAGTAAAAGATAAATATTTTCAAATTCGCGATGAGAATTGTCACCCACTACGAACACATGCACTGTGTTTCCAACTTCTATCCAACTGCAGCCAGGCTGCTTCTTCAATCCTTTGTCCTTCATTTTCATCCTTAATCCGGCAGCTTCTCTCCATTTTCCAGTTGAGGCATATATGTTAGATAACACCAAAAAGGTTCCCGCATTCTCTGGCTCTGTTTCTAAAAGTTTTTCAGCCGTTAACTTACCTAGATCTATATGCCCATGAACATTACATCCGGCAAGAAGAGCAGCCCAAACAGATGCCGAAGGCTTGACCTCAAGCCCCTTAATGAAATCAAATGTCTCTTGAAGCCGTCCGGCTCGACCAAAAAGATCAACCAGGCATGTAAAATGATCTTCTCTTAGTTTTATAGACCTATCTCTTACGAGGTTTTCGAATAATTTCAACCCCTCATCTACAAGACCAGCATGACTACAAGCAGAAAGCAATGCAATATAGGTGACATTATCAGGACGAAATCCCAATGCCTGCATTTCATCAAATAAACTAATTGCTTTGTGGCCATGGCCATGATGAGCATAGGCAGCAATCATACCATTCCAAGAAACCACATCTCTGTGGTCTATTGAACCATCATCGAATATCTTGCGAGCCAGTTCTAAATCCCCACATTTTGAATACATGTTTATTAAAGCTGACACCACATCTGCAACTTCTTGGTAAACCGTCTTGCTTATTATCTGGTGAATTTGTTGTCCCTCACAAAGAGCAGCTAATTTACTACAAGCACCCAACACACTGACAAAAGTTCCTTCATTTGGTTTTACATTGTTTGCTGCTTGCATTTCTGTAAAGATCTTCAATGCTTCTTCACTTCGCCCATCTTGAACGTGTCCAGAAATCACTGCCGTCCAAGTGACAACATTTTTGTTGGACATTTTATAGAACAAATCCACTGCACTTTCTAGTTTACCGTTTTGAATGAACCCAGTAATCATAGTGTTCCATGAAGACAGTTCCCTCTCTGGCATTTGCTCAAACAGTTCGAATGCCTCATCAAGCCGCATATTCTGAGCATACCCAATAATCATTGTATTCCAGGAAACCACATTTCGTACGGGCATTTTATCGAACAGTAATCGAGCATCATCAATTCTACCATTTTTCGACAAACCAGCCACCATGGTGGTCCAAGAAATCACATCTCTCTCTGGCATCCGATTAAAAAGCTCCTGGGCTTCATCTACCCTCCTACGTTGCATCAACGCTGTAATAACAGTATTCCAAGACACCACATTCCTCTCGGGCATTTTTTCAAACAAATCCAAAGCCTGATCGATCCAACCTTTTCGTGCATACCCTTCAATCATAGTGTTCCACGAAATGACATTCTTAACAGGCATGGCATAAAACAATCTTCTAGCCTCCTCAATCCTGTTCAATCTTACATACCCACTAACCAATGCTGTCCAAGTAACAACATTCTTCATAGCATCATTTCTATCAAATAACGTCTTGGCTTCCTCAATCATTCCACATTTAATATACGCAGTAATCACAGCAGTCCATGAGACCACATCTCGATCAGGCATTTCTTCAAACACCAGACGTGCTTCTCCAATTTTTCCTTCTTTACCAAGCTTTGTGATCAACCAGTTACTGCGAGCAACAATCCAATTGGCACTGAAATCTCTAACTGGTGATGAGATTTTGGGAACAACCTGACAGGTAGAAAACTGTGATGATAAGATGGAGTTATGCAAATTGCACAAGAGGAACGCATATCTACCAAAGCTAGAAAGAAGAGTTGTGGTTGTATGTTTAGCACAAATTTCTCCAACAGATATCTGATACAGTAAAGACATTCGTATCCACTAACTGGGTACCTCCGCCGCGCCGGAGAAAAAGATCCAAGAAAAAGGGAGCGGCTGTTTTTGTCGTGACTCGTTATGTGGAAGGGACAACTTTTTTTCCATCAATTTTGGTAATATTACATCTTTCTGAAAAATATCAATTTTGACCTCAAAGTGAATGGTTGAATTTTTTTATTTTTGAGTTTTTTAAAAAATAATTTAAAAAATAATAAAAATAACAAACTAAATTAAAATATTTATAAGTTTCAAAATTTTGGATTTCATCTTATATTATTATAGCATATCAACAATAGAAATTTGGGATAGGTGGTAAATATTTGTAAAATTTGATATATTTAAAAAATTTCCAATATTTTATTCATTTTACTGCTTTCCTTCCCATACCATTTTGTTATGTAATTGTGAGCCTAATTTAATATTGACATTCCTAAGTAACCTTTTCATATGATTTGTTTACGGGAGAATGAAAGGGGAGATTTTCTAAAAGGATAAGTTTTTCAATTTGTTTTTCTTTTATTTTTTTAATTTAATATATCTTTAACAAATTTATTATCATCCAAATAAGATATTTAAATTAATTGTTTGAAGGAAACATTTAAGTTAATATTTTAAACAAATTAATGAAACAATGTTTGTTTTCAAAAATAAAATAAAACAAAATATTTTGAAATATAACAAATATTATTATGTCATCAACAATAAGCCACATAAACTATTATATATGTTGCGACAGTTTTGATTTTGTTTCGATTGATTTTAGAAATTGTCCACAAATTAAAAGTTAATAAACACTCTAGTTTGGGTTTAAAAAATAAATAAAAATATTGTTAAAAACGTTCCTTCCTTGAAAAACAACCAACAAAAAAATCAATATGATCTAAAATAGGAATTAAAAAACAAAGATCAAGTAAAAAATAAAATTTCATTATCACAAATAATGAGCATTGTTTAACTTACATCGTGTTTATAAAGTTATGCAATCAACCACAAAATCCAATGTTCAATTCACCCACCCCACATACTATAAGACAAAAGAATTCATAAATCCCTACTATATATCTTAAGGAAGTATACCAATATAAACTTGCAAGGCAGGGAAAGGCAGGGAAGTTATAGCTCATTAGCTCTATCGATGCTCCATATCTAATCTATTAGAAAAAAGTTGTTCACTAATAGATACCACAATCTGAGTGTCTCATCATAACAATTGAACAAGTCTTCAATCTATATACCTTGAATTCAATGTACTTTCAAAGTTTCTCTCACACATCAACAACTTTAAATTGTTGGTCACATTGCAACAGCCTCACAATCTAATTTCGTTAGTAGGGGCGCTTGACATCCATTCACTAGCTAGATTAAGGAGAATAGTCTTCATAGTTACAGGCAAGTCTTCAACCTCAAGTTATCTAAGCCCCCAAGAACAAGCCACCATCTCTGAGAAGTTTCATAGTTAATAGTTATAAAAGACCAATCTCGAGAATAGAAATAAGAAAATGGCATTGAAATTATATAACAAGATATAAAAGGAAAAAATTACAATACAAAGCACTTCTAGAGGGGCCTCTAAAAAAACTACACTCCATACTCTATTTTTAGCAATACACTAAAATGTTCGTCCCATGGCTAATCCCAGGTAGTAATGGCAGCACCGGACCACCCACAATGGAGGAGATCCTTAAAAAGGAAGACCATCAACATTGTTAGGCATTTTTGTACGACATTTACTCGGCTCTAACTCACTCTATTTACAATCGCCTTTCACTAACCAATTCCTAATGGTGACAAACATGCTCTTCTGATATCTCTAATATTTCTCAAACAACTTCCCAACTGGTAGTCTTAACAGATCTATACAAGCAGGTCAGAGTCAGCCATCCTTTTTTAGATCTACAGTGGAAATTAATCGCCAAATCTCCAATTGGAATTTCAGAAAACTAAAGAATATCTTGACTGGCTCCTACTTACAGAGACCCTATTGAAGAATAGATCCCAAACAAACGTTCTTTCCAGCTAATTTTCAATTATCATTAAGACAGTATGAAAGATTAGCATATGAGATATAGTTAAGATGTCAATCACTATTCAACCCATAGTTGTAAAATCTTGACAAGGAGGATAAGATTCAATTGAAATGAACCAATAAAATAAAGTAGATAACTGATAATGGATTGCTTGGTGAAAGAGTAGAACAGTACGAAAATGTATAACGGCCTAAAGAGCTTCAGAATAACTGGGGGATGCTCCCGTCTCATAGAAGAAAAAAAAAAACAAAATTAGCACATGGAGTTCAATGACCATTAAGTTGTTATAGCAGGCATTTGGACCAAATTAGGTTCATGTTTGAGAGTGATTTTGAAGTGGCGAAAATCATTTTTGCAGTGTTCAAAATCACTCCAAGACATTCATTTCATTACTCAAAATCAATTCAATATTGAACTTTACACGTTTAGAGACAATTTTCATAGTATTCAAATTCATTTTGAAGGAATAAAAGCATTTTTCGAGTGATTTTCACTCCTAAACATGACACAGATCCATATTTTCACCATTCCAACAACCCTTCTATTTGATGGAAATGACTTATTTTGGATGCTCAATGATCAAATGCTAAGCATTCATTTGTACAAGAAGCAGAAAATTGCTGCCACAACGACTTGGCATATTAGCTCTTCAAACTTGAGAATGTCATGTGAATCAATGAAGAGGAAATCGAGTAATAGTTCGCATTTTAGGTAGCTATAAACATGAATAACCACTCAAATTGCAACCTCTTCAATTTCTTGAAAAAGCAAAAGACTCAGCAGATCAATTGTTGCAAAATGGCATTCCAAACCACAGTTCAAATGATTGAGAGAAAAAAGATGACCCAACCGACTCCTGAAACCCTATCAATATCACAAGCAAAGGGGCGAGCATAATTTGCAGAAATCCATGATTGGAAAATCTCAAGGTTGCTCTTCCGTGGACATGAGTTAGGTCAAAAACACAATTACTAGACAAAACAAACATTCAAACTTCAGAAATGAAAGCAAAACGGAAAAATTCAAGGCCACAATACAAACCAGAGAGTTAAGAATTGATGAAAATCGAAGAAAACCCGGTCAGCCAATGTGAAAAGCGCCAATATCGCCAGTTCTAATGGAGCTGGCGACTTCGTCGGCAAAGGCCAAACAAGAAGAAATACAGCCGCTAAAGGCACCCCAAACCATATCGGCGATCCAGAACGCCAAATGCAATGGCAATGCCATGGCCTAAACTGTGTGTCGTTGGAGGAAAGGTGGGTTGGGAAGTTTCAGAGGAAATCCATGGAAGGAATTGAGAGATTAGGATTAGAGGAAGCCATTGGAGAAGAGAAGTAGAAGAGAATTTGTGTAAGGGTAAAAATATAAAAGATGGAAGCTAAATATTGAAGAAATGTTGACTCATAGCGTCTAAATAAAGCCGATTTTACAACAATTTCTTTTTCCGGAAAATTAGTTTTTTAGTCCTTTTAATGTATAAATAAACAAATAAGCCTATATTAAAGGAGGGCAAAAAAGTCCAACTTTATAATTAACAACTTCCATCCAACTGTAATCATAATCCAAAAAAGAACATGGAGCTGTTTAAGGCATTGAGTAGCGAGATTGCTCAAACATGAACAAGAGTGGAACGAGATGGCTTCCTATTCTCGACATAAATGTTTTAACTTTGTTTAACCCCTTCTTAAATCTTTGTAAGATTAGTTCATATGTCATATAGGTAATAACTTCAAGATCATCTAACTATCCATAATCAGGGAAGTTTCTGAGGGGCTAGTCACTCGAGTAAACTTTAGTTTGTTTTGATCTTAAATTAAGCAAGTGTGGATTTTGGTACAGATTGTTGATAAGGAATCATCTATTCAAGACCTCCTTTTTTAAGGATGAGATTTTAGGTATATTCTAGTAGTTGTTGGGTTCTTTGATCACGAGCGCAACTGTATGAAACAAAGTCTATTTAGTTTGTAGGTTTTGAAATATTTGATTTCAATTTAATTTCTAGATTTCAATGTGGTAACTAAGAGTAAGTTCATATCTCCCCAATTACTTATATAGCTTATATGAACATTAAATAATTCAATTGTATTTATGCCTTCAATGCAATTGCTCTCAATAATGCACCTATAACATCTCTCATTTTATATTTACATTGTAAATCAAGCTCACTATCTATTTTGATATGTTATCAAATATGTTGGTCTAGGTAATCGACCTATATGAAAGTGAATCGAACATTGAAACCTAAATAAATTAAGCCTCACAACTCTTTCAATTTTATTAAAGAATGACACATGTCTAAGGTCAATTAGGGTCAATTATTGTATGATTGTCTAACCGTATTTCAGTATTAAGTTGTAGCTAACATGTTCATGTAAACGATCTATTTGGATACATATTAATTATTCAAACACTTCGAGAAAAATGCACGTTATACTAAAGAAATGTATACATATCTTTAAATCAGTTGGATCTTCAAAGGTTTCAACTCATGATGAAAATCTTACTTGCAATAAATAAAGGGATAAGATGAACTAACCTAAAAAATTTAGACCAAAATATTATAAGACCTAATTTTCAAATATATACATGGTAATTATAATATGTAACCATTTTAGGAATAATACTTAAGTATATAACAATTTTTTAAAAAATTATAAATATAACAAAGTCTATCAATGATAGATTTCTATTGCTTATAGACTATTATGGTCTATCGCTTATAGACTAATATTTTCAACATGATAAATCGGTGCATAGTCTTTTATCAGTCGATAGACTTCTATGATTTTGATAAATTTTGCTATTTTTGCCATTTTTTAAAAATGTTGTTACATTTGCAAATATTTTGAATATCATTGCTATATTTGCAACCATCCCAAGATATATTCTTCTCATACTCTCTTTTCTTCCTTTTACTCTCTTGTGTTTCACTCCAACGATAGCAACGATAGCAACAATAACGTTCTCTTCCTTGTATTTAGCCTACAACAACGGGAGTGGCAACGGGGAGAAGGGTTGTTTCTTCTTCCTCCTGCAACAAATGACACCTGGTGACAACGACAATAATGCAATTTTTAGGCAACTAACAAACTAAGGGTAGAGGGCAAGAGCAAGAGTGAAACGAGAAAAGGAAAAGCAATCAATAAACAAGTTTAGTGACAGCAAAATGTTAGAAAGTTTTGTTTTGTAAGAATGGTTAAATTTTATTTTTCCAAAAATTTTGAAGTCATATTTGACAAAAAAATCACATAAATAAAGTTCATGAACTGTTTTACATTTTACATTTTCGACACAAATGGAGCAGTCAAAGACAAGGAAATGAATAGAACGGAAGAAAGCTAAAGAAACATGAAGGGAATGAAAGTGCTCATTGCTCAAGAAGTGATCAAGATCCACACTCAACTCAACTCTCACTTGTCATTGTTTGTTTCCAATAGGAATCTACATGATTTCTTTTCCTGCAATACATGTCTGTTCCTTCCGCATGAGAGCCGTATGAATGAATACTTCAGCAATATAAAAAAACATTGAAACGTGTTCTAAAAATCAAAAGCAAAAATCATATGAATGAAGAACGATAGTGTTTATTTCAATCATCAAAGCACAAAAGTATATGCTGTAAACTATGCTTCGATTGCTTCTTCGGTATATGGATTTGTTTTGTTGAAATAACTTGAAATCAGAAGTTAAAAAGCACAAAAGGAAAAAAAATTGGATAGATTGTTCTAGTTTCCAAAGCACAACCATTAGCTTCTTCAAATCGATATTTTGATTGCTACCCGCCACGCCCTTTTCTAAATAACATAACTATAGACTAAAGAAGACTGACCTGTAAAAGAGGGAAGAAATCTATCTTAGTTCTTTGATGGTGGAAGTAATCTCATCCATACAAGTTGTTTGCTTCCCTATTTACCATTTGCCTGTGAATATGGCTGACAAGGAGAGATGGAGTGGATATTAATAACAGGAAATTTGCTGTTATAAGGAAGCGACAATGTTATAAACATACCAAATGATAAATCAAATGTGATTTTAACAAATTTCTATGACTCTCAAGATTAATTTTGAACCGTTTGCTTGCAAGTGTTATATGATCTTATATAAACAAAGAATAAAACATACAGGAGACCCAATGAAGAGAGCTTGGACTACCAAAACGAGATTTTCCATCTCGAAAGCAAATTTTACGTTTTTTTTACACACTTCTCCAATTTTTTCTCTTGATTTCCTGGTTTAAATATAAGGATGTAAGAAGTAAGAAACCATTGCACAAAATCTCTAGAACAAAGAAAATTACAAATTCAAGGAACTTGGCACTCGAAAATGTATTTAACTAACCACTGAGTAACCAAAAATAAACAAGTAAACGTAGAATAAATTATAAATAACCTAGGTTTCTAAATCATGTCTTAAATATATTTAAGACAATAAAGTACAATTTTAACAACAAAAAAAAATTATCTTTTACTTTTGTAATTATTATAAAAGAATACTTGACCTCAAAATTAGCAGGCCAAGGAGAGATTCGATCAACTCCAGAATAAAAGAAAATCACGATGGTCTCACTATGGCTCTAAACCCTAGGTTCAGACCTCAAAATTCACAAGTTAAATTATGATATTCATCAGAAAAGACAACTAGGAAGCATATTGAGTGAAATTGCTATTATTGAAACAATCAAGTAAGCGTAGTCTATGAATTATGTGTGTTGGATAATTCTTGTATCATGGACATAGGAATTGAACCATCCATTTCTACTAGTTCTCACTGCGAAGCTGAGAAAAGACAAAAAAAGGGCTGGTTTCTCTTTCTTGCTTTGATTTAATTTTCGTAACAGGTGCATCCAAGTTTTGAAAGCCAACTGGAAGGCCAAGAATATGTACATTACACTGTTACTGTGATGTTAATATTCTGTAAAAATCTTGTGAAACACATAACCGAATGAAAGCCCTGATCCAACAGAGTTCTGTACCCTACCTGTGGTGTCAATGTCAACACATCTCATCGACACATGGAAACTGTTTCATGATCATCCAAGTAAGAAGGAATTAGGGAGCCGACCATAAAGCAAATAAATAATTCTCTTATACTCTTCCACAATTTAATTGCAACGCATTTAGCATCATCGAAGAAGATAAGGCTGGCCATGCAAATTTCCCAACAGTTCCGGGCTCATGCCATCATAAATTGAAATCCATTGTTAAATCTTCATGCAATGTATGACCAATCTTCTTCATTTTCGTATGTAGATCGTGAAGTAAAAGGTAAATATTTTCAAATTCGCAATGAGAATTGTCATCCACTACGAATGCATGCACTGTATTTCCAACGTCTATCAAACTGCAACCAGGCTGCTTCTTCAATCCTTTGTCCTTCGTTTTCATTCTTACTCGGGCAGCTTCTTTCCATTTTCCAGTTGAAGCATACATGTTAGATAGCAGCAAAAAGGTTCCTGCATTCTCTGGCTCTGTTTCTAAGAGTTCTTCAGCCGTTTTTATGCCCATGAACATTACATCTGGCAAGAAGAGCTGCCCAAACAGATGCCGAAGGCTTGACCTCAAGCCCCTTGATGAAATCAAATGCCTCTTGAAGTCGTCCGGTTCGACCAAAAAGATCAACTAGACATGTAAAATGATCTTCTCTTAGTTTTATAGACCTATCTCTTACGAGGTTTTCAAATAATTTCAACCCCTCATCCACAAGACCAGCATGACTACAAGCAGAAAGCAATGCAATATAGGTGACATTATCAGGACGAAATCCCAATGCCTGCATTTCATCAAATAAACTAATTGCTTTGTGGCCATGGCCATGATGAGCATAGGCAGCAATCATACTATTCCAAGAAACCACATCTCTGTGGCCTATTGATCCATCATCAAATATCTTGCGAGCCAGTTCTAACTCCCCACATTTTGAATACATGTTTATTAAAGCTGATACCACATCTGCAACTTCTTGGTAAACCGTCTTGCTTATTATCTGGTGAATTTGTTGTCCCTCACAAAGAGCAGCTAATTTACTACAAGCACCCAACACACTGACAAAAGTTCCTTCGTTTGGTTTTACATTATTTGCTGCTTGCATTCCTGTAAAGATCTTCAATGCTTCTTCACTTCGTCCATTTTGAACGTGTCCAGAAATCACTGCCGTCCAAGTGACAACATCTTTGTTGGGCATTTTATAGAACAAATCCACTGCCCTTTGTAGTTTACCGTTTTGAATTAATCCAGTAATCATAATGTTCCATGAAGACAGTTCCCTCTCTGGCATTTGCTCAAACAGTTTGAATGCCTCATCAAGCCAATAACTATTGTATTCCAGGAAAACACATCAACAATCGAGCATCATCAATTCTCCCATTTTTCGACAAACCAGCCACCACGGTGGTCCAAGAAACCATATCTCTCTCTGGCATCCGATTAAAAAGCTCCTGAGCTTCATCTACCCTCCTACGTTGCATCAACGCTGTAATAACAATATTCCAAGACACCACATTCCTCTCAGGCATTTTTTCAAACAAATCCAAAGCCTGATCGATCCAACCTTTTCGTGCATACACTTCAATCATAGTGTTCCACGACACGACATTCTTAACAGGCATGGCATCAAACAATCTGCTAGCCTCCTCAATCCTGTTCAATCTTACATACCACTAACCAATGCTGTCCAAGTAACAACATTCTTCATAGCATCATTTCTATCAAATAACGTCTTGGCTTCCTCAATCATTCCACATTCAATATACCCAGTAATCACAGCAGTCCATGAGACCACATCTCGATCAGGCATTTCCTCAAACACCTTACGTGCTTCTCCAATTTTTCCTTCTTTACCAAGCTTTTTGATCAACCAGTTACTACGAGCAAGATTTGAAATGGCACTGAAATCTCTAACTGGTGATAGGATTTTGGGAACAACCCGATAGGTGGAAAACTGTGATGATGAGATGGAGTTATGCAAATTGCACAACACTAACGCATATCTACCAAAACTAGAAAGAAGGGTTGTAATTGTATGTTTAGTATAAATTTCTCTAACTGATATCTGATACAGTAAAGACATTTGTATCCACTTACTGGGTATCACCGCCGCCTAGGGCTCGCCGGAGAAGAAGATTGAAGAAAAAGGGAACGGCTGTTAGTATCGTTTCTCAATTAATCGCCGGCTGAATTAAAGAAAAAAAAAAAGAAATTATTTACAAAATAGTGAAATTTTGCTATATTTTTTTAAAATTGTTTTAATATTGGGCTATTTTTTAAGATGCTTCTAAATTGTAAAATTGCAAAATTTGTCGTGTCATGAAAAATTACAATAATTTTATTTTAGGACAATTATTTCAAATGAAAAAATGGCTAAAAATATTTAAACATAACAAAATTTTATTATCTATTGATGATAAAAACTTATAAACATAGTGTCTATCAATCTTCAACATAGATTATAGTAGTCTATCAATGTCTATCTCATATAAACAATAACATCTTATTATATTTGTAAGTGTTTTTGTTCATTTTCTTGAAAAAATATTGTAAATGACAAAAATATTGAAAATGTTTACAAAATATAACAAAGTTTTAGGTTCTATAAATGATAGACAACAATAAGCTTCTATCCGTGTCTATTAACATCACTAATAGACATTGATAGAATAATAGAGCCCGATAGATAAATATTGGGATCTATCCATGTTTAATAGTGATAAATTTGAAATTTTGCTATATTTTGTAAACTTTTTTATTATTTGGTAATATTTAAAAATATATGCATTTTTTTTTCATATTTGAGAACAAACACTTTTGTTATGAGTTAATTGTAAATTTAGTAATTATATTCAAAATAATTAAGTATATAACAACCTTTTAAAAAATTTGCAAATATAGTAAAATTTGTCAAATTTTATTGATCACATAAGTCTATCACTGATAGACCATGTTCCAAATATTGGTCTATCACTAATAGATCATACGAATCTATCAGCGATACAAGTATATTAGCGATTGTTTTGCTATATTTGCAATTTTTTTAAATGTTGCTACATTCTTAACTATTATTTCTGAAATGGCCATAAATTACAATTATCATTTTTATATTAAAAAACAAAAAAGAAAATAATATTGTGAAGAAAAAAAAAAACAAAGATCAATTGCTAGTGAAAAAAATCTCAAATAATAATAATAGAAAGAAAAAAAAGTAAGCTTATAAGATTCAAAGCCCTTAGCAACACATTTCTTGAGTCCTAAATGGGACAACAAAGCAATACAAACCTTCCATAAATGACCAATTCCCATTGGATGGTAAAATTTGGTAAAGTATGCATTTCAAATATTTAATAGCAAAATGTCATCTACAAATAAATGGTATCATCCTTGATACTCATTGTAATCAAAAGACATTACCACATGATCTAAATTAATTTGTGGTGGTTGCCCTACGCATTTATTCTTAAAGGTCACTTGATATTTTATATCAAAATTTAAGAGTGTTTAAATAACCGATTATTTAGACAATCGAGACTATATTCAACTTGTAGACAGATTTAAGTATTTTAAGTTAGTAAAAAAATTTACTTAAAAAAAGAATAAATAAATAAATAATCCGACAATCCAACTCAGTATATTTTGGTCATTTGGTTGAGAATAATTTATATATTCAGATCGTTTGGGTTGCTAATTCAACTGATCCAAAAAATAGGACAAATCCAAAAAAAAAAATTATAACTTAACCCAACCCGTATATACCCTTATCAAAATTGTTTATAATTAATAAATAATTTATTTTTATTTGATTGAGTATCACTAGATAAGTTAAATAACGGATTTAGTCCCTAAAACTTCTAAAATAATAAGTTGAGTTTCAATTTTCTAATTTTTTTAAAAAATCAAACGTACATTGGACATAAAATTTAAAACTTTTAGTTTATTAAACAAAGATTTTGAAATATTTTTTAAAAAAGAATACGTAAAATTAAAAATAATAAATTTATTAGAGACAAACTTAAAATTTTTAAGATTTATTATATATATTTTCAATTTCATTGAGCAGATATAGATATAATATGATTACATACAAAATTCAATTTTCAAATAGTTTCAACATATCAAACTTATAATAACATATTTTGAATCTAAATATTGTTTTATTTTATACTTCAAATTATCATCTCTAATTGAGATGTCAATCAAAAGAAGGTTTTAAAAAAACCATGTTTTTTCTTCTAAGTGGACCAATTGACAGAGGTGACATGCTTTAAGTTGATATATATATGAATTCAAATGCAAATTATTGGTTGAAGTAGTTGAGAGAAAGTAGAGTTTGTTTAATCTAAAAAGTTATTTAATAGACTCCATAAGCAATTAACAAGTCTTGAAATTTAGTGGTTTTTAGGCCACAATGTTCTATTAAAATTTAAAAAAATCTTTAGACCAAACAAAAAAGAAGATCTACTTTCTCAATAAAACATTGAATAATTTAGATCTAGAACGAATTAGATACAAAACTGACTATTCATAAATTTGTTGGACACAAAATAGAAGTTTTAAAGTCGTTATTAAACAATTCTTAAGATCTTTTTTTACAATTTTTATACAAATTTAATTGTTTCAAACTAAATAAAATACAAACATCAAAGTTCAAATGTTTTAAAAATTTAGAGTGGCTAAAAGGTTTTAGAAAAAAATAAATAACAAAACTCACTCAGTTCACATTGGTTTCAATCTCATTTTCGTTTTGTCATCAATTATTCGCACTTTCTAACACGCTTTTTTTAAAAAAAAATTAATCTTGATTACTTTTCAGTTCTCCAAACAACTTTCGACTCAAGTTAATATTGGAATAAATGGCTATTATTTGTGATTCTTTGTGAATGGATGCATCATTTCATGAAAAATATTAATAACTAAATTATAGAAAGTATATGACTTTTCGAATGACCATGGATAAGTATATAAATAAATCATTTTGGTTGAGAAAATATATATCAATAATCTTTTGTCTTCTAAAAACAAATTTCTCTCCATTTTCACAATCTTAATGTTCAGTAGCTTATCTACAGAGTTTCGTTCGTTGATCTTCTATATGAGGTGCTACACTTCAAAGAAAGATGGTCTATTCTATTATAGAAAACAATGAATAAATTTATTTTAAGAAGACAACGTGAATTTGTTGGGTTCAGATCTATAATTTATGTATGATTTTTTATTTATTATGATAATAATCTTCCTAACAATTTGATAATTTTTATAACAGTTAAATGATTTAAAATGTAAAGACGAAAATGATATTTTTACGACCACTCTATTATAATGTTTTTTTTTTTGTTGTTATTATTATTGTGAAAATGACAAAAGTTACATAAAAAGGCAGATTCTTAGTAAGAATTGGATAGTGAAAGGCATTAATTTTGAAAATGACATGTGAATTATACATTAATAGTTTGGGCCAAGAGCGGGTGGTGAGACAGCGATGAATTTAAATACCTTCAACTATATATAGGAATATAATTCATTTTGGTGAAGACTTTGTAATAGTTCAACTTTGTCACATCTCACCTCACATTTTCATCCATCCTCCATCCTACAAAAACATTCACTTTCCTATTCTTTAAATTAATGTTACCAAACTCTTTCTCTTTTAAATATCCTTTTAACAAATATTTGGTGTATTTTCATTTACATTTTCAACTTATCATTCAAATAGAAATTCTATACAAAAACGTTTTAACGAAAATTTGAAAATTAATATGGTTTATTAAACTTGGAAAGTAATTTTAGACTTAAATCTTGCTACACGAATATTTATATGTTTTTATTCATTTTGTTCGTTAGATTCTTAAAATATTTTATTTCGGCTTTTTACCAATCTTAGATTTTAGTGAGTTTAAGGACATTGTTTCTTTGTTTTTTTTTTTTTTTTTTTTTTTTTTAAAAAAACATGAGTGGAGTTGGTCTAAAATTCATCCATTTTGGTAACCAATTAGTTTTTAAAAAATGGATTTTTGGTGATTTTTAATTGTGAGAATTGAGAAAATTGAGAGAAATAGTTTTTCTATTTTGTTTTTCTCCCAAATGTGTATGTGGATTAATAATAAAAAAAGACAAACTATTTACACCAACAAAATCACTAAACGAAATAAATTTTATTACGTTTGATTTCATATGGACCGAAAATATTTTGCCTACTTTACTATTTTTGACAATTCTCTTTATTTTTATGTTACCAAATATAACTTTCAAAATCTTGTTTATTTATTTTTTATTCCCAAAATTATTTAATAATACGAACGAATAATTCATAAGGCTACCTAACGTTACCAACCTCTAAGATTTTTACTTTACTGATAAATATTACTGCTCATTCATATTCTTAAACTTAGGAAACTCTATCATGTATAAGATAAACATAAGATTCCATCTCAAAATCATTTGATAATAGAAAAAGTAGTTTTAATTTTTTGTTTTTTATGCATCTCTCTTTTTTTAAATAATGTTCGAAGCAATAAACGAGATCATAGGTTTGAGAAAAAAAGAAAAGAAAAGAAAAGGGAAACTCACAGTATTTCTATGTATATACAAACTATAAAGGTGTTAGATTCAAAGTTTTAAATAGTTAGAGAAAAGAGATATAGGTGAGTATTAGCATAATAATGTTTGAGTTAGTAAATAAACACTCTAATTATTATCATATCAAATAAATACAAAGATTAGATAGATTGGTTTGTGTCAAGTGAGTCCAAAATGAAATTTGTAGAAAGTCAAATTTTACCATTTATTTTATTTGCTTTGTTGGCATTGATCATTAATAAAAACAATCCATTGGATGCATTGGGATTTGGTGTGTTGTGGATTTTGAAAATCAAATATCAAAATATGTGAATATAACTGAATTTCGTCTAATATATGCCAAAAATACACTCAGCCAATATTTAATTATTTGGGAATGTAGATTATTGTTTTTTTTCTTTCTATTTATAGTTGATTTAAGAATTTTTAAAAGAAAAAAAAATCAATTTTATAAAGAAACTTTATACAAAATAGAATATTTGAAAAAATATTTATACTTTATAAAAATTGATTTTTCTTCTGTGTTTTAGTAGTTTTATTTTATGAATGGTAAATAGTTCACCAAAATTTTTAATTTTTGAAAAAACTCCTCAATTTAGACCTTAAATTAATAATTATATCAATTTAATCTCTTTATTTTAATAAATGTATTATATTAATTTCAAACATACATGGTTGTATTGATTTAAACTCTTTGTTATGTTTTATTTAGATAAGTTGATGAAAGTTGAGATTTTAAATGATTATGATTTCTAAAATTTAGGATTTAAATTAATAAATTAATATTTTTTGTACTTTTTAAAAAAGAGTGATTCGTGAAAATAAAGTTATTAAATTGAGAATCACAAGAAATGTTTATTTTGAATGAGAGCACAACTTTTTATACTAAAAAACACAAAAAAATGGAAAGTAACTTTTAAAAAAGAATAATTTAAAATATGTTTTGTAGTGATGAAAGTATAAAACCTTTTTAGATTTTCTCAATCTATTTTTTGTTGAAGAGGAAAAAATATATAAAATATATTTTTCGTAATATATCAGTTCTTTCTTATTTAGTTTAGAAGATTTATGTACGTATATTTGGTAAGGGTATATTAGACTTTTACCTTATTATTTGTAGATTTTTATAAAATAAAAAAAATCATGGTTACTTCTACAAAATCCTATGGAGTTTTTTTTTTTTTTTTTTTAATTTTTGCAATTCATCACAAATAAGTAAAATTTTACGTTTTATTATATCACTAATCAACCCAAAAGATTAAGACATGAGCGAAAGAAAATTTAATTATATATACAAAATTCCTTTTGTCTATAGGTTAGAAATATGAATAGTAATTGAGAAGAAAACAATCAGATTCAAAACTATCATACAAAAATCTGTGTGTAAAAATAAATTTAATTACATATCAAATTATTATTTAAATCAATTTCCCTTAAATTAGGGTGAAACTATAAAACCAAAAGTATTTTTTTTTCAAAATTCATATGAGTATTTGAAAATATAAATAGAAAGTTAACTAAAAATTTGGATGGAATTAATATCTATAAGCTTAATTTTTATAAACAAAAAATTAAAACTAAAATAATTACCAACACATGCTTAACAATTTAATTAAAATCATTTTTTAAATTTGATAAAATTAAAAATTTTTTTATCATGAATAGCAAAAATATTTAAAAAGCTGTATAGATGGATGAATTTGATTATATTTTATAAATAGTTTGAATATTTTGTTATTTTTAAAATATTTAAAAATTAAAAATTTAAATTTATAAAATTGTAAAAATAAGTAAGGGTATTATTTTTAGCTACTTTTGCAATTTGGCAAAATAAACCAAGTAGGAGAATCATTTATCCAAACTCCAAAGTGTAAAGATGCTATTTTTGCAAAGACTTTTTTTTTTTAAAAAAACAAATAAATAAATAAGAAAAAAAGAAAAACATTTCCAAGTCCCAACCGCGTCTGTTCTGGTCATTTTCCGTGACTAAAGAGAAGAGAGAGATTTCATATCTTCTTCTTCTCCATCATCTTCTTCTTCTTCGCCCAATTCAGCATTTCCTCACTGCTCTTCTTTCCCTTTAACCGCCATTTTTTCTTCTCTACCAGAGCATGAACTTTGAACCACCAGAACTATTAGAACAAGAAGAAGAAGAAAAAGAAAAAGACAAAGTTTTTCAGTTTACAGAGTGATTGATAACCAACGAAACGAAACGAAACCCAGTTCTTCAATTCTCTATCTATGGGCTGTTCAGCTTCCAGACCCATCACTTTCCCTTCCACTAACCCAGAATCTTCTTCTTCTTCCTCTCCTCCCGTTCCCAGAGCTTTCTCTCTTCCCACCCCTCTCATTCACCATCCCCCCATCTCAGACGGCGACACCCACCATCTTGTTACTCTCACTTCAACCACTTACGGTTCTCTCCTTCTTATCGACCGTCCCAAGTCCAATCCCTTGAGATTCTACGGCGACCAAAACGCCGACCGCTCTCTTTCGCCCCACACGGATGATTCCGACCACGCATTGTCACCGGATTCCGTTATCAATACATGGGAACTCATGGACGGCCTTGATGACGCCTTTGATTTGAGTTCCGACGCTGTTCCTACCCCTGAACTCTTGATTGAGAAAACCCCTTTCAAGCCCGTTGGATCGGTGAATTTCTTGGAGAAATCGGTGGATTCTGTTGCGCCGTCTTCCTTAGTTAAGCCGCTTTGGCAACATTTGTCTGAAGAAGCTCTGCTTGCGAAATTGGACCCTAATGTTGTATTCAGTTACCGACGAGCTCTTTCTTCCCGGCAGTTAGGCTCCAATGGGTACCGAAAAAACGTCAAATCAGTCGGTTCGAGTCCGGTTTGTTCTTCATTCTCCAATAATTGGCTGCGTCTTCCCGGCGGAGAAGGCAAAGTAGTAATCTACTTTACGAGCTTGAGAGGAATTCGAAAAACCTACCAGGATTGTTGTTCGATTCGTACAATCTTCAGAGGTTTTAGAGTTCCAGTGGATGAACGAGACATTTCCATGGATTCATCTTACAGAAAAGAGTTGCAGAGTGCAATCGGAGGGAAGACGGTGAGTTTGCCGCAAGTGTTCATAAGGGGAAAGTACATAGGTGGTGCTGAAGAAATCAAACAGTTAAACGAGTATGGCGAATTGGGGAAGCTTTTGGTGGGATTTCCAGTTTGGGACGTGAAAAGCGAGTGTGAAAGATGTGGGGAAGCAAGGTTTCTGCCATGCCCTAATTGCTATGGCAGCCGGAAGGTGTTTAAAGAAGATGAAGGAGAGTTGAGAAGATGCCCTGATTGCAATGAAAATGGCTTGATAAAGTGCCCAGATTGCTGCTTCTGAATCTGAATGCAAATATTTTAGGTATTTACTCAATTACTTATTCCTACAATGATGAAAATCATAATGCTTCTTCTTTGCTTGCTGCTTGCTGCTTGCTCTGTAATTGTAGGATTTATTTGTTCATTTTCCATGAACAGTGTACAATCATTATCAAGGGAAAAAAAACAGAAAAAAAAAAAACAAGAAGATGATGTTCTTCAACATATATTGAGCTATGTAGTATAGACTTTGACATCACTCTGTGTTGGGATGGTGTACTAAACATGTTATATGCATCCTCAATGTTGTTTGGTATTAAAGATGTTCATATCTTACGATATGTTATATAGGTTGTACAACTGTGTTCTTGAGTTCTAAAAGATGTTCATATCTTGAAACTGTTTTCTCAAATAGTATGAACTACTGATGTTTGACATGTTTCTATGTTTATCTTGGGTCCCTCGTTAGGTTTCTATGTTTATCTTTGAATGTCGGTGACTAAGACTTTTGTAATTATTTGTTAGGCCTTATTCTTCTTGATTTGAGTTTTTTCTCTAAGGGTTCCCTTTGTAGGTTTTAACTTTTTGGATGCCCTTCTATTCTATTCCTTTTCTAAATGAAAGTTTAACTTTTCATAAAAACAAAACTATTGATTTTGACATACCCTTTTTTGACTTGCCATTTTATTAGCACTTATATGAAGATTATTCTAATATGTCACATCTTTAAGGACTAGAAAGCAAAATGAGGGAAATTTAAATGAATATCTTAGATAGATGGCTACCATAATTGTTTAATCCATGACTTGCGTCTGGATTATGATGACTTATCATAATTGTCTAATATGTTCACATCTTTAAGTACATTTCCAAAGCTTCTCATCAGGTCTTGTAGTTTGCTTCATACTTGAAGCGCCTTGTTTTGTAGTTTTTCACATTTCAATGTTCTTCTTTTGGCTTTTTATTCAAATTTGACATGTAATCATCATTTGTTGAAAAAGTTTGGTTTCCTTTTGGTCTCCTTTTTATATTCATCTCTTTTGGCTAGGCCTTTCTTCTTCTTCTTCTTTGGTTCTTTTGTTTATCTTAGTGAAAAGTTGGTTTTTCATTAGAAAAAATAAAAAAATGTTGAACAGAGTCATGTGCTAGACAGTTAAGCAGATTGTTTCAACACCAATGATTACTAAAGTCAATAATAAGAAGAAAGCAAGAAGATAGACATTCATTTTAGAATTGGTTTCTGAAATAGTAGTCAGTACGCACATTGGCAAAGTTGTTTGAGTTCCTAATGTTTTGCATTCTTGGACATTGGAAATATTTTTTATTATAAGAGCTGGACGTGTGCTAAGAGGTTATCAAATTAATCTATGGTGACCACCTATAAAAAAATTAATATCTTTCAAGTTTTTTTGACACACAAATATTGTAGGATCAAGTGGGTTGTCTTGTTAGATTAATCGATATGCACGTAAGCTAGTTAAAAAACTCACGGTTGTCAAAGAAAAAAGGGACTTGAATGCATATCCCAGGAAAATTGTGAATGTCCTTAGTAGGTTATGAAACTTATCCTCATAGTTTTATCCATGACTTCAAGGGTGTTTAAAAAATTTAGTCTAAGCTCGGGTAGATTTTTAGGGGCTATTCTGAGAGTGTTGGAATGAGTGAGGAATTAAGGGCATAACGAAAATTGGATCATGAAGAGTGAAAACGTTGAAGAAAAATATTGACCACTATGTGAACTTAATGAGTTTGTTTGTTTGTTTGTTTTGTGTAGTATTTGGTTACATAGTTTGAAGTGTTTTTTAAACGATATAGATAAAACACGTCTAAAACCTACTTTAATTATTTCATGCATACTTTTAATATATTTTTTTTTTACAGTCTTTTTAGCTACCTTTAAACCTTTCAAAATTACTTTGTACCATCTAGCTGAACACCTAACAAAATTGTAGAAAGCACTCACTCACAAAGTCACAAAGTTGTCTTTGGGAGGGTAAGTGATTCAAATGAAAGCATTTGATTTGAACATTCCATAGATATCGCTATTTTTCTTTTTCAAAATGACATACTTTAAAATTAAATATTTAAAAAGTAATTCAAACACACTTTTAATGTTTTTACTAGTGGAGAACAACAAAATCCTAATAAAAACATTATCTACCGAAATTTGAAAAATAGTACCACGAGTTGTTCATTGCATAATTGTACGATATGCCCATTGCTGCATGTCTTAGAGTCCAATGCATACCTTTTCAATAAGATCAACCCCACCACTGTTCCCATTTCTAAATCCAAAAGTTGAAGTTTAATTTTATATTCTTGAGTTATAAAGCTACAATGTTTTATTTCTATTTTTGACCTATTGAGAAATTTCTAAGACAAGATTTACCTCTTTGTTATTCTTAAGTTCAAAATGTATTTGGTTTAGTGGTATTAGTACATTCTTCCATCTTAAATGTCGAAGGGTTAATTTTCCATCTAACACGACTTCTTCTTCTTCTTTTTTTTTTCATCTAGTGTGGGAGATTTGAATATATGACTTTGAGGTTAATTATACGAACATCATGCTAGTTGAGCTAATATGACATTTTTTTCTTTTTCTTTTTTACAGTTTTTCTAAAGATTACTTTGGTATGTTAGTCCATTAAAATAAACAAATAGAATCAAAATATGCATTTGAAATCTTTTTCTTTTGTACATAAAACATAACATAAAATGGCAGGTTGTCTTTAATTTTATGTCTTTTAACCAAATTACACAAAAGGTATGGATTTAAACAGGTTTGAAGTTGTAACCACTCATTATTAGTATAGAGTTTTAGTTTTAAGAGGGAAAAAAAAAAGCAAAATTTGACTTTTAAACTTATTAAATCGTATATATTTTTATTTAAAACTTTCTATTTTACGAAATTGCACCTCAAATTCAGGACGAAGGTTGCAATCTTAACCTTAAGCTTGAGAAAGCATTGCAGTTCTTACTATCTCACAAGTCTGCATTCCAATATTTGATTATAAAAAAAGATTTTCTCTTTAAGAGTGCACCAAGCAAGATCTAAAGTGCGTGACTCAAGTCGAAAGAAAATCAAGAGGTGACGTAGGAAAACACATGTTACCAAAAGAAAAAAGCTAGTCTCGAGTTTTGGGTTGATCAGTCGAGTTGATGAATACACTAATAGAGAAATAATCTAGTTGTGGTTGATTTCAAACTCTAGAACCTTGAGCATCAATAGCTGCAATGGCATCGTCGAAATTACACAATAAGCGCTTGTTAGAAAAAAATGCATTATAAATAGTCACACTATGACCACGTAAGAGAATAGAAAGTAATTTCCTAAGAAGAGGCTTTAATTTTACTTTTTTTTGTGCTTAACTAAACTATACATTATGTATACTAACTTAGGCATTCAAAATGTGACAGGTTTGACTCAACACTTGTGTGAGAAACTTTCATACAAGTGAACTCAGAATATGAGACTAGACTAGAAGAATCAAGTTAGCAAACAAGATTGGGTGAGGTTCACTCGAGACAATGTCGAATGCATGCGGCTTCCATGCATCAATAATTAGCATCTTTGTTTAATGAAAATTTGTCGAGCTTTCAATGTAAAAAACGAGATGAACGCAATGATATGAAAGAAAAAAGCTAATTTTTTTAGTTTTTAAAATTATTGAATAGTTAATGCGTGCATCAATCAAACTTAAAATTGTCCAAATTTAATGTTATTAGAATTTATAAGCTTACACAATTTTTTTTATATAATTTTTCTTCAAACGGAAACCAAGAAACTAGTAAAAATAAAATAGAAAATAAAATTTGCACCACGACAAGTCTAAGTCAGTAACTAAAAAAAGTCTAACTCAACCGTGTTCATTATTCGATACTCAATCCCCACAATTATTACCAAGCTAAAAAATATGTCTAGTAAACCGAAACTTTAGGTTGAAAATGATAACAATTGAAGTTAAAAGTTTAATTCAAAATAATCCTCGTCATATAAAATAAAAACAAATTGCCCAAATTATTTTATTTGGTTTATGATATATATGTGTATATTTTTTTTTGCTAACATAACCCCCAAATTTATCAAATTTATAGACACAAATAATAAAAAAATTATTCCAAGATCGTTTTAAAAAATAAACATTAAATTTAAGGACTAAAAAGAAATTATGCAAAAGTTGAAGGCATAATTCCATAGTGAATTTTACGAACTTTTTCCAATTTCTAAAGCAACAAAAAAAGGAGGAGACGCTGTAGTGTAGGCTCTATTATCGGAGAGAGGGAGCGAAAATGGAGGAAGATGGGTTTGAAGCAGAGCCGAATCCAGTGGAGTTCGGCACTTGCTTGAGTTCCTACATCGACGATGGAACCACTGAGAGCCATAGATACTTCCTTTCTCGGAGAACAGTCGTGGAGATGCTTAAGGACCGAGGTTACACTATCAACTCCCCCGATATCAACTTCTCTCTTCAACAATTCCGAGAAACTTTTGGCCAATTCCCCGACGTTGATCGCCTAAAACTATCCGCCGCTCATCACTCCGATCCCTCCAAAAGAGTATGTCTCCACCGCTTCTTGCGTTGTTTATTCCTTCCTGCTTCTTGTTTGTCTTAGTTAGTCAAATTAGGGTGGGTAATGCGAGTAAAGAAAGAGTGTCGATTGATTCTGTAGATTTCTTTGGGATTTATTGTTGAATGAAACGGACCGAATTGCTTACCTTTCTCTACTAGTTTATGATTCAGGGGGGACGGATTACTGAGGGAAATGCTTTACTAAGCCTGGACGAAACGTAGAAATTATTGAGAAATGTCTGAAAGGTTGATAATATAAATATAGTACCTTCTCGTAATATTTGTTATTTCATAACCGATTGTTGATTTTGCAGGTTCTTGTAGTGTTCTGTGGAACTGGTGCAGTAAAAGTTAATGCTATTCGCAATATTGCTGGCCAAATTGCTAATAAGGACAGTTTGCATGGTCTCATTTTAATTGTGCAAAATCAAATTACAAACCAAGCAATGAAAGCAGTTGAGCTCTTCTCGTTTAAGGTTGAAATATTCCAGGTTCGTTTCTTGAAATTGTGATGAATTTCTTTAGTTTGACAGAAACATGAGCAGCGTCTTGGTAAATGCTTGGTCTCAACGAGTCATTTATTTGTTGCCATGCTGTGTTTTTAATATTTTCTTCATACTTAAGTTTTGGTGTATTCAACACAATGGTCATTGCTGAAGTTGTTTTCTGAATATACTAACAAACTGAAGTTGGCATTGACATGGGGAGCCCTGGTGAGGGAACAATTAACAATAGAGTTTGCCATGATAGAAAAGAGAAATAACTTAAAGAAGTAGATGTTCGGGTATTGAGACAATACAGTGAACCCGACAATAACGAAGTGTAGTAATACGGCAAGGGTTCTAAACCTTTTGTTTTTTTTTCTTAATTTCCCGAAAGAGGGTGATGGGAAGCTTATCATGTTTATTAATCTTGTCCATGAAATTTTAGCAAGAAAATAATAATATTTTTAGAGAAAGAAGCCTTCAATCACTACTTCATGGGGACTGTCAATGTAAAAATATAGTCACTTTTGTTGAGGATCTCACGGTGGATAGATAGAGAGACCTCACAATCTTTAAAAGATATATGGTTTCAAGATGCCCCCATTTTTCTGTAATAACTTCTTACACTCTAGCAATCCTCAAACAATTTCGATCTTGAACATAGAGAATAAGAATTTTTTGTTGGGCATAGTTTTTCGTTTGCTCTTGTATATTCTTTCATAATGAAAGCGTGGTCTTTTTTAGAAAGATTATCTTAAAAAGTTCATATGTTTAATTATATGTTGCTCATTATTTTAAAATAATTTTATTTTATGGTTTATCTGATTTTGGTACATTTTTCTATATTTCCTCAAATGACTGCACTGTTATTTTTTCTGGTATCAGATTACTGACTTGCTCGTCAACATCACAAAGCATGCTTTAAAGCCAAACCATCAAGTACTGACGGAGGAAGAAAAACAAAAGCTTTTGAAACAATACAGTATAGAGGAAAAACAGGTAAGATATTGAAAAGTACTGTAAACAATATCTTGGCGAATTATATTTCCTTCCGCATGATTGCCTGTAGACTAAACTCTTCCTCATCTTAAACATGCTCCCCTGAACGACCAACAATTTCTTCTTTTCAATATTTATGCTAAACGCTGATAAGAGTCATATGTCAAAGGACATCTTTCAATATTTTCGGGGATGCTACAGCTGGGATTTTGAGTGAGCATACAGTATCTCTATCTCATTCTGGACTGTCATTTTTTTTGGGGTAAAACTCATCTCAAGTGTGACATCATATAGGCTTATTTTGTCCTCCAATCATTAAGCTTTATCAGAGGGCGTTTGGACTTCTGGCTTGGCACCTTAAGCTTGGGTGCAATAACCTGTGGTCTTGGGTCTAGGAAAATTGTGCATGAGAGGGTTTGGGGAGTTTTGTTCTAGGAAAAGTGCATATGAGGTGCAGCCTTACAGGTTTAGGAAAACTATGTGTGGTGCATGAATAATGTACTACTACTCAAGCCGGTTGGTGCCTCTTATTAAACCTGAGCTTTGGAACTTCTCTTTCAAATGGGTATGGGCTTAGAAAATGAATCCCTCCCTAAGCCCAACCTAGGTTTTTGTATATTATTAAATCTATGGTTTAGCAAAGGGTTTGAGAAGATTCAGTTTATAATAACTGCGTCTGCTGTGTGAGTAGAAAGCTTTGGTTTGAGAAAACTGTGGGAGGTTGAATATAGTGAGTTACTGTTCAAGCCTATTGGTTTTTTCAATGAAACCTGGGTTTGGCAGCTTCTCTCTGAATGTGGTGTGGCTTCTAGCCAAACATATGCACGAAACACCCCCTTATTGCTATGGAATGAATGATTGTGAAGATACGGTTTTTGGGGGCTCAAGTGACTCAGCCCATCCCATCAAAAAAAGAAAAGGTGACCCATTACATGATACCTTGCTTCAGATAAAAATTAATAATAAATGTTTTGTGTGCTTGGTAGAGGGAATATATTGATTTTTTACGTTTTACTTTTTATAAAAAAATCTAGCTTTCATTTAGAAAAAAATGAAGGAATAATTGAACTTTAAAGAGCTCTTTCCCTTAGCATTTACGACTTGAGTAACAGGAGCTACTACGTTAAAGCACAAAAACAGTTGCATATCTCTATTTCGTTTTGATGTCACTTTAGCTTTTTGGATCAATTTGTCCATACAAGATAGTAACAGGAAGGGGCTAAATATTTCTTAGAGTTGTTGAAGGTTCCAGTCGCCCTGTTTGGAAAATAGAAATTGTGAAATTGCTTCTTGAATTCTCATGGACTCTGTTTCTTAAACTAGTACAAACAGTTGTTCTACCTCAAGTCTTCATACCTACTTTTGATACAATGCAGCTTCCTCGTATGTTACGTACGGATGCTATCGCTCGATATTATGGACTGGAGAAAGGGCAAGTTGTGAAAGTGACTTACGATGGTGATATGACTAGGGCACACGTAACTTACCGTTGTGTTTGGTGATGGACCTAGAGACGCAGGTTTCACCAATCAACTTTTGGATTTCTTTCCCCATAAAACTCAGATTAGTTTTTGTCTTGAACATCTATGTTCCAGAACTTCTTCTATTTAATAGGTTTGCAGTGCAGATTTTTATGATTATGGGTTTCTTCAAGCAATCTGTATCCGCAATTACTGCAGCCATCCTTAACAAGGTACTTGTAACTCCCTCCTTGTGTATGGAAGAAAATGAATGAAGCTAGTTTTAGGAGATGTATTTATATCCTTTTTCATTCCTCCATGTGTGAGAAACAAAACAATTTTCTAATCCTCACTCTTAATTTGTGAAGTATTTGTTTTGGATGGCAATAGACTATGATGCCTGGAAAAGAGGAGAATCAACCAAATTTTAAAAATAAGAATATAAGTATTTGTTTTACTAAAGATATAAAGTATTTTAATGAATTTACTTATATAGAACCTTTTATCAGAACAATATTTTATTTCATAACAGTTATCAACTTTTCTAGGGCAAGGCAGAAAAGTTTGCTTAATAATCAATGAACTAAAGTATTTATAAATATAATAATTTTTTACTTTTTATCAACATAGACACACAATCTAGTTATCTTAAGTTGTATTTATAAATATTTTTAGTAGTTTTTTCAATTAAAAGAAATTTTATTTTTATTTTTGTTTTTTTCTTGGAAAAGATAACCATCCACACCAATAATTTGTTACCTTTACATTTTTTCTTTTTCTTTTTGTTGAAAAGCTTCAAAATGGCAGATCCAAATTGTGGTTCCTTCTTTTAATGCCTTTAATGTGGATGTGGGTGTGTGGGACATGTAAATGAAAATTTTTACCCAGAAAAATCTGAAATTTGCAATTAAATAATTATGTTGTTTGATTGGTTTTAAAAGTTATATAATTTAACTATTGGGTCTATGTTTATTTTCACGTTTAAAAATAATTGCTACAAGTTCATTTCCTTTTGTGTTTTTATTTATCTCTTGTCGTTAGGAAAATTGAAGCTCTAAGTTCAATGAAATTAGTATTTGTAAATTATTCTTAAGCTATGCTTTTGTTGACGTATTTTTTATTTATTTATATTAATTCTCCTTTTTCCTTTTTATTTTTGAAGTCGTTCCCGTTTATATGCAATTATATTGTTATCTAATCCTATTTACAATTCAATTTATTTTATTACAATGTTAACATGATGTCAATTCAATCATAATTTAGTGGATAAAACATAGATGTTTGTTCAATCTTCTTCCATCTACACAATTTTGAACTAAAAAATAATAAAAGTTAACCTAAATTGAATTGGTATGTTATGGTCAGTTTGAATTGAAATCCATTTTTATTTCAACACTTTTGATGAACATTGTTTAAAATCAAAAGTTTTTTTTTAAGTAGTTGACAAACATTTTCTTTTTGCAAAATGATTTATTTTTTTAAATTAAACACCTAGAGTTTAAGATGTATTCTCAACCTTCTCATACACCATAAAGTTTCAAATTTTTTATTGAAAATAAATTAGAAATATTGGATGTCAAACTTTTCCTTCCCAGCATAAATAACTTGATGTTCACCTTTATCAACCAATGGACCCATTTTACATGTGGACTAAAATATCTTATCCAATTGGAGTCTTTGCAAAAATATGATTCATGTTACTACATGCAAAAGTAGCAAATTTAAAAGCGGATAATTTTCATTGATTTATTTGTCTTTTTTTTCTTTTTCTTTTGAACTTTCAAAAATGGACCCCAAGAAAGAAAAAGAAGTTATTAATTAATGTTTTTTTTAAAAAAGAATTTACATAAATAGAAGATAATACAAAGTATTTACATATGAAGGGCATATATTAATTTTATACCATTTCAAAAATACCCAGGCACACTCAAATATTTGTAGAAAGAATCTCTTCTTTTTCATTTTTTTTTTCCTTGTAATTTCTTCTTCTGACTTCTTCTTGCTTTATTTTTATTCTGATCTTCTTTATTTATTTTCTTTTTCATTGTCTTCTTCGTTTATCTCAAATATTGCGGCAATATCTCTCCACATCCATCACCGACGACAACTATTTCCACAGTCAGTCTTTCCACATCCATCATCAACAATTTCCTATCTCGATTTTCTTTTTTTCTTTTCCTTCTTATTCTTCTGTTCTTTATCTTGTTCGTGTTTTTACATTCATCAAATATCCACACAATTTTCTTTTTGGACATTCCTTTTTTTCTTCTCGTTCTAATTCTTTCTTCTTCTTGTTTTTGTGTTGCTACTTTATCTTTTATATTTTAGGTTTTAATTAATTGATGTTCTGTTTTTCTTTATTTTTTCAAATTCAGCGGTTTAATTGTAAATTTAAAATTTGTGGATTATTTTATGCAAATTGTTTGTCTTAAGGATGTTCATTTTTATTTGAAATTTGAAATTGTATACATATAATTTGAAATTTTATTATTTTTTTTTATTATGTGAAGATGTAGGGTTTAGGGTTTATCTATGAGTTTATACTTAAATGTAGTTATCAAAATTAGTTTATAATAGAACTTTATCACTTGAAAAATTAGTTTGTTATTGAAAACAATTTACACCTCTTTGTCTGAAAATATATTAGGTAAGTGACATGAAGAATCAAGAAGTTTCTTGGTAAGATACTATAAAAGATAAAACCTAAAATATAAAAATAAACTTCTTGTATGTGAATAATAATAAACTTCTTGATTGTATGTGAATAATAACAATGTTGTCATCATATTTGGATTGTGTGCGACAAGATGTAGTACTTGTAATGGCAAGGGGTCATAATTCTAGGACTTAAAAACTTTGTCAAATTAATCAATATAATGATGTAATCATTATAGTTGCATTTTTATGTTGTATCATCGAATGGATTTATTGAAATTTATGTGTTATTTTGTCAAATTCTTTATATCAATAAAACTGGTCGATGTCTTTGTTTGTATTCATCTTTGAATTGAAACATGTGGTATATAAAACTTATACAATTATAGACATTGACACCTTTATATTAGTGTTTACCAAAGTTAATTTATCACATTGAAACTCTATGTGTATTTTTTCAAATTAAATCCTATAGAATTGAATTAATGATACATATTGATATCAGTTTCTATCACTGATAAAAATTGATACCTTTCTATCAGTGTCTATCACTAATAGAAACCGATAATTTTCTATTAGTGATAGAACTAAGAGAAACCAATAGAAAGAAACTCCATGTATCAATTACATACTATCAATTCTTCTATTTTTAATTATTTGTGCACAAGAAGGGGCTAATACATTTTCAACCTTATTGAACCAAAAAGACAAAAATTCCACTCTCAATCATTCTTTTTAATGGTAGCTTTTAATCCTCTCACTTAATCTTTCTCTTTTCAAGTTAAGTCAACCTCACTCTCTCTTTTCAAGTCAAGCTTTGTTATATGTGATATATAAAATTTGATACAAATAGAAATCATTTTCTATCACGGATAGAACAATATTAATTTCTATAGGGTGATTTAGGTTTTTATGGGCGTTTTTGGTATTTCACCATCTATTTTGGACTCAAGTTAAAATTTTGCTATGGGCTATAAATATTTTGTCTAATTATTATACTTTTTAAATCCTTTTTTAAAATAAAAACTTTAAAAAAATTATTTAAATTAAATTAATTATTATAATCTTTTAAATTTTACTATATTCGCAAATTCTTTTTCAATGCGATATATTTGAAGTCTTTTAAATATTACTTTGTTTGCAACTAAATCTTTTAAATTATCAAGTTGTTTATACTTCTTAACTTAGCTATATATCTTATTTGTAGTGTAGATCAGATCAATAGAGAAAAGTTATTATAAATGATAAAATTTTAAAGCTATTTATAAAATATAGTAAAATTTCAAAGTACTGTTAATATAGATATGAAATTTAGGTATATTTTATAAATATTTGAAGTATCTTTGAAAATGTTCTATTAATGAATTATATATACCTTTTTAATATATTTATTTATTTATTTGAATATTTATGAAAGATAATTAATGGTTGATATAGAGGTTGAACCTTTACACACATTTAGAAGCTACGCAAGATGGATAATTTAGGATCCAATTTAATATATAATTAAAATTGTTACTAAATATATAATTAATCTTTTTAAAAAATTATTGATCCATTAAACATATAACTAAAATACCTAACATTTTTTAAATTGGGTAAAATTAATATTTAAGCATTTGTTAAAACCGACACTTAAAATAGTATTTTATTAAAAGGTAAAAGTGATTATGATTTTGATAAAAATCTAAAATTTTGCTCTATTTTTATTTTTTAAAATATTTGATCAATTTTAGTCTTTAATTCGAAAATTACTTGTCGATCTTATCAACTTCGTCATCATGACGTCACCGTTCAGAGAGATATTATCGCGTAGAACTAAGCTACCGTGAACCCTAACCCTCCTCCAATCAAAGCTCCAAGTTCCAACAATGGCGATCTCAACATCATCCGATCCACTCATGTAAGTTTCTCTCAATTACTTCACGAACGCGAGATATTTATTTATTCGTTCTGAACTCCATCCCATTCGAGAGAAGTAGATCGAAGCAGAGATGGGTAGCACCCCTAACGATTTCTCTGTCGTCATCCTCCCTTCTGATGGTGGCATTGATTCCCGCCCACTTTTGCCTGACAAAGATAAAGAGTCTGAGGACGCTGATCATTGGCACGATTGTTCTCAAAACCTTTCCTCCGATGAGGATTTTTCCGATCTCGATCTTTTGCAGTTTGTTCGTCTTGAGGGCACCGACAAGACTGGGAATCGTATTCTCCGTGTCGTTGGAAAGTACTTCCCTGGTAAATAAGCTAATCGAAGAATTATGCTCTCATTCATAATTAGTTCTTCTATACGTTTACGTTACACTCTTTTGCTTCACTACTCAGTTTATAATTCAGCCTAATTATTTGGTCCTGGTCTGGACTGTCTATCATTGATTGAGATGAAATTTAATTTAATTTTAATGTGTTCATAATTGCTACTTCATTATAAATTCCTTCTTTGTAAACCTTCCGGATGATAATTTTAATGTTCTTACAAGCTCCATTAGAGAACTTAATTTCTACTTATCCAATAAATCAGCTTCGTCAACTATTTCTAATTTTGAGACCAAGTGGAAACTTATTTGGAAGTTGGATTAATTAGACCCATTAAAGATTCGTGGCGAATTTTTAGTTAATCTCTTCTTAATATTTTGTTACTGTTCTTAGCCTCTATCTTCTGAATTTATAGATGAACAATTCGTGGCCATATCATCTGTTGACATCATCAAAAAGTAGATTGGTCTAATGGCTGTAGCACAAAACTTCTGTTTAGAAATATTGTTTAATATTTTCTTGTATAAGAATTCAGATAATTCCAATTTGTTTTCTAAATATGAAATTTCTTCTAACACAGCTGTGGTTGTAAGTGGAGAGCGGCTGAAGAGATATATCTTCCACAAATTCCAGAACGAATTGTCTGAGGGTCCATTTTGCATTGTGTACTTTCATAGTACTGCCCAGAAGGATGATAATTGTCCAGGCCTTACTATTTTGAGGTGGATTTATGAAGAACTTCCATCTGATTACAAGGATAGACTTCAATTTCTTTACTTTGTACATCCTGGTCTTCGTTCGAGGCTTGTCTTGGCGACTTTTGGCCGTTTTTTCCTAAGTGGCGGGTGAGTGTGTTCGCTATGCTGGTTTCCAAATGTAACTGACATGTTGAATTTGTTGACATTGGATTATTTTCCTTAATTAATTAAGTTCTAATGTTATTGAACTATTTATTTATAACTTTTCACTTCTAGGTTGATGGATATGATTCATCTTCTTATAAGTGTTTCAGTAAGACATTAGTTTTATTCTTTTGGATTTCATAAAATTTGAAAATTTTACTATTGCTATTGCAATCTATTATCATTTTCTTTTGCTGCAGGAATTTTCATAGATTTTTAGTCAACATGTTTACAATCTCTCTCTCCCTCTCTCTCTCTCTCACATTATTGATGTATTATTTGAGGAATGAAAAGGGAAGAAACAGAAAACCGTTCTTCTTTGTAGGGATGTATGCGACACTATATCCCTGAGAAATTATTAGTTTTTGAAAAGTTTTCTTCCCCCCAATTCTTAAAAGCAGCCTACTAGAATTTACAATCTTTAGTAGTGGGAAGAACCAGTGGTACGACTGATTATGGTTGCTTACATCCTTGAAATTTTGTGATATCCGTTTCCTCTAATGTATGTCTCGAGTAATTGATGGTTCACATGTGTTTGACAAGATTTATTCTCTTTTGGTAGATTGTACTGGAAAATCAAGTATGTGAGCCGCCTTCAGTATCTTTTAGAAGATATAGAAAAGGGAGAGGTTGAGATTCCTGACTTTGTGAAAAGTCACGATGATGTTCTTGAACACAGACCACTGACAGATTATGGCATTGAACCCGATTCCCTCAATGTCACGGAGGTACCTTTTTCTGCCAACTCCGTTTGGAGATATGAGGAGAGATGGATGTCAAGGCAGTACATGACATAGTAAGCTTGGTTAAAGAAGTTGTATTTGATCTTAGGCAGCTCCAAGGCTTATGAGCAATTAACACGAGCTATAGCTAAACAATAAAATATCTGTACATTCTGATTGTGCTTTGTTGTGCATCTTGATTGGTAACTTCTTTAGTATTGCTTGTAAACTAAAAGGAATGTTATTTATGATAAGCTATGGATGTTTGATGCTAATTTATTTGTATGGTTGTAGTTGATAGCTTAATCAACATCTTATGCTATGCATCGTTGCATTTGCTTTGATTATTGGAGATTTTAGATGTGGAGGATTACTGTTGTTGAGTACCTCATAGGTCTGGTCTTTATGGTTCTGTTTCTTATTAAACTTTTCTCGTATCCTTACTGCTCTCTGAAATGATCTTGTTTATGTCATATAACGCAAAGAGAAATTAGGTATTTAGGGTGAGTTTGATACAATTTTTGAAAAGGTAGCACAACCTAGAGGATCGGTGGAAAAATATTTCCTTATAGCTTATTACAAGCATTTTTCAATCTTTTTTAATAAAACTTTAAAAACTCTGGAAGGTACTCTTAGAAAAAGTACCTACTCTGCATCACATGTAATTCATCAAGATAATTCACATTGAGATGGAGGAATCTGAGTTTTCCTATCACTGGGCTGCGTTTTTCCACATGGCAAGGAACAAGAAAATCCAAAACGTGGTTTATGGAGAATTTTGTAGTATAACTGCATTATAACACAACACCCACCACATAATCATTATAGCCTTTCATATTTACTAATATCTGTCTTGACTGTGGTAACAGCATTCTATGTAAACAGATCTGTCTTGAGAATAAGGACCCAGGGCTATAAGTATCCGACTAACTTGAAAATTCCTTGCATATCTATTTTCTTTCACTCTATTTATGTAGATTATTCATCCTGTTCTTTGTTAGATTTGTATTATTTTGGTTTTCAATTATTTTAGGAGTGATTTTTTTTAAATTGAAGGAGGAAGGACCAAGAGACAATTTGAAAACAGAGTTGAAATGAAAGAAGACTGTACAATTTAGGAGCTAGACAGATGACCGAGTTCATTGGAAGAAGAATAAGCAGATTTCACAAGCCAAGGAAGGTGAGTTCAAATATAACAGTGGCTAAAAACTTCAGAATTACAATCTATGTTATTTAACCTTTTTGGGGTCTGAAGTTATATATGTATATTTTCCTTATCTGCCATATTGTATTAGCCTGTTAGGAAGATATACCTTTTTGTGGTACTATAGAAGAAGGATTTGGTTAGAATCAAATCTAAAACTTCCATATGCTCAAGAAAACCATAGGCCAGTACAAGCAAAAGTCTCAATCTCATAGATAAAGTTGTTTTATACAATACACTAGATCAGTGTTGCTGATATTGATGGAAAATATATAAACACTAATTACAATAGACAACAGGACAATCATCCAGGAGAATCAGCAACATGTCTCACAAAGCCAACAGCAACACAGGGCAAAAAGGCTGCACCCAATCCACAAGTTTACAAGGTAAGATTTGGTTTTTCCTCACAAAGAAAAAAAAAAAAGAAGAATAGAAGGCAGTGAAATGAAAACACCCACCATCCTTCGATAAAACTCCTATCTCCTCGGTTTTTTGTAGTACCCCATAACTGTTTCTTCTTCCCTGTCCCAACGTTCTCAGTTGGGTACCCTATAGTTTAGAACAGTTAGAAAGAGAGACCGAGAGACAACAAAGTGAAAATTTTGAGAGGGAGAGGAAGGTGGAAAGAACCTGGTGGCTGATGGTCTTGTTTTGCTTCTGATATGGGCATCTTTGAATCTTTGGAAGTAGAGATTAGTGTCTTCCATTACGTGTGTGTATATATATATCGATTATCTCTTCACTAAAAAGTTTGTAGAGTTTCGTAGAAAGGGAAAAAGCTCAGGAATATGATTCTGATATTGATTGACCAACTTAACTATAACTTGATTCCTTCCATTCAAAGACTCTGGTTTTAGCTTTGCCAATAGATGTCACATTCTAGAAGACATTACCGTCATGGAAGTAAGGTAACAGTTTTTGCTTATAATACCCTCGAAGGTTTATATTAGAAAAGGTCAATTATAGATTATGTGGAAGAGAATAAACTGAGTGGAACGGATGGATGGTTCCCTTGTAAAACTTTTTTGAATTTAAACAAGGAAAAACATAACTATCATAGGTTGATTTAGTAGTAAAACGTTTCAATAAATGATTAAGAGATCATGAGTTCAGTTCATGATGGATATCTACTCAGAACTTAATTTTGTACGTGATTTAAAACCTTGACATTGTATCTAAGAACCATCTTAAACAATAAGACTCAAAAAACACAAATCCAACGGTCCCAAAATCAATTTGATTTCAACCCCTAAGATAAGTTAGATTCAAGTTATTTAGGTGATCTAAGAAATCAAGGATCGGACAAAGTTTTGAAACTTCTTAAATTCTCACTTAAATACTTGAATTCTGATTTTGGTTCGCATTAGTTCGAGTTTGGTAAAGGAAAAACAGATCAAGTGTAACTTGAAAACCATTCTACAAATTAGTTGTATTTATTTTTGGTTATTTTTCAATGTTATGTGTTTAGGGCTAAGTTTGGGAGAGTGGGGGTGAAAGCCCAACTAAATGAGTCAGAGGTCCACAAGTGTAAGTCAATAAAATTACAAAATCAGAAGTCAAAACCATTACTTCTATTTCTATATTCTACGGTACTCTTGAACAATGCTCCATGTTAGAGTAGGGAATGAATGAAATGGACACGTTTTCTCGACCAAGAAACAAAGCCAAGAGGGCAGATCGACAGAATCTCCCAAATGTTGTTTGTGCACGAACTTGCCAAAACGTATCGTCATGTTTTTCGTTTTTTATTTTTTATTTTTAGTTTAAAAAAGGAGTGTGTTTGATAATTTCATGAAATTTGTTTTTCTAAAAATGACTTTTGTTTTTAAATCATTTACCAGCTATATATTTAAAAAACAAGAAAAATTCAAATAAAAACCAAAATATTACCAACTAATTCAATTTTTTTCCCATTTTTGTAAAAACAAGAGACTTTTTATCTCAATTATATATATGGTTTTTATTTTTAATATTTAAAAACAGAATTTAAAAAACAGAAAAAACTAAAATAAAAACCAAAATGATTATCGAAATGAACCGTTTATGGAAATTTCAAGAAGGAAGTAATTGAAAGAAAAATAGGAAATTAATGAGAAAGGAAAAGGAAACTTTGAGAGACAAGTGTAGTTTATAATGGGTAGCAATAATTAAGTATATAAATATTTTAAAATAGTTACAAATATAACAAATTCTTTATTTTTAGAATAATATTTGCTATTATGTCTGTGAATCATTCACAGATTTTGTTATCGTTGTAATTTTTTTTAAAATATTTTATATACATTAATATTTTGAATTTAATTTTTATATTTGTAATTATCCTTGTATTAAATGTTAATGTATATTTAGTTTAGAGTTTAAAGGGAGAAAATCGATGGGATAATATATTTTTAAAAAATAATAATAGTTCTAATAAACATTTCAGAAAAGAAAAACAAATCTCATAAAGAGAGTTAAAGAAATTTACCAATAAATAATGTCGGTGCGCAAGAACCAAAATTCTCAGTGACAATTGCAATATTGTGAATAACTTTGTAAAAGAGGTATCTACAAAAAGGTTGTCAATTTTAAGTAAAGTCACCTAAAAAAAAATTATGGATTTGCCATTGTATAATGTGGAATTTGTGACTTGTGAGGCCCTCAATTTTAAAGTCTCTAATATTACACACGCAGAAACAAAAAAAATGAAAAAATGAACTGTCATTCACCCTATGTCTGTAAGTATATGGTAAAAGATGGGATGATGAATATTCAACTTTCATGAAGAAAATTGATGAACTGTCACGTGTAAACAAAATTCATAGAAAATTTAAATCAATTAGATGAAAACTTAACTCCAATCGATGAGTGGAGATCAACTAAACGGAAGGTCGGAAGGTCATAAGGAGAAAGTATTATTCAAGGAGACAATGTTAGATTTAAATTTGAAAATCTGCATCTTTCTTAATACCCTTCTCTCACAAATCAAACCACTAAAAATGCATTAGTCATATTGTAGGTAGCAAACCCATCGAATAATCACTCCAACAAAAAGAGAAATGAAAGTAGAATTAACAGCAAACAATGATGTTGTTTGGAATTCCAAGAAATTAAAAGAAAAGGCAGAGAGAGAGGAAAGAGGATTTAAGATGAGTAATATGTTAATACAATATAATAAAAAGAACCAATGGAGGATTGAAGGTGTTAAAAGTGGAGTTAACAGAGTGTAGTGATGTAAGTGAAGTGAAGTTACAATGACATAGGGAACCAAAAGACAGCAAAAAGAATAATGAAAACAAAACATGAAGTTAAAAATAATAATAAAAGAAAGAAATTGTATATAGAATTATTGTAATATTGTATGTGTGTGTTTAATGAAGAGTCCCATTACAATCTATCTTTTTTACCAAAACACACACACGAAAAAAAAAAAAAAACTCTGTCTTAGTCAGAAAGAGGTAATGGGTAGGTCACACCTTCTTTCAAAATTTACCCATCTCAGAATCAGTGCCTTTTCCTGTATATATATATTATATATACACTCCATATTCATTAAGAATTTTTATACCATATTAGATAAAAATGATGTTCTATTGTTCCTCAAAATGATAAAAAAGTTTCTCTCCATATTTATGGTATTCTAATTACTGGCCCAACACATCATTAACAAAAACCAGTAAAGTTTTCATAACCCAACAACCGAACTCTAGTCTACTACTAAGTAGTAAGAAGTGAGAATAATATAAATGAATAACCTTAAGAAAAGGTTTTGAACCCTAGAATTAACTGCAATATTTGGAGAGAGAGAGAGAGAGAGAGAGAGAGAGTTAAAGAGGGTTTTTGTTTGTGTAGAGAGAGTTGGGGTTTTTGGGGACAGTATTCAGAGTTTGTTTCTTTTGAAATATTTTAGTTTTGGTTTTGTTGTGTTGTGTTGTGGTGTTTGTGTGTATGTTTGGGGTTGAAAGGTCAGCTCAAATGTCTTAATCTGATTTTACCTCTTTTGATGCTCACAGCTATACCAATTCTTCTCTTTTCATTGTCTTGTCAAATCAACTCCCCCAATCCCCTTCTATGCTCTTTCCATTTTTCTCTTCACTTCCACTTCCAAAACACTATAATTACATCCCTATTCTTAAATAAAATATAAATATTCATTCCATATCTTTAACCGGTTCATATCAATCTAACCTTTTGAGTCTATGCATCCTAGACTATACATCAATAACAAGAGTTTATGAGTGTGATAAAGTCTATATCGTTATTATGTTATATTTGTAATTTTTCTAAAATATTTACATGTGACTTCACAAGTTTAGGATTTGAAATTCGAATTCGACAATTGATGGCTACTGTATTCTCCTAATAAAATCGTTATTTCTTGTCTCTAAAGTCTTTTAAGAGTGTGAAAGTTGTTTCTACAAATCAACATGCATTATAGAACAGTAGGTCATCCAATACATGATTTCTCCAAGCTAAACACGTTTAGCTGTGAAGTTTTTATATGATTGAGTCATTGGAAAAAAATGTGCACATTGTTGGTATGGATAATGACTTTAAATTCTTTTAAGTATTTGTTAGCTATATTTCCATGTCCTCAGAATTTCTCTCATTCATATGTGATTTTAATTTATTGATGTCTCTCTCTTAAATTAGGCCATTACAATACTTTTTTTTTTCCCCAGTTTTTATAACTTTTTGTAAAAAATAATGTGTGTGTGGTGGAAAATTATACATAGAACATAAATTTAAAAACAAAGAATAGAATGAAAATATAGTTATATTTCTTTTTTTTATTAAAAAAATAGGTGTGTAGGAGAAGATCTAGAAATTGAGATTAGTTTAGACCATGTATTTAATATAATTTGTATAAACCGTAAAGTTAATTAGTTGTATAGTTTCCCCTAAATATTAACTATCAAATGTTATTTAATTGATTTGTGGTTTTAGGACCAACAATAATCTTAATCGAATATATTAATGATTTACCACAAATCGCTTATAAACTTTGTTTTATCCACAAAATTTAAAACTATTCTCTTTTCTTTTTAGCTCTATCAAATTAAAAATTAAAATGTATAATTAACTAACACAAATAGACAAACTAAAAATCATTTTCTCATTACCACATTAAATATATCAATGACACTCTAACAAAAAGAACCAACCAATTTATTATAAATTATTCATTTTTCCTTCCTAATTTGCACTTTTTATTTCATTTCAAATATATTAACTTATATAGTTTAATAATTTCATGATCAGATATAGTTTAATTTTAATCTTAATTTCTTGCGTAATTTCTTTTTTCAATTTCCATGGTTCTTTCTATAGAAAATTTCCAATTACATTGTTTATATTGTTTTCTAATTTAAATTTATTATTGGTTCGATAAGTAAAATAAGTTTCTTCACTCACAAAAAAAAAAAAATGTATTTAAATGTAAGGAGTGCCACACGAGCTAGTTGTCGACAACAACTTCTTTATGCATGATTTTGTTTCTATGCATTGTCTATAAATTTTGTATGGTATGATGTTCTTGGCATCGATGTGAAGTTCATGGTGTACAAATGTGGGCAATTACAAGAATTTTCTTTGTATCGACTTTTTATCTCTATTTATTTCTGCATAATGTGTTTGGTTGAAAAGAAAGGTGAAATAGTACTTTGTTATTCAATAAAGCATTAAAAGTTCCATCAACAGTCAATCCAAAGTCACTTATACTTGCAAAATAGAAGAAGAAAAGTATATTAAATGTGGCAAATTAAACCCCAACTGAATTTTACTGTGACATGAAAATCAATGCATCACTTTCAATTTCAAATGTGAAATATAATCAAAAGCAAAGAATATGAATATATATATATATATATATATATTATTACACTTTAAATTAATTATATAGGTTGTTTGATTTTAAGAAAGAATTAATTAAGTTAATTGGAGGGACATCCTTTCCCAAAAAGATACCCTAAAAAAGCTTTTGAATCACATGTTGGAGTGCCAAAATCTGTTGTAAAGTCCACAGTTCTCTGTCCCATAAAATAACACTTTTCTTATTAAATATATGTATGTGTGTGTGTGTGTGTATATATATATCCTAATAATTAGGTTTAATTTAACAATAGATTGGATAATGCAAACATCTTGTCAAACACTACAGCTTTTCTTTGTCTTCTTATTAACAAATATCTCATGTTGTTTTCTTTGAGATCTTGAATCCAAACCATTTGTTTTTTTTTTGTTCAAAAACTACTCAACTCATATAGGTTTTTATAAAATTTTAGTCTCTGTATCGATGGATTCGGGTCAATTGAATAATTATGGTTGTTTAGAAAAAAAAAAAAATAGTTGGAAAGGATTGTTTTGAAAAATAGTAGAGAAATAAGAGCTTTTTTTTAGATTTATTGGAGTGCGTCTCTCGTTCAGTTTTATAAACATTTTATTTTTATTTTGTAGAAGGTAAAAAAAATTTGTACTTTTTTTCTTATAAATAATGTATTTTTCTTTCTCTACAAAAAAAAATCTTAGAATAAAATATAAATAAATATAAGAAAACAACTTAATTTTTCTAATATTTTTTAAAACAGCTCTTTCAAATTAATTTTTTCTTTCGAAACAACCCTAATTATCCAATTGATCCGGATGATTAATATCAATATCAAAGAATCCCTAATCTATTAGTTTTGGTAATTGTTCATACAATTTTTAGATATTTAATTTATTTTGAGACAGTGATGTATTAGTGAGTATTATTATAAAATATGTTGTTGTATGCAAATTAAAGATTTCAAACATGAGAAATATATATTTAATTCTAATGCAAAAAGTCATCCTTTTTACTGCCCCATGTTCAAAAATTCCCAAAATATTATCAAGTTTTGTAACGTCAGAAGTTATAAATCAAAACAAAAATTTGACACTTACAATGGAAAATTAATTAATGACAACTAAAGTTTATTAATGATAATTCAAATGGTCGTGATCCGTCTCCATTTTAACTGATATAAAGTTCGTAAAATATTATCAATCTTGAAATTAAAGATTTGATTTTCTCTTCTTAAATATTAAAAAAATAAAAAGAACAATGTAGAGCATATAATATACCGAGAGTTGTTATATTTAGCATAATTGATTTGCATCAAAACAAGTATAGCTCAATAAATATATATACACACTATAGTTATATAAAAAATAAAATAAATAATAATAAAAAGTTTGAACTTAGGCCAAGGTTCAACCGATCGACCTAAAGAACTATTCTAAGAGTTTAGCTTCGAGTAAAGTTTAAATCAAACCAATTGGATTGAACTTTTGAGTGACATTTGAATCGTTGTTTTTTGGATCAACCCTTAGTTCTAAAATTTATTTCAAAAGTTTTGAACAAAATTTTTGGGTTATCATTGTTCCATTTTTTCAATTCAAGTTGTTGAGTTCAATTGAATTTTTTAATTTAGTCTTTAAACTCTAGTTGACTACAACTTAAAAGTCTTTCTTTACTTTTTAATCTACAACAAGTTAGTCAATTTTTACTGAGCAACAATTTAATCTCCTATCTTTAAATCTAAAATAGTCAATTTAGTTCTTTGTCATAAAAATCTGAAAGCTCTCATCCTTTTTAAGCGATGAAAATATCAATAAAATATCAATAAAATATCTATGTTGAATTAACAAATATTTAAAAAATTAATACAAACATTTTATCTTTTATAGTTAATTAAAATGTCTAATTAAGTATATTATATTGGACACGATGAGGGTATTAAAAGAGAGTCAATCTAATTAAGATGTTCGAGTATGTTAACTGACCCTTCAATCTGTAGTATTATTTTTCTTCTTTTTTTCCTTAAGTTCAACAAATTTCTTTGTGATATAAAGAAATGTCAATTCATTCCTAATCTTAAAGTAGAACCGTGGACATGTGAAAATATGAATGAATATAATAAGTAAGAAAGATTAATATATTTGTCTAACTTAATTCAACATATCTCAATTATTCTTAAAATTAATGTATGTAATATGTGTATGCCCTTAACATAAAAACAAAAATCAAAGGTTCAAATCTAAGTCCTCCTGTCTCATTGAACTCAAATAAAAGAAACAAAATTTCGCATCCAATTTAAGAAAAAAACAACGGAAAGATCTCGTTTGATTGTTATTTAATTAAATATTCTTTGGTAATTATTTTTTTTATTGGTGTTTTTGTTTTTTAGAACAAATTAAGCCAGTATATTCTACCTTTCACCTTTTCTTTTATCTATTTTTTTTATCAATGGTTTAGAAAACCAAGCCAAAAAGTTTGAAAACTCAAAATTGTGTTTTTAAAATTTAGCAAATAAAACAGTTGTTATACTTTAGAAATATGCAAATTATTCGTAAGAAACAAAGAATGAGAATAAGCTTAATTTTTAAAAAATAAAAAACAAAAAACGAACTATTATCAAACAAAAATATTAATTTTTTGTTTTATTTTTCTTTTTAATTTTTGAAAATTCAACCTAGTTTTAATGGTAAATTTATTTGCTTTATTATCCACTTATACCTTATATTTTGAAAATCAAATCATGTAAGATGAAAACCATAGTAAGTGTATATATATAAAAAGAAAAACAATCATAAATTTCTAAAATAAAAAGAAAAAAAAAAGAAAAAAAGAAAAAAAGAAAAAATGATATTAAACAATATGTGTCACGATTTGACCCTAGAATGACCCTTGGACTAGTTGATGACACATTTTGTTTCATATCTCTACCAACCACTCTTTTTCTAGAACCCTAGTGGAAGTCTAAGCCTCCTCCAATCTATCAAAACATACACAAAATAATGTGAAGTCAAGGTGAAGAAATCAATGAGAGTAATGTGAAAAAGGTCAGAGAACTATAATGGAACCTAAGTACATGGTTGAGAGAGAGAGTTATAGTTTCCACTCAATTTAGTGCAAATTGTATGGCATTGTGATGATGCCAAAATTTAAACCCTCTCTATGAGTGGAAGGTCAAAGGGGAGAATATATATATATATAAGAAATTAGTGGATGTGTGTTATTTCTTTGGATTCTACTTTCAAGTGGTATCAACCTCACTAATGCTTTTGAAAATCCCATTTTCCATATCTAAATCAAATTTCAACCCCTTTAACAATTTTCCTTCAATAATTTTATATCATTTCGACTCTCAATTCTTTATGAAATTAAAAATACAAAATTTATGACATCGATAGTGATATTATATACATTACGTTAAGAGTAATTACTATTTTGTAGTGAATCTATGTGAATATCTTGCTTCATAAGACCTTTCTTGTTGATGCCAAAATATATGTTATGTTAATACATCTTCGATAATAAATAATGAAAAAGAAAGAAGGATATATACATATAAGATAATATGATTTTACCTTGATGAAAATAACTTGACAAAAGAAAACATTTATATTCTCAAATTTTAATTTTCTTAAAAAAAGAAAAATGGATATTGGAAATAAAACTTAACTAGCTAGGAAAAAGAAAAAAGAGTTGAAAAAAAGGAGGAAAGGATGCATGGGGGTGTGTGTGTGTGTCAAAGGTTGCATGATTTGGGGCAAAAGGCAACGTTGACTGTATACAAAATTTTTGTGATGGAGAGAGATTGATTTTCTTTTTTGTTTGAGGAAAGAGAGATTGGAATTTGGTTGAAATATATTTGGTCAAATCTCACTAGTATCTACATGCATATGTATCTCTCACCTTTAGGGCAATCATTTTCAATCCAAAGGTCAAAATTGGTCAACCTTCCATTTCCCCCTAAAATTCTTGAGAAGAAATTGATAGCAATAGAGCCAAAGTTGGAATAATCTATATTGACTTTGTGGTTGTATCTTATTTTAGAAAAATATTTCAATTTTACCGTAGACTGCACATCTATTTGTAATACAGAAAATTGAGGAATTGCTCGATTGTAATTTGTCATACAGTAAATTTTTAATTAATATTACAATATGTATCAACTTAATTAGTTGAAATTGATATATATTTGTATGCCTCTGGATCTAATTCACTCTTTATATATTATTCAAAAAATAGAGTAAATCAAAATATATTAAACAAATAATTAATAGAAGTGAATATTTTGAAAATTTTATTTTTTCTTTGTTTTTGGTTTAGTGCACAACTTTATTAACCTTAGTACCTATATATATATATGTGCATGTTTTATTTAATGTACAAGTACAAGTGGTTAAAATGAAGTACATTCAATATATCAAGTTTTCAACCTTCTTTCTATTTTTATTCAAAATAATAATTACCATTGTGATTCGTTATGATTATGAACACTATTTTTATAATATATATAAGACTAATTTTTGTAGGCACTAATTGTTATGGTTGTGACAAACGAAAACCCTCCTACACAAACACATTGAATAACAAGAAAAATCATCATCATCATAAGAAAATATTGATGTCAAATCATTAAAAAAATCTATTCACAACTTGTTGAAAAGATGAAAACTTGATTTTTGTAAAAAATTAAGTCTTCTTAATTTTTTTTTTTCTTTTTCTCTTTTTACAATTTGATTTAGCCCACTTACATATATTTCTTGATATTGATGTATTTTGAGGTTGAAAACCTAATTGAAGTTTTTTTTTCTTCTCCATAATTTTAATTTTTTTTAAAAGAAATACCTAATGGAAACTAGGAAAGGATTTGAATTGACTCCAACAATTTTGTTGCACCATTAGAAATGGAAATTTTGATTAGGTTGACTACATTTTCCTCCACAAAATTAAATTTATATATAATATTTGTCATTGTTAAGAGAGAAAAGAAAAAGATTTAAGAAAAAATGTTTGATGGGATTCTCATTCATTTCCCATTTGTAGAATTGTCTTTTCCATTTCCATTAACATTACATCTAATTACCAACTCACCCTAATTTTAGCATCACACAGAACAAATAATAATAATAATGATGGAGAGAGAGAAATAATATATAAATAGGGGGAAATAAAGGAACAAAGCAACAATCATAATGGAGACAGAGATAAATGGGAGAGACGTAAGAGAATCAATAATCTTAGTCAATAAATAAAATCTTATGATTGTAACCAATTAACAGACATCATCTAGTTGGTAAGAAGCTAAACCTAATAAAATATCAAAATCTGTCTTCTCTTTTTTTTTCTTCTTCTTCTTCGGTTCTTCTTCTTTTCTTTCAATAATTATAATACCATTTTTTTTTTATAAAGAACAAACAACACATATACTTCTCAATTGATAGTGTGTGTGTGTATATATATGCACTGTTAATGTGATTGATAGCATTCAACCCATTTCAACAGTCACACACATATGCATTGAGTTATGTACTACTGCCTAGCTAACACCCCTCAAATGTATAATTTATTCCCTAATCCATTTGTTTCTAGATTTTTAAATTAATATTTTCATGTTTAAGATTTGTAGTTGTTGTTAGCTATTTAATCGTTAATGTTTCAAAAAGTGACATATATAACCATAGTTTAGTTATTTAATCATTGTTTCCTTAAATCAACAAATGACCTTTAATATTTAACTTTACTTAAGTATTGCAATATTGAAACTTAAGGAATAATTTAAATCAAATTCAAACTCTAAAGACCAAACAGTCATTTAGAACGTTAGTTGATCAAATAAAGAAGGGCTAAAAAATATCTTTTTTATAAATCTAGCTCTTAGTTTTTTATATTTGAATATTTTTCGTGGTTTTTATTTTTAACAATTTCATATTATTGTTTGGTTCTCAATTCAACATGCATTCTAATACTCTTATGATTTACAGTAATCTGGATTATATTCCAACTTCTCAAACATTCTCTAAGTATTTTATTAAATTAAAAATGATTAATCTAAACATATAAATTCAATTATAATGATAATTGACATGTATATATATTTTAAAGCTGTGTTGGCTCTACTAAAAACGTATTAATTTTGAGTATTTTTTTCTTTTTTTTTCTTAATTAAAAAATTAATATAACTCGTGATAGGTAATTTTACAAACCAAATTTGCAAAGACTTGGATGTGTGGTGATGATAAGCTAAATCATAAATGACATAAATTATATACACGATTAGTAAAAAAATGTTGGACGATCAAACCTCCACTTTAAAGATATAAGCATTTCATTAAATGATTCACCTTTTCGAAAATGGAGGTTTACAAAATCGCTTAAACAGGTGTCTTTGTTCATTAAGCGACTTCAAAGAATCGAAGATTGAAAGTCTATTTGGGTTGACTACAAAAAAAAGTTTTTTTTAAAAACAAAATTACTTTAATTTAAACACATTTTTATTATAATTATTTAAAATAACTAATTCAAAAGTTGTTTTTCTAGTTGCTAAATTTTTTAATTTTTCTTCCAAATAACTTATCTTCGAAACAAAATATTTAAAAAGTTAAACCAAATAATGTTTGTTTGAGACCAACGAGATATGAATTCTACCATAAAATGCTACTGCCTCAACATACTCACCAGAGTTCATTTTCTCTTTTAAGCTAACTAAAAAAGAAAAAAAGAAAAGAAAAAGGAAAAAACTCGTTTTTTAAGTAGGGATAGATAATATATGTGTGTGTTTTGGAAATTAAATGTTAGATTTGTTTATAATTATTTTAGGAGAAGTTTTTTTAACATGATCTACCTATAGTACTAACAATTTCATTTATATACACACATATATACATTTTGAGGTTAACATACAATAAATAAATATATATATATATATATATATGATTATTAACTTGTAATACACATCATAAAATTTTTAATAGGTTAAATAACGTAAATTTCAAATAAACAAAAAAATGATTGAAATTTACGAATAGACAAAATAGTAAAAAAACATGATTTAATTCACTTTTAACATTAGCACATTACACATGCATAGCATATTATGGTTCTCTTTGTTTATAAATTATAAGTTATAATGTGATTTAGTTACCATTTTGTAAATTAAGTTTTTTCTACAAAAACTTTGGAGATAAGGAGATCATTGATCATATCCATTTTCATTGAGCTAATTAATTAAGCTCGTTCTTGAAGTTCAAGAAAAATATTAAAAATTGAATGTTATTTAAAAATATAGTTTTTTTTATTATTATTTTCAATCTAAAATTGAAATACTTAGATATAACATATATATATATTTGATCCGACAGAAATTAGAGGATTGGATGTTGCATCCTCCATTGTTGTGGGGACGGTTCCTGATTAAGTTTCGTTGAAGTAATGATATATGTTTGGACAATTTCATTATTAAATTACAATCTTGGAGACATTCAAAATCATTACATTTTTCCAATAATATCATATTTATGGCTAATAATCATCCTCACTCCCTTGATTGATTTTTTTAAAAAAAAGTTTAGTCTTTCAAGGATTGATTAACTATGCTCATTTTGATGACCATATTTAAATTTATGTCATATTCTAGTTTTATGTTTTTTTTTAACAAAAAGTTATTAATAATAATTGAGTGATAAAATGGCCATGAATATGCATGATTTTTCTTTATCTTTCTGTTTTGGTATTATTTCTTGATTAAAAACATTATATCACAAATGAAAAAAAAAAAAAAGAACAAATAGTTTTTTTTAGTGCAATGCTACCAAATAAGTTACTTCATTCTTTTAATAAAAAAAATAAATATAAACTTAATTCAAATCAAATACTATAGGATGCATATTGGGGTTTTGCACTCCAATATTTTGCTAAAAACTTATTACAATGAAATGATTTTTTTAAAAAAAATTAAAAACAAATAAACTTTTTATAAAAAATAAAATAAAAAGCAAAACTAAAAGCAAAATAGTTAGTAAAAGAAATCTATGTGCATGTATGACAAATAGATGCCCTCAACAATGTCCATCATTTGGATTTTTCTTTGTGGTTGATTCCATAACCATTCAATATAGGGAATTATAAAAAGTAAAGTATTAATATATACACCTAAACAATAATGATTATATCCCATTTAAATTATGAACGGATAATCATATAAATTATACTTAAACCCTAAACTTTAGTATTTGGGAATATTCACACATTGATTGTCTAATGAAATACAGAGAGTGTATACATATGTTATTTGGATGATTTTTAAAAGCAAAACATAATTAATTGTCTAACTGGATTGGTATGTAAAAATTTTAAAGTTTAATTAAGTTATAACATTCACGTTACATTTGGTCGAATGAAATACGGAGGAGTATATATATTAGTACATTTATAAAATTTCAAGGATTAAAATAATATAATTATTGGTTCACGTTTTAATTGATATATCCAAATTTAAAGATGTAATCTTTTTTTTTTTTCAAGAGATACTTTAAAAAGTAGAGATCACTTAAAAAAAAGTGAACCCTATCTAAAAAAATTTAGAGATTGAAAAGCTACATTTATTTAAAACTCGAAGATTAAATAAGTCTATTCTTATAAATATAAGAACTAAAACTTGGAGATCTTAAAGAAGTGTATATATATATATATAAATAAAGGATAGAATATGAAAATAAGAGAAATTATTGGATAAAAACATAGTTACAGTTTTATGTTGTATTTGATTGAATCTCAATTTAATTAATTACTCAAAATTTGTTTGATAATATATATTTAATTACAACCTATATAAAATAGTTGTAACTATGAAAAAGAACATATTCTTAGCATACAAAAATATGAGTTAGTTAAAGAAGTTAAACATTTTTATTGTATCTAAAATTTAATTTTAAATGTAAAGAATAATTATAAAATAAAAGATAAAATTATTGATATATAAGTATTTATTGTAAAAGTGTTAGTATGTGCAAAATCTGTACTATTGAAACACATTGATGAAAATAACAGACAATAGTTGTGATTTAATATAGCATATAGATAATTACTAAAATTGCTTTTTCATATATATAAATATATTATCAAATTCACTTCTTATTGAAAATGGAATCAACTTAGTTACCAAATTTGCTGCTAAATAAAATTATTCGACTCCATTTTCATTGAAGCTATTATAAACTATTAGTAATCACACTCTTGTATGAGTATCTTGTACTAATCACATTAGGTTTGTGGTTTAAATTCTTCTGCTTTTGATCTATTATAATTTTTTAAAAATATTCTAACTGTTTCTAAACTAAAAATTCTTAAATGAGTCATGAAGGTTATAATTAATGTGCCTTTATCTCTCTATTAGGTTTTATGTTTTGAGAAAGATCTCTCCATTAGATTAAACACGTGATTATTAGAGAAATTCATTCATTTTAAGTGTTTATTGGATTACGGTAAAATAATCCATTTAATTTGTTTACACTATAGATTTGTTTTCCATAATATCAATTCATCATCCCACATTACTACCAACGATGTGTTCCACCCTATTTTAGAAAGCATGTTGATGTGACACACAATAAATAGGAGTATGAAAAGATTTCAAATCCCACGTTATATTTGAAAATATTTTTTGTGACTATGAATATATTTTTCAATTATGCTAACTTGACATTTTTGAATGAAAAGACTATGAATATATTTTCATTTTGAACGTTTTCTAGAAAAAGTAAAATAGACGCCAGAACAATTGTTATAAATATAAATACATATATCTAAATCAAACTATATTATAACGTAGTTCAATTTCAAGGTGTTAAAAAGAAGTTGAGTGGATATGAATAATTTCTACAACCATGAAAGCTTCAGTGTGTGTTCATATATATATATGAAAACTTTCATATATTATGAAAATGTGTGTAACTTTGGATATGATATGAAATGTAAATATCCATAAAACTTTACTATGCAGTATGTCCCATTAATTTTTACCTTCTTGAGGACCCACTCACTGCTTAGTGAAATAAAATACAAAAAAAAATCTGTATGTGTGCAGTTTTTTACTGTACAACCCACTCCCATCCCATGCCATTTCACTATGTAGTATGCCTTTTTTAAAAAAATCTTTTGGTAAAAGAAAATTACATCATTTCAATGGGCTCCAAGAGTTACTACCCCTCATTCTCATCTGAATTCTTTTTAAGTCTCTTCAAAAGGCAAGTGTTGGGGAAATGACAGTCAAAATCATGTATATGTACTCAAATTTGAAGACAAAATCCCTACTTAGTCGTTTAATCTTTTATGTCTATTATATTTGGTGCTGGAGATGTTCATTTACTTGAATTCCATGGAAAATGAGAAAGAAAGAATGAGAAAAAAAAATCTTCATATGAGGAGGGAATCTTCGCTTGTTGTTACATTTTAAAATTTATTATAATCATATGATTATTATTGTTGTGTTATACTATTATACAAAAATTATATTTAAATTTAAAGTTTTATTGTTTGGATGGTTTAATTTGATCAAAATTATGAAGTTACTTTTGAAATGAGGGTATGATAAGAACGTTAAGAATGTGTCAATCTAGTTTAGATATTGGAATATGTCTACTCATCTTATGTCTCACTCCTGTACATTTATTAAAAACCAAAAGTACCAAAATTATGAATATATTTGAATTGATAAACATTTAAATTGAGATTATATAGATAGATATTTGATATAGTTAATTATTTTCTGGTAATGAAAAGTTTGTGTAATTTTTTCTAATTCAAATTGTCAACAAAGCATCAATCATATAAAAAGTAGTGATAAATTTAACTACTTAACTAAAACATTTTCAATTACATTGTTATTTAATTATAAAAAATTTAGACCCTTCTAATGAAAATTTACTTTTTCTTGAATGATATTGTTACGATAATATTACCATTGACATATGATCAATTATGTGTTACTAACTTTCTAGATCGCTTAAAAGGTTTTAAATTTCATAGATTTTAATTTTTAAGATTATTTTTTTATTCGAATATTTGATAAACTACTCTCCTATTTGAAAACAAATATTTGATTAATAGAATAAACTTGAGAGGATCGAATGTATCAAATATGCGATAACGTAGACCACCTTTTTTTTTTCCTTGTTGTTTTTTTCCTGCCATAAAAAGCTAAGAATCCTTCTCGATAAGTATCTTAAATAAAATTGACCATTTTATACGTTAAAGATGAAAAATGAAAATGATTAAATTGGTGAATAAAGAATTCCACATCTTTTGCAAATAGTGTTAGATGTTCCATGTTGTTTTCTAAAAAAAAAAAAAAATTTAAACATGCTTACTTTAGCAATATATGTCTTATATATCTTCATCATATATATTTGGCATTTGGCCTTCTGTTTTTTAGCTTTTTCATGAATCTTAATTAGACCATATATCATTCAAAATTAAAATTAAGAATAGATAATAACACTCCTAATTACGTAGTGTAGAATGCCTAATGTTTGATCCTCAACTTCAATGCATTTTTATATAATATATGCACAATGGTAGAATTTTTCAGTCCCTTCAATAGACTTTATATTCAAATTCTTTTGCAACCAAATAATAAATTTTTTTTGATTTTGTATTTGATAAATTTATGAATTTTCAATTTTGTCCATCGAGAGTAGTAGGTCGTTAGCTATTTAATATTTATTTAAAAATTCATAAATCTACTACATACTAAATTGAAAGTTTAAGTTTCATTACACATATATAAACTCAGTTTTTATACTAATAGATCAATTGATTTTCTTAAAAAAAAAACATACATGTTAAAAATATGTTTAAAGAACCGTTAAACATTTTTAAAGTTCAACGAAGATCTAGCAACACAAATTTAAAAGCTTAAAACAAAATTTATAATTAAATTAAAATTTAAAGTCATATTTTTGTGCAACTTTAAAGAAAAAGTTATGAATCCGTCATCGTCTAAAATAACGTTGTCATTTACTTAAATAACGAAACGATCAGGTCAACAATTTCAACTGACCCTTAAATGCCCAAAAGCACACATGTGCCTAACTAAGGACTCATTCGAAATGGCACAAACTCACTTCAATTAATTCTTAAAAGCCAAAAGAAATGTGCCTAACCCAATTAAACTCATCTAAAGTACCCTTAAAGGCTAAAAAAGAGTGCCCATCTCATCCAAGTTAACTTCAATTTCAAAATTTAAGATTTATTAGATATTGGAGAAATGAGTTAAATTGGATAATTAAAAAACATCTCCATAAAAATAAACAAAATTTAAAGTATATGAATTCATGTAATTTTTGTAAATAAAAATTTTTATATATAAATTTTTAAAATATATATTTTAATTCTTTCACAAACGTTTATTAAAGATAACTTCTTTTTTTCTACCCTATACTCATATCTTAGTGAACTTATTATATAACTATTTAAAATACATTGCAAAAGCAAAATTTGAGTAGTCATCAAACATTCTAATTTTTCTTTCATACTTAGATCGAGAGTGATTCCATACATATTCGAAACTTTATTTTTTAAATTACAAAGAATTGAAAAAAGAAATTAATCGTCCCAATTTTGAATACAAACAAACAAACGGGCCAAAAAAAAGATGCAATAAACCTCTAGAGATTTTCTTTTTTTTTTATCCATATGTTTTTTGTTTTTTCTACGAATTATTGGCTGAGAAGAAAAATTGTTCAAAGAGACAGCCTCAGTCTGAATACAAAAGTATGTTTTATTATTCTCTGCTTCGAAAGTGCTATAAAAACTTTTCCATTGCATGAGTTTTTACTATTTTTTTAAAATGAAAATATATATCCGTCGTTTATTAATTAAATATTATTGAAATACATTTTAGACAACACTCATTTTTAACCCTATTTGATCATAAAGTCATGCATAGTTAGACGTATGACAAATCGATCTTTTTTCTCTCTTCTTTTTAATATTTTTTACTGCAACAATTGTAAAGAATTGTAAGCAATTACTGTTGATGCATTAAGTTCATGTTTGTTCTTTATTATGTGTAACAATTTTTGCATGCTAACCTCTCCTTATGTGAGTTTATATGTTTGATTTAGTTAAAAGGTTTACTGTTTAAGTTCATTTAAACACATGTTTGATTCTTAAATCTATTTGTTTGTTTTAAATTGGGCTCTTAAGCTTTTAAATTAAAGTTATTGTTTGCAACATAACTTTTCATTGTAAATTATTTTAATGATTTATTATTATTTTCATTATATAATCAACAACAATCTAAACTTGTTTTGAAAATTCAAAAGTTGTCCCATTTCATGTGCTCAACTATTTGTCTTTGTATAGAAACTTTTTTTTTCTCTTTTTGAAGACATCATCAAATTCATTAAGCTGCTAAAGAACTCCACTTCAGATTACTTAATTAAACACTAAAATTAAAAAAAGAAATGATAATTTATATTTAAATAAGAATGATGACAATTCGAACTCATTTAGATCAGTTTTATTTCAATCATTTTTAGTCCCTCAACATTAAATCACAAATTTGTTTAACAAAAACTATGCTATCATAACAACTCAAGCCTCATCTTGGATACATATATATAGTTGATAATATGATAGTCTAACCAAACAATACAAAACTTCCAACTTTAAAGATGGAATAAAGACCTTATCCATTGAAACCCACGTCGGTGTTTAAGAGGTGTAAAGGAAGTAAAGAGATATGGTGTGTGTCGTGGGCAGTGGGAGTAAATAACAGAAAACATAGGGGGTGTATTGTGGAAGAAGTTGGGTAATATAGAAAAGTGTAGTTAGAGGTAGAGAGGGAGAGGAAGTTGGTGTACAAGTAAAATGCACTAATTAAAAGAGGTGAAGAGAGAGAGAGAGAGAGAGAGAATAAAAAGAAAAGGAGAGGGAGAAAGGGAGAGAGAGTGAAAAGACAAGTCAAATGTCAAATCTATGGTCTTTGATATCATAAGACAGTCAGTGGGATGTGCTGTCAATCCAATGGATTTCATTTCATTTCCCCCTTCCTTACTTCCTTCCTTTCTATCAAAACACTACTAAAAAATAAAAATTCCTCCAGTTTTGGAGAGGGCAAAATAACAGTCTTCTTTTTTCACTACTACTAAAGTTTCAATGTTTTCATCTGTATTTTCTTTATGTTTTTGTGGGTTCGGTGTTGATGTGAAAAGTGAATTCTCATATAAATCTAAAGATGAAACACAAAAACAAACTGAGCAATAATGTGAATATAATGTTTGATTACAAACTAAGCAATAAATATTTATTGGTTTCTATCATTTGTACTACTTATTAGAATCATAGTGACATTTTGCTATTTTTCTAAACAAAACTATACTTGTCTAAGAATAATATTTGTTTACTAATTTAAATAATTTTATGAGTGATTTATTCTATAATTCTTTTTTCAAAAAATCTATCACCTTTCATATTTTCATAATTAAAATTTTTATATGAACAGTAGTAGGTGAATCCAGCTTCTAATTTTAACATTGATGTCTACTGGCACAATATGCTAATTTTGTTATGTTGTTATAAATTTGAGTCAACAACATTTTTGTAGACTTCAACTTTATAAACTTTCAAATATATATATATCCAAAAATATATTTATTGTATTTAAAAAAACATTTGCACGTGCCAAAGAAGTTCCCACGTGCACATCTTCCTCTTTCAAAATGAAATTAAAATCCATAGGACCCATCCAACACTCTTCTCCATGTCCCTTTTTTTTTTAAAAAATTTATTATTATTATTTCCCACTTTATTTTTTATTTTTTATTTTTAGTAAAAGAAAAAAGTTTCACCCATTATATTTGAATCAAATAAGATAAAAGTAATGTTCTCTTTTCAAAATTTGGCTTCACTCAATTTGAAAACTTATATATAACGATTCTATTTTTGTAAATTCAAAGGGAAACAATAATACCAACCAACATATATATATATACTAATATTAATACCTATATCGTTTAAAATTTTTGAATTAGTTTCTAAAAAAACATATAAAGCAATTTAGACCATTTATTTTTCTTCAAAATCATTCAAATAAGATTATTTTTCTCCAAAATAAATAGAAAAAGACAAACGGGTTTTTTTATTATACTTTGGAGCATTAATAAATATTATCACTAAACTTTAGAATCTTACAATTTTTATGTTATGTAAAACATAATGTGATCATTATAAATCCATTAATATCACTTTTGAAACATATATTTTTATTTCATACTGTCTTAACAACTAATTCCTAATGTTATAAATGGTAAAAAAATGTAAATTTTAATAATAGGATTTTTCTTTTTCTAGGAAAACAGTAATTCTATTTTAGTTACTATTATCTCAAACACAATAATTTAGTATTTCTTTATCCTAACACTACACCAATTATTAAGCCTAAGGTTGGATGTTATCAAATAATATTAATTTGTTTCCTATATTAAAATGATTTTTTTTAAGCTGTATTTTCAACTAAAAGTTGCAAATATTTAAAAAGTAATTTTTTTTTAAAAAAATCATGATTGAAATCATCATATCTTACTGATTTTACTCCCAGCCATTAGTTATATTTGCTGCCATCATTTAGCAGTAATTTTTTTTTAAAAAAGAAGTTTGTAGTATAAGCCATATTGAGGTTAAGACATTTCCATCAAAGCAAGTCAACCCACTAATTATTTCAATAATACCCTGAATATATAATTGGAGATCATAGGTTTACATCATAACCCATTTGAAAATGTTAAGAGTAAAATTTTATTTTATTATGGGGATTTATTAATGAAGAAGCCTAGGGACTGAAATACAAAGTTACATATAGCAGTCTAAACTAAAGAAAAAAGGCAAAGGGGGAAAAGTATTAAGCCATAAAAGAAACACTTAAAAGCAAAAGTATAGCTAGCCAGAGAATGGACGACAAAATTACAAATTTTGGAAGGGAGGAATAAGATAACGAAAAGGAAAGAAAGCATGTTTAGAGATGCTCCATCCTCATTTAGCCAAAACACTGATTTTGAGATTTTGTACAACTCTAATAGGGTTTAGTGTTAATGAAGAAGAGATGGTGACATACAAATTGCCAACATAGATTCAAAAACTTAAGTTTGTGGGTGGAGATGATTTTGATTATATATATATAAGCTCAATCCTCCAACTTAAACAGTAATAATTCAACCTTATTCTCTAGTAAGCATATACAAAATTTAAAACAAAATTGTTGAAAATGCATAGAAATATAACACAAATTTACTTTTTAAATAGGATTGATATGTGCTGTTATATTTAATAAGAAAAAAAGAGGATTCATTTAAAAACAAAAAAGAATTTGTTTGCTTATTAATTAAATCCGCAATATAATAGGGATGTACAGCCGCCCAAAAGAGCCATCCATTTTCCAATTCTCTCATTCTCTCCAAAAACAAAACACAACCACACAAACAACTTCTCTCAAAGATTCCAACCTTCCCCCTCTCCCAAAAAAAAAATAAAGAAGAAAAACCAGATGAAATTCAAAACCCTTTTTCTTCTTGATCTGAACAAGAAGAGAAATTAACGAATTTCCGGTAGCGCCCGCTCCGCTGTCGCGATGAGCCATCTCGAAGACTCTCTAAGATCCCTTTCTTTAGACTATCTTAATCTTCTAATCAACGGTCAAGCCTTTAGCGACGTGACATTCAGCGTCGAGGGGCGTCTTGTCCACGCGCACCGATGCATCTTGGCGGCTAGGAGTTTGTTTTTTAGAAAATTCTTTTGTGGGACGACGACGGAGGCGGGTGCGTCATCCGGGTTGAGCCCGGTTGGATCGCCGTCTCAGTCGACAGGGAGTAGTAGTACACAAGTGATTCCAGTAAATTCGGTGGGGTATGAAGTGTTTTTGTTGTTGTTGCAATTTTTGTATAGTGGACAAGTTTCTATTGTGCCACAGAAACAAGAACCAAGGCCTAATTGTGGTGATAGAGCTTGTTGGCATACACATTGTACCTCCGCCGTTGATCTTGCCCTTCATACTCTCTCCGCCGCTAGATCCTTTGGCGTTGAACAGCTCGCATTACTTACTCAGGTCAGCTCTCTTTCTTTCTCTCTCTCTCTCTCTCTCTCTTTTGGGTTTTTGATTTCTTATTATCCCATGTAGGTATTTGAATTTTTTTTATGTTGATGAACTCGTGGATTTTTTTGGAACTTTTTACCTGGAAAACTATGTTGATGAATTTGTGGAGTTTTTTCTAGGTCTCTTTTAAGTAATATGTATAATTTCTTTGTTTAAGAAAACACTTTCTAAATTGAGTTTTTTTTAAAGGAGGGTCTATATATTATGGATTCATTTATACTCATGTTTTTTTAAAATTCACTTTCCTCATTTGGGTTTTTGTTGGGAATGAAAAATTTTGATTAGAAGCTACTCAATATAATTTTTTTAATGAATTATGATTTTTTATAATAGGAAAGGGGAAATATTATTCTTTTAATTATATCATCATGTGTTTTTTTTTTTTTGTGGTGTTTGGATTTTTTTCTCTATTATTTGATTTACTTTTTTGTTTATTTATGCAGAAGCAATTGGCAAGTATGGTGGAGAAAGCTTCCATTGAAGATGTTATGAAGGTTTTATTAGCTTCAAGAAAGCAAGACATGCATCAACTTTGGTCCACTTGTTCTCATCTTGTAGCTAAATCCGGTCTCCCACCCGAGGTACTTGCCAAACACCTTCCGATCGATATCGTAGCGAAAATAGAAGAACTTCGCATAAAGTCTTCTTTAGCGCGTCGTTCTCTAATGCCTCATCATCACCACCACCACCATCACGATCTTTCGGTTGCTGCCGACCTCGAAGACCAAAAGATTCGTCGTATGAGGAGGGCTTTAGACTCCTCCGACGTTGAGCTTGTTAAACTCATGGTGATGGGTGAAGGTTTGAATCTTGATGAAGCTTTAGCCTTACATTATGCTGTTGAGAATTGTAGCCGTGAAGTTGTTAAGGCTTTGCTTGAGCTCGGTGCCGCTGATGTTAACTACCCTGCTGGCCCGGCGGGGAAAACCCCACTTCACATGGCGGCGGAAATGGTTTCGCCCGACATGGTTGCTGTGCTACTCGACCACCATGCTGACCCAAATGTCCGAACCGTCGATGGTGTCACACCATTGGATATCTTAAGAACCCTAACTTCCGATTTTCTCTTCAAAGGTGCGGTCCCGGGATTAACCCACATCGAACCAAACAAGCTCAGGCTCTGCCTCGAGCTTGTCCAATCCGCTGCATTGGTTCTCTCTCGCGAAGAAGAAAATGCCAACGCCAACGCCAACGCCAACACCAACGTCAACGTTTCATCATCTCCAATTTACCCACCGATGAGCGAGGATCATAGCAGTAGTAGCAGCAACAACAACAATATTGGTAATCTCAATCTCGATTCGAGATTGGTTTACCTAAATCTTGGGGCATCGGGACGAATGGGAGGTTCTAGAGTGGACGGAGAAGATGACAACAGACATGGATCACAAGGAGGAGGAGGATGTATCCCAACAATGTACCACCATTCCCATGACTTTCGATGAAAATTAAGCATAACATCAAAATCTCTTATTATATAAAAATTTCATAAAACATCATCATCTAAATTAGAATTCAAAAGGGGGTTAAAAATGTTGATTGAAAAAGGTAACCAAGATCATCAGCTAGTCTTTCTTGGGAATCAAATTATCATTGGATCAATTATATGTTTACAATATGTCAGCTTTGTTTATTTTTTAAAAATTTATCTTCAATTAATTCAGTTTTTTTACCTCTCTTTTTCTCTATATGCCTTGTATGTTTTTTTTTTTTCTTTGTAGGGATTTTGAGTTGAAGTGATGAAGGTATGAAGTAAGAGAAGTACTCAAAAATTGTGAGAAATCAAATGAGATGAGACAAGAGAAAGAATCTGACATTAAATTTCCCTTTAAAAAATTTCTTTCTGCTTCTGATTGGAACACAGTCTCTCAGGTCAATCTTTTCAAACCCTTTTGGTCTTTTTTTTTCATATACTTCTAATTCCTATTAATTAATATATCTTTTCTACCCTAAATTCTAGATATATATACACAATAATACGATAATATAATATTCATTTCAAACTTATCATAATGAAAACCTTTTGTGGGTTCTAATAATAATAACAATAAATTAAAACTATAGTCTAATTAGTTTATATCATTTTGGGCCCTTTGTTATTTCATTTTCCCACTTCTTAATATTATTGTGTCCCCCACCTGCCCTCCATACTGCAAATTAGTGAATGCAATAACTTTTGGTTTTATATGCAATGGGATCTCTCTATTATATCCTTCAACTTCTTCTTATGTATCTCATTAATATTTAACAAAAGAATGAATGTATTTAACCGTACTTATCTTTGTACATATCATTTAGACTGTTTGTCCCGTAACAAAAATTTCTTTTTATCTATGATTAAAATACTTTAGTGTGTACCAATGTATTCCTCTTATAACTTTTTTTTTAATCTTAGATTCATGAACTGAGATTAGGGAAGGAAGCTTAGAAGAAGAGAAGAGAAATGGGAATGGGAATGGGAAAGAATAATTTTTCCCAATATAAACTTTTTACTACTGTCCATTCCAAGATACATATATATATATATATATGGTTTGATATATCAAATTTATAATGGGTAACTTTATTTTTTCCAATTGAAGGATTATTATATTTTAATTTACTTTGGTGTATAGTGTGATTTTAGTTTATTTAGTATATTTAGATTATTGATAGACAAGTATATCTAATATCAATTCATTATTGGCTGATTAGTATATAATTGATTCCAACTAAACATAAAAAAATCAGGAAGTTCATATTTCAATTCAATTAGGTTTAGTTTTACATTATTTGATCAAATATTTTTTTCTAGAAAAACATTACATTTAAAATTAAAAACGTCACTTCTTGTCAAAAATTTGGCACATATGTCTAGATAAGATAGGGGATATTGACTAAAAGGTTTTTGCTTTTCAAACTTTTTGAGAGATGGATTTATTTGATTTTGGTTAGTTGATCATATTGATTAATTAAACATCATCTATATGTTGGGTTATGGAAAAACTCAGGTATGACCTTGACTAATAATTAATATTATATAATATCTATATCTATATATATATTATAAAAATTAATTTTGTGGTGAAAAGAGAAGAGAAGTTGTGGCTGTCATGCATGAGTGCAACATTGAATGTGGCCCAAAACATTGATTGAAGTTATTAAATATATCTAAAGATGGATTCTCTTCTTCCTCTAAATACTCTATTCTGTCCCCTTTTCTTTTCTTTTTTTACTCTTTCCTTCTTTGGGATTGGTTTGAATTTCAAAACCCTAACCTACCTCTTTGTTTCTCTTTTTATTATTACATGTTATGTTTAAGGTTTTGTTTGGTTGTTGTTTTAATTAATGTATTGTGTGTGTTCTTTAAGAATTTATTGACCCCAAAAATTACTCCATATAATTTGCCGCCAACCCATGTAAGTTTTTCTACCCTCTTTAGTCCTTTGTAAATACCAAAAGTACTTTTGGGAGATTTAATTGCTTTGGTGAGAGCATTTAACTAGGGGGAAAAAATTAAGATAGTTTTACTTTGGTTATTTAATGTTTTAGGATTATTGTAATTCAATCATGTGGAGTGAGGATTTCATCTCTAAAGGAAAATAGCTCCTATATTGAGTTATATAGTCAACTTTGATGTGTATGTTTGGTTGTTTATAGAGTGTTTTGGTTATTGTATTTTTCGAAATGGCTCAAGTGAAATTAATGACTTCAAGATGTCTCGACACTTGGAAGAGCTACTGATGTGTTGCTCAAGTTATGTTTAGGTCAACTTTGGTTTGTATGTTTTTGTTATAATAGATATGTAAATAGACGTTTCCAAGGACTATTCTAGTCAATTATGCATGGTACTTTGAGCTATTCGGTAATTATACTACTTTTACTATGTATCAAAAGCTTGTGTGTGTATCTTGCCCAAAAGTTTATGCACCTATTAGATACTTTTGAAAGTTCGTGGACTAAATTGATTAAATGAAAAAAAAAAAACTACCAATTTATAATTTAACTATTATTTATTTATTAATTTTAATATGACTAACTAATGTTGGATTGCAGGGTTTGTATAAATTCTGATTGTTTGGGAGAATGATCAAAATTGGATGTTTCTCTCGTCTGTTTTATAAGTTAGTATTAAATAACTCAATTTTAGCATCGTCTTTCCTACTTTCTTTCTCGCTATTTTCCTAACTTTAAGACTATGTAATAACTCTCCATGGAAATTCAAATTCAATTAATTAATGTATTCTAACAGCTCCAAAAGACATTAACTCATTTCCACTTTGGTTAGTTAGATAAGTCATAAGAGGTAAAATTTCGAAAGACATGCTTAAAATAAATGGGAAAGGAAAAAGAAAAAAGTACACTAATTGTATAGTCTTGGAATATAAATAAAATAGGGAAAATATTCTTTTTGTTTTTTGTTTTACTCCGGTTACTATTTGATTCTTAGGTTTTATAGTGTATTTTTAGTTAGTTTGAGTTTGATTTCAAATTAGTCCCTTAAGTTTTAACATGGTTACAATTTTATCTATAAGGTTTGAATATTTTTTTTTTTAATTTGATATGAAAGTTTCAAATATTTTACTTTCAACCTCAATATTTAAAATAAGTATTCATTTTCAATTTGGTCATCCTAAGCAAGCTCAAAAATATTTGATATACATATATAATTTTCTTTTAAGTAAGTTCATATAGTTTGCTTAAAAAACAAAATTAGTCGAAAGAGACTTCAATAACAAATTTTACAAATCTCGACGGTTGATATTGATATTTTAAATTAAGGTCATTTACATTATATCATATGTATTGTACAATACATAAGAATGGACTAGGAGTTTAGTAACTCCATCACATATATCCATATATTATAGTTGTAGTGTATTTTTTTGGTGGAGGATTATTAAATACAAGCATCCCATGATCTCTATTTGGGGTGTTGTTGATTATTTATTTATTTACTTTTTAAAAGGGTGTTGACGAAGTTATGATGTCTCATTATTTATTTAACTAAACTTATGCATAGTTGATTAGAGGGATTTAATCCTTATTGAAAACTAACACATCTACGTACGTCTAAGTTGAGTTTGCTCATTATTTTGTGTTTGATTAGTTTATAAAATATTTGACTAATAGGATTCATTGGATATATAATGCTCGAAATCTAATCAAATAATGGTTAGTTTTTTTTTCTTTTTATGTTTTAAAGAAAGAACAGAATAAAAAGCTTTAACGTCTTTTTGCATAATTTTAGCTTTAGTTAGGTGTATGAATTTGGGAGATTAATTATTCTCTGTCATTGCTTTCACAAAGCACTAAAATTTTGGTCTAAAACGGAAGTTGGGACACTGACTTTTAGGGTGTTATGGAATATATAAAGATTTTGAACCAACACAAATTAGCCAAGTTGATAGACAACCATATGCTAATGTTGGCAATGACACTTTTTAATCAATTTGGCGGGGCACCAAACTCAATTCAAATCAAATTATAGCTAAATCACAACATTAATCAATATAATTATCTCCAAAAACATACATTATCTTCTTCTTATCTTAGATTCACCTGATACACGATTTAGTCCCTTCGACGAACTTATATTGTGGGTATTCATATTGACAATATTTAGAGGTTTTGATATAATCACTCGTGTTTACATTCTCTAACTAACTTATTTGTCCATCAATAAATGAGAATAAAATCTAAAATAATTAATAAATCATGAATTCATAAAATAAGAAATCGAGATGAATTTATATATGCTTAAAAGTGATTACCGCAAGAATTTAGGACTTTTGGAATAATTAAATTCTAGTTAAGATAAGCACTAAACAAATGGATGCCCGATCACTCCCACTTGTATTGTTTTTTCCGTTGAATCCTTCAATAGGGTATGTGGAAGTGGAACCCATCCAACCTCGTTTTTTTTTCTCTAGAGTACAATTAAAAGATGATAAATAGACCTTTTGTTTCGCTAATACGTCATGTATGTAAGTTAAACTACAATTTTTTTCAATTATATGATACAAATCTCTCAAGTAACAAATTAAATACATATGTACTCTCAAGAATAAATAAATAAATAAGTAAAAATAAAGTGGTTCTTAAAAATGGGTTTATTAATCTCTACTTTTCTCAACTACACATTAGACACTTGAGTAAATATTCTAATTTGACATAATTCTAAATATAGTAACAAGAAAAGGGCAGTTATGTCACTAAAACTTTCTTTGGACGATCCAGGTGTAGCCTTGTTTACTTGGAGGAAGCTCAAAAATTAGCCAAAACTCCCATTCATTCAGCCTTCTCTCGGACACAGTCTTCTTTATAAAACATAGCATATTGATCCTCAAGTCCTACATTCAAATACCAATCATGTTGGTAATAATAGGGATATCAAAATGCAAAACTAAACACTTCAATGCAAGTAGAGGGAATCTCTATATTCTTTTCTGGTTCTTTAAAATATTAGTTCACGGTTGTTTTATTTTCATTATTGGTATTTACATTGACAAGTATTTGAACACATGTTGTGAGTCAAACATAAAGTTTTCAAATTTTTGTTCAATGGTGACACTATGATAGAACCTAAATATACCAATATAAATGGTAACCAAACTATAAAATAAACTAAAGTTTTTTCCAATCTTGAGATTACTCTAAAGCCCTAGTTTACTCACCAAAATATTGCCTATCCTCCTCATTCCCGTACCATACTTATAACCAACAAGTATAACAAACTCTCTAGCTAATTACTAATATACCTTCAATACTCGGTCCCTGATGCCATCTCTATCACACTAATTACAATGAAAAGAGACCTTGTATTTCTTATCAGGAAAGAAACATAAGTTGAGTTGGCTGGGAAAGAACATTTATACTTGGGCAAATTGAAAAAATGGGAGGGGAAGTTGGGATTTTCTTCAGCAAGTGTTTCTATGCGTTGAAGTTATAAATGGTGAGATTTTTTAAATCCTATGGTTTCATCTGAACACAAGTTTGAGGGATAACCTGTTGAAGAGAACATCTGTACAACAACCAAGAACTTAGGTAATTGCCCAAAACTTCTTTCTACAGATCAGAACAGATTCTGGGTTATTATCTTGCGTTTGCAGTGTCTGCATTTCAACGTCCCATAAATATTTGGAAGCAATTTCTTGTATTCTTGATGTTATTGAAGGTTCGTCTCTGATGATTATGTATCCCTGTACATGAAAATGATTCAAAGACAATTTGAAGCATGAATTAGAAACAGTAGAAGATATGCCAATAGGCAGATTACGCTTGCTTCTCCCTTCCTAACTTTTAGCATTATAGGAGGAGATCTCCGTTACAAAGAACTTTGACAACAGAAATGCCATGCCCATGAAATCTTACAAGAACAGAGAAATGGATACATCATACAGCATTACGGTGACATGCTATTTTCTAAAAATCTAGACATACTAAGCATTGTTCAGGACATGTTTATTAGAATGTGCATTTCTTAGATATACATTCTTTAGATATTCGTTAAAAATTCCTGTGCTGACACTTTTAACTTAAGATATTTTCATGCCAGAGATAATGTAAAAGAAGTAAAGATAGCAATACTTGAAGAGTTTGGAGAAACTAATGAACTATTTCTCGTGGTACAATGACTAATATCAAACTTTTCAAATGCATAGAACAAACCAATATTTTTATTGAAATTTAAAGCGTCAACATGGATTTTATGTGCTAATAAAAAATTATTTAGTTAGACAAAAAGTTTAGTCCATGAACTTAGATGTATTTAAAAGATCTTTAAATGTTAAGAAGCTCCAACGAAGGGCATTTGTGGCCCAAAGAGTAGGGGATTAGGGGAAGTGGAGTGGAGTGGACTTCGCTCCTTGTTTGGTCAAAGAAGCTTGTGGACCCCACACACTTAAACAACTCTCCAATTTTAACAACTACCCAAACTAAACAACTTCACCCCTTACCCAAATGCCCCCAATAAATCTCAAAACTTTTAGTTCTATGTTCCATATGTTCCTTAACTTTATAAATGTTTAAATCCTTCATCTTTCATCTTTTTATCTATTAAGTCATTGTCATTGATTTATTAAACATTTTGTAAACTATTAAACAAAATAGAAAATTGAGGGACCTATAAAATGATTTTACAGTTCATTGTCAGACACAAAATTAAAAGTGTATAAACCTATTAAACTATTACATACTCTTTTAAGTTGAGAGATTTATAAAACACAACTAAAGGACTAATCTTAAAATTTTTAATTAGACCTTAGGGGGCATTAAAGACAAGGACTATCCTAAAACTATAATAACTACCTTTTGCTACAGTGAATACTATTTTGTACTCCCAATTTAGCTGAAGTCAACACTATTTCAAAACCCTCATTTCCTACAATATTTACTATTTGCTAAAGTTTTTATTATTGTACATTTTCATTAATTTTTATTCTTTACTAGTCTCCTATTTCCTTCTCAAACTAAAGTAATTTATACCTCACATGCATACTTTTATAACCCAAACTAAAATAATCTACATCCCAAACACAAAGTTATAATTATAACTGATCTATAATAACCAACTCCTTGCCCCAAACAACCCCTTGTTAATTTTATCCTAATATTTGTCCATGTTTGTATTTTCTATACACGTGTGTGTATAAATAAATAAAATAGATACTTTAGGTCCTTCGTTTGTTTAGTAGGGTTGTAATTTCTATAATTTGACATGTATTTATTATACTTAAGCGTTCAACTCGAGTCCAATCATTTTTAGACTCCTTTAATTCATTCAATTTTTGTCAACGAGTGTCAAACTTGTGTCTATCATACTTAAGAACTGTTGGACACAAGTCCAATAAGGAGTAGTGTCGATCTGACGCAGACACATGCGTAAGCTCAAATGGAAGTGTCCATGCTTCAAAGCAAATCTTATTTAGTTCACCAAAGCACAAGGGTCGTGTTGTGATGTCCTTTCTGTTTCCTGTTATTGTTTCCGATTGTTGAGAAATGTGTGTTTGGTAGTTTTTCTATTTTCTCAAGGTTGATTGTTCCTTTTTATTTCATAAGAAATATCAAGAGTAGATTCCAAAAAAGGAACAAGAACAGCCTATAGGCCGACCACAGGGTCAACTATTACATGACTGGTTTCTTGTTTTTAAGAAATAATTTTAAAATAAAAGACACGGCTAGAGATTTGATTCCTTCTCTAATTTTCATGGTATAAAAATTGAAGTTAGAATTATTGTCTTATCGAGTTCACTCACATAATCCATAATAAATCCAAATTATTTTGACTATTTGAATATTTAAAAAAAAACAAACAAACAAACAAAGTTTTCTATTAATTTAAAGTTCTAAAAAAAACGAATTTCCAAACATATTTCTATTTCTATAAGACCAAAATGCATTTTTGTCTTACTTTTAAAATTTTGGAAAACAAGAACCAAATATTGAGAAACGACAAACAAGAGAGGTAAACAGATTAATCAAAACTTTTACGATGCTAAACACATAGGCAAAAGAAAATGCATCTATGCAAGCAATGGTCGCAACGGTTATACCAGAAAAACGAAGGTCTCAAGCATAGCATCAATATCTGCCAAAAGTAATTTCCCTAATTTTGTCTCTTCTTGTGGCTATTACAAGCTTGGAAAATTAAAGGAATCAAATTAATTACCTGAGGTCGTACAATGCGGTCCATTTCCAACATTATATCCTCCAGCAAGCAACCTTCTCCACCACTTTTATACTGAGAAAATAGACGGTATGCATGCAACAAATCGTATGTGCGCGGATAAGTTGAAAATGGTTCACACCTACATTATAAGAGATTAGAAAACCAAACATTCATTAAGAAAAACGAAAGAAACCAACCGGGCAGTAATAAAAACAAAAACAAATAAACAAATGAACAAATCTATGCATAAGAGACCGATAATATTTTCATAAATCCTAAGACGCTAACCAAAGAAAGCAAGAAAGCTGACCATGGCTCATACCTTTCCCGAGACAGCCCCCAAAAAAGTTTTATTTTTTTTCCCAAAGCAATAAAAGTGTTGCATGCCAAACAGTATAATACTTCTAATATTTGGAAGATGTTGGAGAACAAATAACTTACCAATCATGAAAGACACCAACCAGGCCCCGGTCATATATAGCAGAGAGCGTGTTTTTCATCTTTATAGGAACTATATTCATAACCCAGACTGGAAAATTGTTCAATGCCACTGCAAATCCACCATAGAGAGCATTCATGTCCATGACATTTCGAATATCTGTTTCACTGACATTCATCAGTTTCCAGTACTGGTTAACTTGATCTTTCCAATATACGGTATCCAAATCAAATTCCTCTTGACTAACACCTGTGATTGAAGACAACAATATCATCATAAAACACAGCAATCGGATTTTCTAGGTAAGAGAAAATAGAAACTAAGAATAATCAAGGCACTTCTTAGGAAGGAAAACTAACAAAGGTTCACCTCGTACAATTTGCTAGCTCAATGGTTTTAACCAATACCGTTAATAAAAAATATCGATTTACTCAAGACTGAGAACAAGAAATAATTGGAAGGAAATCAATGGGAATAGAGGCGGTAATCCTATGTTTACTTGGAAGTACCCATAAATAGACTCAGCCTATGCGTGCCACTTATTACATTAGAAATAAGAATAAGACATTACAATTACCGAAAGGTTCCTTCAACACACCAACAACCTAAGAATATATTAATCATAAAAAATACCAATAGAATTTTGGGTCGTTTTCAAATATAGTAAAATTAACCAAAATATTTACAAATATAGTAAGATATCACAGTCTTTGTCTACATGTGTCATGATAGACACAAATACAATCTATTGCAGATAGTCCTATCTTGTTATGTTTGTAAATATTTTCAATAGTGGTATCATTTAAAATTATTTTCCTAAAAGTTTTATATTAGAAAAATACTTATTAGTAATAAATTTTAATTTATTTTATTGTTCATAAATAGTAATGAAATATATCTTAACACTTATTTGATTCAACAAATAATAACAAACTAAAAATAAATAATTAACAAATTAGGTAAAAGTCTGAAATCATGGATAGTAAAAGTTCAATTGGAGAGAGAAAAAAAAAAGGAAAGGAGTGTTGTTAAATATTCGTCATTTTCTGGACATTCTTTTCAGTCTAATTTTGAATTAACAGTTGAGGTTCAATGATAAATAGTCTTGAAATCCCTTTGAGCTTTAAATAGTGATAGATTAAATAAATAAATAAGCTACCATTCCAAACAGTTTTTTAAAGTGAAGACAACTACATCAAGTTGTCAAAGTTATTATTCAAAAGAAAAAACACTCAGGAAATACACAAATAAGCCACCGAGATATAATTTCTGCTTTTGAATGAGAGCTTGGTGAATTGAAGAACCAAAAACAACTAGGACGATTTTTTTAGAAAGAAAAGGTATACCTATTTTCCGTAGATTCCTTGAATATACTGAAAGGCGCTCTGGTCTCGGAGGTAACTTCTGAGCATATGACTGATCAGTTACGTGAATACAGTTTCTTAAAGGTATTTTCCATGATGGTTGAAAATCATCCACAGCATCACATATTTCCACAGCCTTATTCTCTGCATTGATGATGAGACATGCCGGATTTTCCTGTTTGATCCAGATTGCAGTCTGAACCTTTCTGGCAATGAGCTTCCAGCACATTGCTGTAGTCAGATTCACCAGTTTCTCCCATATCATTGGGTATTCTTTATCTTTTCTATAGGCAGGGGGTGCTGAATAGACAAAATATCCATTCGGCCGCAGAAGCCGATCAACTTCTTTGAGTAAAATACCATCTGCAAGAATAAAGACAAAGTGAAAGTTTAATGACTTTCAAGTATAAATCAAAACGGTAAAATTGACAAGATTCAGGGTGAAGGCACATGAGATCCTTCATAAAAAATTGAGTGTATCATACTATCATGTCACATTATCACCCAAAAAAGAATCTGAACTTATTCAGCACTGACAAAGTAAACAAGTAGCAACTTTCTTACAGTTGGTAAGGATAAACGTGGACATGGATAATGGCATTGTGGTCTTCATTTATCTTAATGCTGCTCTAGAGGTTTCATAAGATAATTAGTCCTTTTTCCGTTATTTAGAAGATAAACATAAATATTTTCTCTTCTTTTCTTTTTTCCAACAAGTGACAAAATTTCTCGTGGAAGAGATGAATAAAGATCAATGCTCAAAAATGCATATAAACTCTCTCTAGCGCATAAAGAAAAGTAGCAAGTGAGAATAACAAATAATAAGTAATGGCTGTTCATAAAGAGTACTGGAATACCATTTTCATGCCAATCAACACGACACCTAGAGCAGTGGACCATCTCAAAGGAACTTGTGGGATACGGCAGTTGTTTTGTTGCCAAGGCAGAAATCATTGCACCAATACCTCTCTCTAACGCAAATTGAATCTGATTCTCATGCCCGTCCTTGGGAGCAAAGGACATCGTTTGAATGCCCAATGAAAGAAGATAAGCTGAGAAACTAGCAACGCCACAACCAACATCTAAAACCTGATATACTCCAGCAGAACTCAGAGTGCCTGTATCATTTGTAGTCATGTTTCCTAATCTGCGTTAGAATAAAATTTGATCAATAGAACAGTTTGAGAAGAAAATCTAATCAGTAATTCAGATTGATCATAAATACAAGGAATCCTTTTTTAATATTACTTCCCAAATTGAAAATCAAATTAGAACAGCGGAAGGATGAATATGAACAGACTGATTAAAGGGTATGAGTATATTCACATCCCAATAAGGAAACAAAATAAAGAGGAAAAGGGAAGATTCAATAAGAGGCAACAATGCTACCTTTGGATGTACTCAGGCGCCCCATGTTTGAAGTGAGTACCACCTCCAGGAAACCACCATAGTTGGTCCTTCTCATGGACCCAATTTTGTCCTCCTTTAACTTCAGCAAGGCGTGTGTGATTCACATTACTTCGCCACACATAATCCCGACTGGTTGGCCACTTTACTGGGATCTTGTAGTCTTCTGGTGGAGGTACCAAACAAAACAAGCGGTTATCAAGTGGAGGGCAGTGCCTCTCGAGCTCTTCTTTTCTTGAAAGATCCAATGTAGGAATCAATTCTTTTATGTAAGAAATGTCGTGGCAAGGAATATACTCGGTGTAGTTTAAAGGACATACATCCACACCATTCTCTGGAATCGAAAGTGGTACCTTCCTGTAAGTGATTGAAACTTGGTTTGGAATTGTGGAATTTCCTGCAGTATAAGGAATAAACTTTGAGACAGGAATTGATTGCAACGATAACTTAAAAGCTTTGAAGTTCCCTAGAAACACGGAACAATTTCACAAACCCAGAAGGAACACACATCATCTGAAAAGGGGAGTGTGTGAAAGATGAAGGATATACAAAGAACAAGTCAGATATTGCTTTATAAGTTTGATATTTCTTAGGCCACATCTTTGACTTGAAATAAAATCAACTAAATTCTACAAGAGGAAAAAATCGTCAGAAGACGAATTTTAATGTGAAGCTGTAACGTTTCAGAGAGAAGTCAAATAGTGCCTTTAAGAAAAATATATGTATTTATCATTAAAATTAAGGAAGACCCATTTCATTTACCCACTGGACTAATTCAAAAGGTTGAAGTGGATGAAGTTTGAGTTTGATTCCCCTTCCACTAAGCATGAAAAAGATAGTGGTAACACTGGTCTTAATCACCGTGTAGATAATTAGTTCACTAAGCATCTCCCTTCCAAGTTACACTTTCCTTTCCCAACTGATAACGGGTCTTCCTTAAGGAAGTAAAACATCGCTGCCAGAAACAAAGCAACCACCAGATATGCTTAATTCTCTTAGTCTCTACACTAGTCAAACAATCAAGGAAATAAAACAAGCCATCAACAAACCCAATCCAGAACGCAGATATCCAGCAGAGCACAAGGAAGAATACAAGATCCGAAGCATAAACTCGAGCATTAATTGAATAGAGATAAAACTTAAAAGCAAAAAAGTTAATGAATTTGGATTCAGTTTTCGAATAAATAACATAGAGAGAGGACAGTACCAAGTGATGATGAAGAAGTGGAATTGGAAGGAAGGTGAGAAACGTAAATAGGAACATTGTCGCCAAAAAGAGTACCAAAATAAAAAGATCCAACCATAAGTAAGAGAGCGAGCATTATCATCTGCCATGACTGCAAAGCAAAAAAATAACCCAAGCCATAGGAACTGGCCATTGTCTTCTTTCTTCCCTCCACAGAGCTTGGATCTCGGAAACGAGCTGGAAAATTGAAGAATTCGTCAAGACCCAAATCACATTGCCATTTGAGAGAGAGATCGGAGTAGGAATAGCAATGAATGTGTAATTTGAAGCCTAAAGCTGAGATTTCAGGAAGAGAATACTTTCAGTTTCGATTCGAAGATTTCACCGTTCGCTTTCACGAATCTTCACTTCTTCTTTAATTTGTAGAGACGACATACGTATTCTCCTAAAATAATAATAGTAAATACTAATGATAATAATTTGTTGAGATACGTTTTTAATTTTTTTTTTTAATTGTTCGTTTCTATTAAGATGGAAATATCGATTTGCTCATCATATGTATCATTGGAAACTTTTAATGGAATGTAATAGTGCTAAATTTTGGATGTCATTCATAGGATAGAAGAATTCAACTGTCTATGATATTTATTATTTATAAAATCTAAAATTCTAAATTCTAAATATTTTATCAAATTTATTATTTTTTAACAATAAATGAGATAAATAGTATATTAGATTAAACATTAATAAAGGATATTTTTCAATACATTATAAAAACAATTTTGCTATATTTAAAAAAAGTTGTATTTAAAAGCATTTACATTGTAATGCTCCAGGTCCAGGATTCATAATTTGAATCCTTACATTCTCATGTAACTTGACTTATTAGAGTAAAAGTCGTCTCTACAAACCAATACTAGTTCTTTCATCATGTTTTGTCATGACTCACATAGAATTACTCCACTCCGAGTTTCTATAATCGAGCAATTGAAAATGAATGTGTACCTTGTTAGTAAGGTAATAATTTTTAATTATTTTAAGTATTTCTTAAAACTACTTTCATGTCATCAGTATCTATCCCATTCAAATGTGATACAGGTTCATTTATGTCTCCCTTCTAAACTCAGGGCATTACATATATATAATAAGATTCACGATGCATTTAGGAATTCACCGTGAAATAACAACCCTTGATCAAATATATTGATAAGACAAGCAACAATATCATTCTAGTATTATCAACGAACACAATCATGATATTTTCAATACCTCCGTAGTGTTTTAAATACTAGTTTTAACAATCTTATCAATAATATCTCTACTTGATTTTCATCGGTGCATAAACAATGAATGGAAAAAGTTTATTTTGCATTATATTCACAAACATGTCTTTCAAGAATAAACAACAAATTTAAACCGAGACGAATCTAATAATTTATTTACAAAACTCCTAAAACATTCCCTTCAACTTCTATAAAATATAAAAAACATTCCAGATAAATCACCATTTTAATAGAACCCTTTGGGCAACTTTCCAAATCAAATGATTCATGTACAAGTTTTAAATTAAATTATCCATTAGCTTTTTATGTTTCAACCTCATGAATGTTAATTCATTTATTTAGGGTATTCATTAAAGTTTCTTGAGTGATTTTTCATTGTCTTAGTATCACAATGCATACATAAATAACCCAACAATACCGCTTTTCAATCCCTAAACATAATTCCAAACAATAGATGGTTAAACATATATGCTTTTGAATTTGACTGAAAGAGTATTGCTTTATACTAAGATCAATGATAACTTTACCTTTTTGTTTTCTCTTTCGTGGATAACAACCTAACAAGTAACCTACACGAACTACAAGACTACAAACTAGCCAAAAGCAGTGCAAAACCATTAAGGATAAAGACGAGCCTAAAGGATTATAGACTCTCGAACTTCTAGTATTTAATGTGCTATATGGTGAGCCAATTTGTTCTAACTACGGACGATGAGAGAAAACCAATAATTCTCGCCTCATTCCTTAACCTCGATAGCAGAGAAAGAAAATTCAGAAATATCGATCTTAACATTATTTAAAAGATTGATTACCTCAAAACAATCAATTTTTTTTTCTAACGCACTTTGACTAATCTCACAAGACAACCCGCTTAATCCTACAACATTTGAGTATTAAGAAAAATTGTAGAAAATTAATTATTTGGTAGGTGACCTCCATGAATTGAACACATGACTCAAAACAATCAAATTCAACCAAAATATTTGAGATTGATAGGAAAAAAAATTAAACTCTCATAGAGCATATCATCATTCATTTAAGAACCTTCACCTCATGAATAAACTTTAGACATGCATTACCAACTTGTCCTAGATGGTCTTGAAGCTCTCAACCAAGACCTCCCGAATCCGAATTGGAAGAAGAAGAAGATCGCAAAGTAACATATGTGCTCAACTTTCAATAAGGAACCCGAAGAGGATGCCAACCAATCACTGGAGAGATATTGTTAATCAGAATCATCTACTAACATTTGTCATTTGGACTTTGCCATATCCTGTCTAAACTCTACAATACATTTACCAATCAAAACACTAAATAGCCTTGGAATCAACTAGAGACCTTTGAGAAAACATCACTCACGTAAACATTCTACAAAATCTTAAAAAGATAAAAAAAAAAAAAAGAAGAGGAAAGAAGATAGAAACGAATGAAATTGAAATTAGGAGAGATGGATAAGCCAAAGAAAGACTAGTTACGACATTATGAATTTATGCTTGTAAACTTGTAAAGATAATAATACTCCAGCTTGTTTGGGCAGAAGGGCCGGCGGTCGGTTTCTCGGGTCATCTGGAACACCTTTCAGAAACAAAACCAGGTTTTCCCAATTCGTAGCGTCGTTTCTCATCGCCGGTTCCGCCATATTCAAATTTCTCTCGAATTCCGACAGGCAGTTGATCAATTACAGGAAAGCTTTCGAAATTGAAACTGCCGGCGATGCCGACTTCCACTGCAGCAATTGCAGGTTCAGGAGATTCGTCCAATACTATAATTGGTTCTAGTGCTGAAGATAAATCCCTCAAGGAATCAGCTGCTGCTCAATCTCAATATCGTGCTCAAAATGAAGTGCAAGAACTTGAAAAGTCTAGCAAACAAATTTATCCTTGCCAACCGGGAGAAGCTCAGGGTGCTGTGGCAATACCTGCTGATCAAGAGACAAACCGAAGTTCTGGGAACGATCAGAACATTGTTCCCCATGATGGTGTGTTTAACAACATTGCTGTCTCATCTTCTAGCAACTTCAGGTCGAATGTTGACGATGCGAGAGACATCGACATTGCTGTTCGGGATGCCGTGTTAAGGGAACAGGTATGCACGAATATATTTCAGTTTTTCAAATTCCTTCAAAAAAATTCAGCTTAGTTTTGAATACTATAATGTGATGACGCCTTCATGTTCTGTTTCACCTTTAATGGAAGTTTTGGTTAATCGTCTTTTAATTTTTTGTTTGCATTGGTGCTCCCATTTCATCGTATCCGTTCTGATGGGGACTAATTTTATGGTTTTTTAGAGTTCAGAGAATAGATTTATATATTTTCAAGTTTCTCAATCTATACACCCCTATTATGATGATAAATGATATGGACGGAATGGTGAGAAATTTCTTTTGGAAGGGGGAGTCTTTCAGACGGGTAGTCAATTGACTAAATAGAGCTGAACTTTTCTGCCTCTTCAATATGGGGGTCTTGGGCTGTCTGCAGCAAAGGAACAAGGCCATGCTCCTTAAATGGCTTTGGTGCTTCATCTATGAAGAAACTGCCTCACAGAGAGTTGTGATTACCTACGAAGAAACTGCCCTGTGCAGAGTTGCGATTGCAAGCATATTGGTCTTTGGTGTGGGCTGTCTTGTCTCAACGAGTGACACAATTAGATTGAGGGATGAGATTGATAGTGCTTATTTGTCCGTATGGAATTGTATTTTCATTATGATTGATACACGGTAGTAGAGGCTTTAAAGGAAGTAACTGAAACTATTTCAACGTGCAACCCATTCCTTGTTGAATAAAATGATCTGTGTCGAGCTTGACTTGTATGGTGAAACATAGGCTGGGTGTGGTTGTTAAGAATCTCTATTGGCACTTGTGGAGGCAGAATCCTTTTCTTTTGCATGCATGGCTAAAGGTTAGTTTAGGTATGGAATTCTTATTAATGTTTGGAGGAGTCCTTTGCATGATCAAAACATTAGTGCTTTGGAACAGATTGGGGGAGCTTGCAGGGACAATTGCTATGAAAACATTAAGGAATTTAAACCGTCTTGATACCTCCATTGAGGTTGAAAACAATTACTGTGGCTTTATCCTCCCTGAAAAGTAGCATAATGACATAATTCGGAAGTTCTTCTATGGTTAGCGTAGGGGAATTATGTGTGTGTGTGTGGTTGAGGCCGTGGGGGGGAGGGGGGACCCTAAACACTCATCTTATAGATGAAAAATATTACTTGCGACCTGTTTTTTTTTTTTTTTTTATAGAATTGACATGTTGCTGTTTGTGTCATGTTTTATTTGTGTCCGGTGTCCACGTCTATGCTTTGTAATTGGTAGATTTTGTTGGAGGGAAACAAGAGTTTCCAGTACGAAGAGGAAGTTGCACCTATATGGGGATTTTGGTTCTCCTTCAGCTTCCTGATGGTGCCTCAAGTCTCCCATACATGTCAATTGGAGAGAATTATATATTTATTTTATTTCTTGAAATTTCTTTAGCTCTCCATTTGTAATTTTATTCACAAGCAAGACACTATTTCTTATTTACCTAACTAAATTATTTTAGTTTTTCAATCACTTTAATTAGTTTTTTTCCCCCTAACAGGAACTTGCTACCCAAAATATTATTCGTAGCCAAAGGTGATGGTTCTTCATTTGTTTTTGAGTTATTACAGTTCAAATTGATAATGAAAACTAAATATGTTCCCTTCCTCAGAGATTCCGTGGGTGCAGATGGACTTCCGGTTGAGCGATCAGATATCTTTTCAGAACGTTATGACCCGAGTTCTCTTAAAGTATGTGACTTTCTACCTTTATACAATTTCTGTTCATAAATTTTCCTTAGAATGTAGAATAGCCGCATGCTTACACCCATCAATAGATTTAGTTGTATGTCATTCACTGCCTCCATGCTTTCTTGAGAAACAAATGTCAAGTGTATGTATCAAGTGTACGAAGGTACAAAAAGGGGAACTTTTTGTATTACAATTTGAGAACAATATTGCACTTTGATTTTTACTTAACAAGCCCATTTATACGAGAACTTGAAGAAAAAATTTCATTGGTTAAGGCAATTAGTTTAACAACTAAAAGGAAACCAATCCTCAAGTAACTAACCTAACATAAAGAAAACGTAATACGCATAGTATGTGTAACGTTCGAGTTTAGGATGGGTACACGTACATGGATGACCTGATATCGCTTTTGAATGAGAGTATGGTTAAAAATTGACATGAAAGTATGGTTAAGAATGACTTAAAAGAATTGAAAGATATTACCTATTCCAACAAGGTGCACCATCCTTTTGGTGGCTCAATCATAGGATCTCAAAGTTAAGCATGTTTAACTTGGAGTAGCTTAAGAGAAATTCTATGTGGGTGACATTCTAGGAATTTTTCTGGGAAGCATGTGAGTGAGGACAAAACATGTTATAAAGACTCATGTAACTATGTTGGTTTGGTGTAATAGTCTTCACACTTGAAAGGAGTTTAAGATGAGCAAAGATGATGTTGCTAGGTCGCAGGGGGCATGAGAAAGTCGGGGCCATCATGTGGCGAATCTGGATTCCGAATCTTAGGTTTGCGACATTACAGATGGTATCAGAGTGGAACTTCTCTTAGTAAAATATGGTTTGAGGATGTTATAGAAGAACTATTCTAGTGTAGTATCTGACTACTAGCCTTTTTCTCTGAATGTAACTTACCTTCAAGGTTTTTGTCTTTGAATGAAGCTCATCTTGGATCATGTGGGCAATAGGATACTCTGTCGTAAGATTGGTTGTATACTTCTTAAGCATCTATCTTATTGAAAAACTTCTTAAGCATTAATGCACGTTAGAAAATATTCTTTGTTTTGAAGTGCAACAAACATGCCCTAACAACTTAATAACCTAAAACATAAGGACTATTCCCTCCAGCCAATGACTGTAAAATTTTAACCAGCTATTAATGACTAATTTACAAAGAAGTCCCACATCAAGTTCATGCATGTTGTCAGTCCTGCCATTAGAAAAATGACCATCAAGTACTGCAACTGCTTTCCTATTCCTAGACTATCGGATTTGTTAGAACAAGTATTCGGATCCACAATCTTTTCTATGATAAATCCTTTGCCTCAGCCTGCTGGAGGTGTGATTTGTTCAACTTTTGGCTGGCCCCTTGCATTGTCTGAAGATCCTTTCATTCTGATTGCCCTGATACTTGTCGCCTTTGTCGGTTACCCATTCAAGGAGGGAGAACAAGATCATTTGTCTCAACTTTTCTAGAGCCTTTTTATGGTCTCTGTAGAGGAATAAACATAATTCTCAAGTCTAAGGACAATGACTGATGCTTCAGCAACGTTTTTGATTCTCCATCCTTTTTCAGCTCCCACATGGTGTAAATTAGTACCCACCTTTTCCGATACAATCTCTTCTCTTGTAGCTCAAAAACTTTTTTTAACTTTCTTTAGGGTAGGACCCTCCCCTTTTTTATAATCTCATCTCATAAATACAATGTTGCTTATCCAAAGAAAAAAAGGGAGTTACTATAATTATCATTATAAAAGGGAGGTAACTCGAGGAAAGATGAACCAAAAATGCACAGCTAAAAATGTGATGAGAAGGGATTATTTAAATCCACTCTAATACCTTACATCAGAATCGTTCCTAATTACCCGTTGTGAGAACCATGGACATCTGCTTTGCTCTCTGGATTGGTCTTTTCTTGATATGGCCATGAAACTGAAAGGCTTTGGTAAGAGATGGAGGAAGTGGATATGGGGTTGCTTGTCGACAACTAATTTTTCCATCATTGTCAACGGCAGGCCTAGAGGAAAGATTCTTGCTAAAAAGGGCATTCGTCAAGGTGATCCTCTTGCCCCTTTTCTTTTTACGATAGTGGGAGATGCTCTAAGTTGCCTTATTCACTACTATAATGAGAAAAGGAGTCTAAAAGCTTTCCATTTTGAGAACCTGTCAAATGACTTAACCCACCTTCAGTATGCAGACGACACTCTTCTTTTTTCATCCTGGGAGGATGGAAACTTGGAGAATTGGTGGAAGGTGATTAATATCTTTCTTATGGGAGCCGGCCTATCCCTTAATAGATCTAAAACCTCCCTGATCGGTATTAACCTTAACAGTGGTGACTTAGCTCCTTTTAGTAACTCTATGGGGTGTTCGGCTGATAGTCTTCCCTTTAACTATTTGGGCTTTTCTATTGGAGCCCCCATAATAGAAAAGAGATGTGGAACACCCTTGAAGAGCGATTCAGATATAAAATCGATAGGTGGAGGAATGTGTCCCTTTCCAAAGGGGATAGACTAACTCTGGTGCAATCAGTTCTCAATAGTCTCCCTTGTTATTTTTTTTCCCTTGCTCAAGCTCCGGTCGGTGTTATTAATAGATTGGAAAAGATGATCAGGAAGTTTGTTTGGACAGGAGGGTCTACGAATCCAATTGCCCACCTCGTCAAATGGGATTGCACTTCCACCCCGATTTGTTATGGTGGTCTTGGGATTTACTTGTTTAGGCAAAAGAATATTGCTCTTCTCACTAAATGGTTTTGGAGGTTTAGTAAGGAAGAAACCTCCTTATGGAGGCGTTTAATTGTGGCTATTTACAGCCGAGAGGAAAATGGGTGGTCTACTAAAGATCCAAACAGGGGAAAATCTTACAGATTATGGGCTGGTATTTTAAAGCACAAGGAGATCTTCTTTAAATTTTCAGCTTTTGTTCTGGGAGAAGGAACAAAAATCAGATTTTGGAAGGACAAGTGGTGTGCCGCGGAACCACTTGCAGAAAAATTCCCTAACTTATTCTCTTTGTCGTTGAATAAGGATGTTTATGTGGCTGAATGTTGGTGTACTGCTACTCATTCGTGGAATTTGGGCCTTAGAAGAAATATGCTTGATAACGAGATTACCAATGCGGCCTCAGTTTTAGAAATTCTTCATTCCTGGGCCCCCACTGAAGGGATTGATAGTCTTAAATGGACTCCTAACGTTAATGGCAACTTTACTACGAAGTCTACCTTTCTCAACTTAACCAAGAGATCCCCCTCCATTGCTGTTCCTTTGATTCGTCATATTTGGAAGAATAAAATTCCGAAGAAGGTGAAGTTTTTATGGTCGCTCGCTTACAGAAGCCTTAACACTCATGAGAAGCTACAAAAAAAAGTTCAGAACACCTTGCTTAGCCCCTCGATGTGTTGTCTTTGCTCCAAAGAAGAGGAAACTTTGGATCATCTATTTCTACACTGTCTCTTTGCTAAAAAAGCTTGAAACACTTTGTTTAGGATTTTTGACTTGGAGCTTTGTCTTCCTAGTAAGATTGATAGCTGGATGATTGAAGGACTCAACATTAGAGGTTATAGCCCAAAAGGAAACATCTTATGGAAATGTGCGACTCGGTCCCTTTTGTGGTGCATTTGGAAAGAAAGGAATAGTAGAACTTTTGAAGACAGCTATAATTCTTTTGATTCTTTTTGGACTGTGTTGCAACACACAGCTTCTACGTGAAGTACGAATTACACCAAACACTTCTGTAATTATAGCCTTTCAATGATTTTCAACAATTGGAAGGCTATCATTTCTTAGCTTCTTAGCTTCTTCCGGGAAGGGGCCTCTTGTCCCTTGCCCTTAGGTTGTTCTTTTTTGTTATTTGAATATACTTGTTTCTTATCTAAAAAAAAAAAAGACACTGTTATACACACAAAGGCTTATTATTTGTTATCATGTTTTGTAGCTTTAATTTTTTTTCCTTTATGCCTTTTATCTCAGGAGCATCTTTTGAAGATTACTTCTGAACATCGTGCAGAAATGGCTATGAAAAGGGGAAAGTTGAATCTTCCAGAAGAAGGTCGGTACTTTGTGATGTGGCTTCCTCTTCCTATTGAAGTTTTTCCCTTCACTTGCTCTTCTTGTGGTGCAATAGTAGATGCTTAAGTACGCTAAGGTAAAGATATCAATTGTTGGATGAAAAGGGTTTATAGTACAATTACACATTGTTAGAGATATGTATGGAAGTGCTTAGGCGGCCTATGCAAGGAAGAAATTTCCTTTTAGAGTATTTGGGTCAACTTATAAGTATAAACTATTCTCACGGGACAGATTGTTGGATGCTACATCATACAGTTTTTGAGGAACACTAGGATTTTTTTCTCTAATTGTAGATAGGTGGCCACTTTGGGACTTAAACCCTTGCCTCAAAGTCCCCAAGTTCCTTCACGAGGCCCTTTACCTCCTTGTAACTCTCATTATTGGCCCAAGTCGGGTCGATCTGAGTGAGAAAGGTATGGCCCAAGATTAGTCAAACCTCCAAAGCCTATTTGAGAGCCTTGCTTATGCTGACTTATTCCATCAAAATTTGTGTTGGGTTTGGGTTGACCCATTGGACAATTAACTTTTAAAAATTACCGCTTTAGAGTTTCTTAAACCGAATTGTACTGTAACCATAGGTTAGGTTTCATTGTATTTAACTAGGGTTCCTCCCTTTAGTGGCATCTCCTTTTTGTTGGCTTATTTTTTCTAATGCTCTTGTATTCTTTCACCATTTCTTGATGAAAATTTGGTTTTTTATATGAGAAAAAACAAATTGTATTAAAACTTTTGATTTATATTTTGAGAAGATGCCGACAATTCTGTGCATGAGAACAAGTGAAAAAAGGATGGTTCTCATCCTCCTTAGTTTGCCTAGTGCACCTCAAGGAAACAAGTCCCGCGAACACCTCAAGGAAAAAGGCAACAAAAAGGCCATGTTTGAGTGGAGCCAGGTGCAATGAATAGATAAATAAATAAATAAAATATTTAGGTTTCATGGCTTTGTTGGGCCTAGATGGTGGGTTATAACGTTATAAGCATATTTGTTAAATAAAATAAGAAAAAGAAACAAAACAACCTATTATTTTAGTCAGGTGCCTTGGACTAAGCTAAACAGCCAGAGGTGCAGCAGGGCTAGTGCCCGACTGAAAAATCGCTTTCTCACTTTCTTTTTCAATCATGGGAGAGAATTCTTTGGTAGATCAATTTCTTGTAGATCTTCTGTAACAGGGTTAAGTGAGCACAACTCAAATGACATAAAAATGTGGTATCAACTTGAATCTCAAAGGTTTGAATCCCCCACCTTCTTGTTGAGCTTTCGACCTTCTGTAACATTTGGTTCAAGTGTAAATTGGAATGTTCTTAGGACAGATGCATACAGTTGGAAAATGTTCACAATGTTGTGTGCTTGAATTCTTCCTCTTAGGTTTCAACTTTTTTCTTTCAAAAAATTTCCATTCTACTGTTTAATGCAAATTGGGATTTCACTTGTTTTTTTTTTTTTTTTTTTTTTTGCTCTTTTGTGTAAGGCTTGCAGCTCTTATTTTTGTTTTGTGCAACTTTCTTGTAATTATAATTATATTCTGTAAAGATACCACAGAAGTGTCTTGTATATTGAAATATATGATCAAGTACAGAAGAAATGCTAAACGTGATTCAGTAACAAGGAATTCATGTAGAGAGTCTCAACAATAAAATAAACGACTAGCACTTCAAATAATTACCCAGAACAGAATTTTCAAACAACTCACAATGCTAAATCAAGAACGAAACACTAAACAAATACACAAAGGAACCTGAACCATCTGCTCCTCCTTCACTGTGAAGAGGGAATACAGCCCGCCCTAACTTCTGCCAAATTCTTCAATCACCATCCCTGTCTCTTTCTTCTCCTTTATTTGGAAGTTCTAACGAACTACTGGACCCCCACCTGAGTGGTCCTGCTCTCCTCCATTTCCTCCTTCATTCTCACCTGTGGCAGTTATATTTTTATTTCTCTTACTATAGTGAACCGTAATGGGGGCCTAGCATACTCTAACTACTATAAACGCCAAGTGGGTACCATTTTTTCTTTTTTAAACTCCCTTGGCTTTTTATAATGTAATTTCAATACTATTAAACAAATTGTGCTATATCTAGAACAAAACATTTTATGGCCTTTTACAATTAATTTTTTTGTAGTTCAGAGACCACTTTGAAATAATTAATAAAATCAGCAGATACGTGCCTATTCTTCTCTGACTGATACATTGTTATTCTATATTGGAGATACCAACAAACTCAGACATATAATCTTTCTTTTCCCTTTCAAGGAGAATGACATCTTGTTGTCATGTCAGGGAACTTGGAAATTGGAAATGGATACGGAGTACCTGGTGGATGTGCTTTCTATGGTGCTTCAAAGCCTGGAATTGTTGCTAATGGTTTAAAACTTAAAACCTTTTTCCGTTTGCTTGATTTTAATGTTGATTTCCAGTTGGTTCGTTTCATTTTAGTCCTGCTTTCAGGAAATAATGTGACTGGCCAGAAAATCCAGGGACAGGACAAGGAAGCAGAACAAAGTTCTGCTGCCAAAGCATTGCCCGAGTACCTCAAGCAGAAGCTAAGAGCTAGGGGTATTCTTAAAGAAGATGCAGAACACAGCAATTCTGCAAGGGCTGATGTGCGCAACTTCCTAAAACATGTCTTGGCAGGACGCCTTAGTTTTATTATTTAGCCACAGACCTATTTGATCCAGTTAAACCAATATTTACTCTTTCTCCCTGATGGGGAAATACTTCAATTTTTTCTCTTTTTTTATCTTTAAAAAGCAGATTTACAAAGAAAAGCTTGTGCACCTAAATTTTGTTCAGATTTATAAATATTCTTTTGTTTCATGTTTGGGATTTCTAGAATTTGTGTACTTCTGATAGCAATCATAGTTCCATGGTTCTGCTGATATTCTCTATTCAATAGCTTCTCTCTTACTCATTTATGACTACAATAACCGAACCTTAAATTACAGACAAATTCTGACGTTTCAAACACAAAGTTGCAAGGAGAAAAGCTGCCTCATGGATGGGTGTGTACTGTTTGCAATTCCTTTACCAATTGTGTGCAGTGTTCTCTTTCTCTATCAAGCTTGTTAGAATTGCCTATTGCAACTTGGGAAGGTTATTTGTTTGATAGCTGAGCTGATTAGGTGGCCTTAATTTACATTATTTTTTAAATATTTCCAATAAGTAGGAATTTAAAATGCTTAACTATTTATTCTGTGGGGTAAAGTATATTAAATCTACTTAGTTATAATATATTATACACTTACATATTACTAGTGTGGTGTTTACTAAAACAGTTAAGTTTGTGAAGTGAATGAGTTTTGCCGTAGGTCATTTTCCTAAGTGCGAGTGAGTAGACCTAGTATCCACTTTGAGTGAACTTTATTATGGAGTTGAAGCGGCCCTTGCTGTGTTAGGGACTTGGGGATTTTATTTTTGTAATTCTTTTGAGTCATTTAAGATTGTTGGCAACCTCTGGATTTTGGGTAGCAGAAACATGATCAACTCTGGATATGAGTATTGCACTTTCTTTTCAAACATAATTTCTATTTGATTCTAGGGTTTCAAAAACTAATAATTTTGGTTCTTAAGATTTGAATTTGGTTGTTATTTGATTTTTGAGGTTATAAAATTGGCATGTCTAGTTTTTTATATCTAAATTTGATTTCTAGTTAGTCCCTGAAGTTTGAAATTGGTTTTTAATACCCAAGTATAAAAAATAATTCCAGCAATGTCTAGTTAGCAGATTGTAACTGAACTGATGTATTCTGTTATATCAACTAGCAGACAATTCTATTTAGGGACCATTTAGGAACCTATTTCAAACCTTAGGGACCAATTATATCAAATTTAAACATAGGAATCAAATATGTTGCTTTTGAAACCCAAGGACCAATTACAAACTAAATTCAAATATCAAGGATCAAAAGTATTAGCTTTAAAAACCCATTGACCAAACAGAAACTTAGTATCCAGGGACCAAAAGTATGTTTTTGTCCCTCCAAAGAAAAGGAACGTTTCTAAAAAGTTTCAATAAAATATGAAGATGTGTTGGGATGTTTTCTGTTTTTGGAAGTTTGTCCTTAGGCCTCTGATTTATAAACTTGTGTGCTTCTACTGCATAGGTGGAGGCTAAAGACCCTCACAGTGGTGTTTTATATTATTATAATGAAAGTAGTGGAAAGAGTCAATGGGAAAGGCCCTCCGAACTTTCTTCTAATACGCAACTTTCATCAGCTGTATCCCTTCCAGAAGATTGGATGGAGGCAATCGATCAAACATCAGGTCGGTAAGAGATTTAATGTATTTATGATGCTGATATACCTCCTTCCATGCATAATTTGGAGGAGAAAAGATAAGAAATCTGGAGGAATTACAGCACCATAGTCCTTGTTGTTTCAGCTTTACCATACTTTTTCTCAATGCATTTATACATTTCTGGTTTCCCCTGTCCTGCATCCCTACCTTTTTTACGAGTCATTGATGTGGAGACTGTAGAGTCTAGAAGTTGAAGGCTAGAGTAATTGGCTTGAATTGCATGGAAACTTGCGTATTTGGCATCTCATGAACCTTCTTTACAAATTTTGCAAGCCTTGAAAATGGAATTATCTGTTGAGGGATGCTTATGTCGTGCCTTTATTATTATGTTCTAGTTGTAATTGGTGGTTTTCCTAACTTCAATGGAGAAGTGTTCAGAAAAAAGTTGCTGAATAATATAATTTGCAGTTTCGTTCCCATTGACAAATTTTCATACGACCGCAGGCCTAAAATACTACTACAATATGAGAACCCATGTGACCCAGTGGGAGCGGCCTGTTGCATCTCATCAGACAACTTTGACACACTCGAATGATAAGGTTCCTGGGCCTTGGACTGACCAAACTTTGGAGCAAAGTAAATGCATCACATGTGGAAGTGGAATGACCCTCGTGCAGGGTTCAAGATACTGCAACAGTTGTACAAGGTAAATGAGATAGTCTATATATCTATGCTAAAAAAATGAAGGTCTTTTCATTAAGAGACTGGAAAGTACAAGAGAGGATGCATATGAGTGAACAAACTTGATCAAAAGAGAGATTGCAATATGTTTACGGAAATTTGAGTCCCCTAATCTCCCTTCCCACTAGACTACTCTAATCTAGTTGGAGGAGGTACATTTTTGTTAGGCTAATCGGTTTGCCATTTTTATGATTAAGCCTCTGCATTATGTCGTAAGGCAGTTGTTAGTCTTCAGCAAAACCTGAAGCTGGGTTTTTCTTCTAAAGTCATATAACCTGCCTCTGTAAGGATGCCTTGGTGAGCATTAGTTAGCATAAAGTTTTGTAGATTCTTCTGCCTTCAAATGAGGCTGCAGTAACATATCTAATTTCTAGAAAAATGTGGGCTCTTCTTCCTTGATCGGATTTCCTTCAAGTTTCAGAGTTGCTGTCCAAACAACTTAATTTCTGATTTGTGGGAATATTTGAGCCATTCTTGGAAAAATTACATTGAGGAGACATTTGAAGGATAATGAGATTATGCACTTTTAGTGACCTAATGTTACTATTGGAAGAGATTCATTTAGTCCGTGGGATGATAAAAGAAGTACTGTTGCTTGGTCATATGGAGTCCACAATCAAATCCCTAATTAGTAAGCTGTTTGGAAATCCCAATCTCCTCTTCCTTGTTTAAAGCTTGTCGTAAAGCCAAATTTTCAAAGAAAATCAGCTTCTTTTGTGATTTTGTTATGGTCGGACTTCAGAGAAAGCTTGCTTTCATTGTATGATCCCCCCTGGCTTGCCCCTTTGTGGTTTCTGGACTTTGAAGACCAGAAGCACTTTTCATTGTGGGTTTGTTGTTAAAAAGTGGGGGGAAAGCCTCTATTTTATTTTCAATTTTATCGTTAAATATTTTCCATCTCTCTACTAAATGCTATACTACTCCTCAGCCTCTTTTAGATTCTGACTAAGAGCCCACAGATACATCTTCCTCATCCATCACGAACATCCTCCTCCCCTCACCTCACATTTCCTCTCATACATGATACTTGTTTATTAGACACAATTTACTGCTCAACAAGATGGGCACCCACTAACTGTTTTCTTACTGCAATTTTATCTGGATAAATTCTCACTTCGTTCTTCATTGCATTGGTTTTGTGTCTAAATTGACTAGTGGGGTTTCTACAAGTTCAACCAATGGGATTTGGCAGGATCATCAACCGTCTGAGCAAAATAAATGCATGGGATGTGGTGGCTGGGGACTAGGCCTAGTGCAAGCTTGGGGTTACTGTATTCATTGCACACGGTATGTTGATCACTTGTATTATTCAGCACTATCACGTAGCATATCATTGTATTTGGTATGATTGTTTGTTACTATGTATGAACTGATGTGTGGATGAAGGTAGTGATGGAACTCCTCTTGATCACGTCCGATCAAGAAGGAAATCTATATTTGATATTGGTGATAACTCACCCAATGCGAAAAATACAAGTAGGAATTACGAACTCCTATTTATACTATCATAGTTAATTACGAAAATAGCCTTATTCTATATTTAGAGCTTTCTTTTCCTTGGCACGTGCGTCATCCCTGTTTCTTCTTCCTTCTACTATACTGGAGCAGAATTGGGGGCCTATCAGGTAGCTAGGGTTAGAAGTTCATTAGCTAGACTGCTAGAGTGATGCAATTATTTTAATTTAAAATCTTAGTTGTTTCTATGACACGTTTACAGTTCTCAGCCATTACTCTTGATAAATTTATACAAATATTTTTTTTTCCTCATGGATTACGTCTTCACTTTTGTTTTACCCTATTATTATTTTTTTTTTTTTAATTTATTCACAACGACTTTCAGAATTCTCGGTCTCCCCCAGTGTCAGTACTTGCCAACCAACAACATTAGTAATCAGCATAAGATAGAGAACATCAAGCATAGCGCTGATCCCTCCATTAAAAAATTTGCGACAGATAGGTAACGAAACAGTCCTCTGACTTTGGACTTAGTTAAGTCGAGAAATAGGGGAGGATTCAATTATTAAGCTAATGAGTATCGGTTGCCAGGTCCAAATGGAAACCTCCAATAGGGAAAGGTGGAAAGCGAGAAAGTAGGAAGCGTTCCTACAGTGAGGATGATGAATTAGATCCAATGGATCCTAGCTCGTATTCAGATGCTCCTCGTGGTGGCTGGTATGTCTTCAAAAATTAGCTCTCTGGGTTGATACTAGTTGATTATTTAGGCCTCAGTTTGACAAAGGTTTTAGTTTTTGGTTTTTGTGCTTATTTTCTTCCATTTGTTTATAATAGTTTTCATCTGTCCCAAGGAAATATTTAAATTGCTATTCAAATAAGCAATTGAAATCATCGTAAGAAAATATCTAAATTAGCTCTCTGGGTTAAATTGCTATTCAAGTTTTTTTAATAACTATATTTTTTAAATTCCAAGACTTGGCTTGGATTTTGAAATCATCCTTAAATAATAGATAACAAAACAAAAAAATTCATAGGATAGTAGCTGCTTTTATAAACTTAATTTTAACAACTAAAAGTCAAAGGGTTAGCAAATGGGTCTTAGAAAATCTGTCCAAGAAGTAGAGTGATATTAATTGTTTGTTTTGATTACTTTTCAGGGTTGTGGGTCTAAAAGGCGTGCAGCCTCGGGCAGCAGATACTACTGCTACAGTAAGTAGTAACTAATCATTTTAGACTTTTAGCTGTTTGCTGTTGCAACCGTTTCACCTTATAATGGGCCATTATCATTTCATGTATAGACATGTTATGTAGTTTCACATATACAATTTAAAACATTTCCTTCACAATGGGCCTTGGTTTTAGTCTGTTTGATGTAATGTGCTGACTCTAGCGTCTGCAGTGAACTCTTGACACTGGTTAGAACAGGGGCTGTTCTCTTGTTCTTTAATCCAATCCTCATTGTGTTGGATCTCATTTAAAATATTTTTTTTCTTATTAAATCGAAATACTTCTAATTGGATAATATATACTTCCTCTCATCGATGGTGAATGGCAGGGTCCTCTCTTTCAACAGCGGCCATATCCATCGCCTGGAGCTGTTCTGAGGAAGAATGCTGAAATTGCTTCACAGACCAAGAAGGGAAGCTCTCACTATGCACCCATTTCCAAGAGGGGAGATGGAAGCGATGGCCTTGGTGATGCTGATTGATCTTTTCTACTTTATTCTGCTCCGACGATACAGCGACCACTATTTCTGTAGTGTAGAAGTGCACTTTTCACTGGAGATGCGACGTATATCTTTGACCGTATAGCCTTACCTGAAGTTATGGATCAAATGCACGTCTCACTTTCTGAAGGAGAGGAACGTGACTGTACGATGGTACGTTCTTGTATATATACTAATTACTATACTTCTATATGGAAAACTTGAGTCGTGGACAAAACGGTCAATGAGGCAGATTTTTAACCTTCACATATGTAGCAGAAGATTTGAATAACTAGACAGGAGTAGAAAATTCAAACTTATTGTATTTTGTTAAAACATTACAATAATTTAACTTACCGTCGATTATAGGAGACAAGCTTAGAAGTTTGTTAATCCTACAGTTATGCAAACGCTAAGCTTACCTTTCATACCACTTCAATAACTTTTGATTTTATATTTCATTTTTACTTTTGTACATTATAATTTCACAAGTTAAACACTGTTATTCAAACTTGAGGTTATCGATTCTAAATTTTATAATTTAGATGAATTAAGTTGGTAATATGAAAAGAGTTCTCAGTGTTACACCGCCTTGTTGGGTTGCTTTTGGATGATTCCCTGGGAGTTTAGCCAAAGTGAGATGGCATTAGTTGTTGATTGCTGATGGAGAATCAATATTTCAAATAGAAATAAGGAATACAGTATTTCTTTCTTTACTATATGATAATGGCATGTGATTACATTGGTCTCATCTGTTTGTTTACTTTCCATATTAGCTTATTATTGGGACCAGCTGTCTTACTATAGATTGATCATCAATGTGATGATGTGTATGTTGGTTACCTATCTTTTCAAATCCTCAAGTCAATATAGTAAAATGACTTATTACATTACATGAATTGGATTATCAATTTTAGCTGATAACATACCACCTTAACACCAATGAAGATACTTAAACTAGAGATTTCTATGGGCCACGATGGAAGACTCCCATCATATTTCAATCTTCATCCTATGAATTGTTTTTCAATAATTTTGAGGAGAGTGAAGATCTTTGCGAGGAAATTAAACTTATCATCTTATTTCTTTCTTTCTTTTACTTTCAATCAAAATAAATAGTTTTAATTTTTTTTTAATTCTTTAAATTGAGCATTTCCAATATTATTTCTAATCAAATAATGCAATATAAACTTTTCTAATAAAAACAATAATTAAAATGTTAAATTTCCATAATGTCAACAAAGTTGAATGCTAAATTATTAACTACTTTACAGTTTTTCAACTTAAATATTACAAAATTATTGTTTTAGAGGTAAGTACTAAGACAACACGTATAATTATCCAAGAAAATATCTATATAATTAAACAAAGGCAAAAACCTACTATTATCCTAGAAAAAAATATATAAACAACGAAAAGGCAAAATAATTTGTTGTGATTCATATCTCTTCCATGAAAGGAAGATACAAGAAGTTGGTCAGAAGAAAAGAAGAAAGAAAGAAGGGAACAAATGTAAAATAAGGTGAATTTGAATGATAATAAAGATCCAACTTTGGAATGTTAAGGTGGCCCTTTGTCTAAGATAAAACGCTAAAATTAATGTATATTTTACTTTTATTAGATAACATGAAATTTCGTTTAAAAAACAACCAACAATAAAAAAAAAATAAGAACATAGATTTTCAAGTTGTTTGTCTCTATTATTTCGTATCCACAATTACAGATTATTTCAATAAAAAATAAAAAAAGTTCAAAGATCAGTAAAAAAAAATTTTAAAAAAAATTAAACTATTAGTAAAATATAGAAAATAAGTTATGTGAAATAATATCTATAAACTGAATTTTAAAAAACAAAACCAAAATAAAAGGTTTTTTTGGTTATCCAACAAAATCTTAAAAAACAAAAATAGTATTTGAGTGTAAAAAAAAATCAAAATTTGACTGAAAAATCAGTAAAAAGTTAAAATGATAATATTAGAAAAAGAAGAAGAAGAAATAAACATAAAAAATAGAAAAGTGAAAACAAAAATGATATGGAAAACATCCCAAAAACTTTTTGTAATGGAAAAACGTGTCCTTCAAATACCAAAGTGTTGGATTTATTGAAAGTCCAGCTTCGTGCTTCTTCTCTACACTCAAAAGGATAGAGAAAACCCAAAAAAAAAAAAAAAAAACTTTGGGAATAAATTCCATTTTCTTCACTCTCCATCTCCATCTTCATCTTCATCATCCCCCATCTTTAGGGTTCCCTTCCCATCTTCTTCCTTCTCTTTACCTTCACTTCACATTCACAAAGGTGCGTTCTTTTTTTCCCATTTCAATTTCTTGCTTTCTGTACTTCTCTATTCCCTCTGTTTTTCCATTCTTCACTGTGTTCCATTGCCCCTTTTCCACTTTTTATCTGATGGGGTTCATTCTGTTTTACATTTTAATTTCATTCTTCTCAAGGTGTAGCCAATGCTTGCAAATTTAATTTGAATTTCCTGTTAATTTCTGATTTTGATTCTCTTTTTTTTTTTCTTTCTTTTGACTTGATGTTGTTTCAACTAACTTCATTGACTTATTTATTCGTTTGTTGAAGTGGGAAAATTGATTCCTGAAGTTGGTTTCACTTTTATGGTTTGATACTGCTATTTTTCTTACTCGAACAGTGTCACTGGATCTAGGATCGATATGTGTCTCATATGGTACAAACCCATTTCTATACTATTGTTGGAGTATTGATATGATTAAATTTAACATAATCCATTAGCTCTAGTGTTTGGATTGATGGATGTCATTTTTTTCTCAATTAATTCTGATTTCTATGTTGGATCTAGTGAAGCAGTGTTGAAGTATTGGTATAATTAAATTTACTATAACCCATTAACTTAAGCTTTTGGATTTATTAGTGATTTAAAAATTAAGATCTAAAATGATAATGATACATATTGCCTACTTTGGTGATTATCTTAGAGAAGTATGCTTTGCTTAAGTTCTTGGACTGATACTCCTTGGAATTACCGAATGGAAAATTAGACATTTTCTAGAGCTTGATTTTATCACGAACTATTACTCCAATGTTCCAAAACATTTTTGAGGTGAAGTTGTTCTTACACTAGCCTATCCAACCAATAGGATGCTCTCTCGCACATTGAACTTCCAAATGCTTCTTCAAGCCCCAGAAAATGTACTCTTACTGATATATATTCCTAGATATGTGGATGCGCACCATCCATTACATATTCATGATCGAAATAGAAGCAATTTGCGTTTGAAATGTTTGAACTGCAGCTCTTTTGAAACCATCATTGGTGGCCTAATGGTAAATAAAAATCTTGGGTTGGATGAATGACTTAAGAGGTTACTTGATCTAATCTGGAATCTGTTATTTCAGATCAGAGTTCTCAAACTTTTGCATCCTGTGATAAATGAAACATGCATATGATGTGAAAGTACTTATTTTGTGCTGATTAATTAAATCCAGAAGTAAAAAGACAAAAGCCACCCAAGTGTTTTCTTTGTCAGCCGAGTACATAACTCAGGCTCGAGATTATTAAACTTGAAAGTGACAATATTTATATGTAGCAAGCTAACGATTCAATACTTAAAGAATGAGGTATTTCACGGTTGAGATTTGCAGGGAAGAGAAGAAGGATGTCGACTGGAAACACCCATTGGTGTTACAGATGCGAACAGCCAGTTCGACTTCGTGGGCGGGACATGACTTGCCTTGGCTGTAATGGAGGATTTGTTCAAGAACTGGATGAAATGATGGAAAGAAGTCCCCTTGATTTATTTGGAGCCAGTGGTAATGAATACCAAAACCGCAGGCTCGGACTCTTGGAGCTTTTCTCAAACTTTATGAGGCAACGATTGGTAGACAGAAATGATATCAGGGGAAGGTTGGACTCAATTCCAGATCATGGTCCAGGATTTGGTCCTTGGTTGATCTTTGGTGGCCAAATTCCTGTTAGATTGTCTGGACATGGTGGATTTGAAGCGTTTTTTAATGGGGTACCTGGAATTGGTGTGAGTAGAAGCAATGGTGGTGATTATTTTATTGGTCCTGGACTTGAAGAATTGTTTGAACAGCTTTCAGCAAACGATCGACGAGGGCCACCCCCGGCATCAAGATCTTCAATTGATGCAATGCCTGTTGTTAAAATTACACAAAGACACATTCGTTCCAATTCACACTGTCCTGTCTGCCAAGATAAATTTGAATTAGGATCTGAGGCTAGGCAAATGCCATGTGACCATATGTATCATTCAGATTGTATTGTTCCATGGCTAGTCCAGCACAACTCCTGCCCTGTTTGCCGCCAAGAACTGCCTGCACAAGGGTCGGGTAGTAGCTCATCTGGAAGCAACAATTCTAGTCGAAACAGCCGAGATAGGGAGAATGGTCGGACGACTCAAGGAAGGAGGAATCCATTTACAAGTTTTTGGCCATTCCGAGCATCAAGCTCGAACTCTAACCATAGTGCTACCACTGGAAGCAACTCGCCAGCTCTACACGAGACTAACCAACACGAAACAGGGTATTACGGATGGCCTTTCGACTAGCATCAACACTGTGTTCCTAAACTTGTTTGCAGCATTCAGTTTTTGTGATTGTTATTTAACATGATGAAAATAGTTCAAGCCCTGCAGTCCACTCTCTTGTATAATAAATTGATAATAATGGACTTCCTGTGTGATGTAGACGACATTTTTCTATTCCTTATCGATGCTGCTGGAATTTGTATATGCTTCATGTATATTAGCATGGCGTTTCGTTCTAGAGTTGCAGGTGGTCGGGAAATCTGTCTGTTCAAGTGAGGATTGCTGAATCTTCTTCAATTGAAAGTTAAAACGTCCAAATCAAGCTATTCTAGTATCTACTCAAATTGACCATGTTTTCCTTATGCATCATTCATACTAAAACTGTACGTTTTTCTAAAAGTAGAGGACAACATATTTTAGCATTTAAGAAATCTTTCAAGATGGATTGAGGAAAAAAAAATAGGAGTGGGAGTTGAGAGTTACAGATGCAAGAAAAAAGATAAAAATGTGATCCAATGTTTGAGATCATGTACTTGAACAGTTTGGTTCTTGTACTTTGGAAAGTTACTAAAGCTGACGTACTATTCCAAACATAATAAAAACGAGTTTCGATATAAGTTTATTTTACCGAAAGCTTTGAAGATCTGCCTAAAGTGATTAAAGTTGACATGTAGTTCTCTCAAACTTAAATTTAAAATTTCATTAAATTTATTTAAAAATTTAGATCTTTGTTGTATTTTGTTATATTAAAAAGGAAAAAAAAAAAGTATTTTACATATAAAAAATTAAAATGCAAGCATAGGCAAATATAACAAGTTTTGGTGTGAAAGTGTTGGAACTTTTATCACCTTAGTTTCAAGTTTGAATTCGGGTATCTGGTATGTTATATTTCTGTACTTGCATTTCGAGTTTGGTTTTCAATGTTTTACACTTTTATCTTTGAAATTTTGTTTTTTCGTTTGTCTACTTTGGACGGAGATTTTAAAATTAATTATAATAGTAATAAAAAATTAGTGGAAGAAAAAATAAGTTGACAGTGTAAATCTTTTAATATTTAAGAGTTTAAAAATGTATACAAATTTAAATTTAAAATTTGATTGCCAGACAGTTTTATCATATTTTAGTTATAAAAACTAACGATTGTATACTGCCAATATTGAGAATTCTTTTCCAATGAGCGAGAATTGGAGTAAATTTCATATGATTCTAGAAAACAAAGTTCATAAACAACTGCACAAACTGTGAATACTGTCTTCTTTTTCATTTAAGTTGGATAGAGATCGCAGTTTTGGTGCCTCTTGAAAAAAGAACGAACAAAGCTTACTACAAACAACTTCAAATCAAAACCAATTTCAAATGCAAATCTTTTTGTAAGAAAAAAAAATGCTCAAAAGATGGAACTACAGCTACTAAATATGTCGGCTACTCAGTTATTGGAGAACAAACAGACATACTCTTCTTTCTGGATATCTGGAATAAGGGAATAATAAATGTTGCTTCAATCTTCATAAAACACGGCCACTGATTCAGTTGGCACTGGCGAGTTGAGTTCGGAGGAGCTTTGCGGCAGCAACCATGTTCTTGAGAGCAGGATTCACCTCGGCGTACTTGCGAGTTTTGAGACCACAGTCTGGATTGACCCACAAGATGTTGGTTTCGAGCACTGCAAGCATCTTGTTGATTCTGTCTGCTATCTCTTCTGTTGATGGTATTCTAGGGGAGTGAATGTCGTACACACCGGGGCCAATTCCAGCACCATACTTGACTCCCTCACGGAAAACTGACAAGAGCTTCTCGTCAGAGCGAGAGTTCTCGATGGTGATCACATCGGCATCCATATCGATGATGGATTGGATGATGTCGTTGAAGTTGGAGTAGCACATGTGAGTGTGAATCTGTCATGTAATCATTAGGTGAGTTTAACATATTACGAACTTGTTGAAGGGGTAATGAAAATCCCAATTGGTTAGTGATGTAAACCTGAGTTGTGTCTTGGACACCACAGTTTGTGATACGGAAAGAGTGAACAGACCAATCCAAGTAGAAAGCATGCTCAGACTTCCTTAGAGGTAGTCCTTCTCTTAAAGCAGCCTCATCAATTTGGATGACATTAATGCCAGCCTTCTCGAGATCCTCGACCTCGTCCTTGATGGCCAAAGCAATCTGATAGCATGTTTCGAATCTAGAAGATGATAATGTACACAAGAAGGATTAGCCATAAAGTGTGGTATAAACTATAAAGGGGAAAGAAAACAACTACAGTAGTTTCTTTCAGCTTGGAAACATTATCTTTCTTCTATTACCTTGGCTGGTCGACTCTAACAAAAGACCAGTTGAGAATGGTGACGGGGCCAGTGAGCATTCCCTTCATTGGGCGGGCTGTCATGCTCTGAGCCATGGTAGACCAGAAGACGGTCATGGCTTTTGGGCGGCTCACGTCACCGTAGATGATTGGAGGCTTCACGCAACGAGATCCGTATGATTGCACCCAACCATTGACGGTGAACGCAAAACCAGACAATTGCTCCCCAAAGTATTCAACCATATCGTTTCTCTGCAGTGAGGATGAAATTCATATTAGAAGAGCCAAAATGAGGAGAAGGTACTACGACCTCCCTCGACAGAAACAGTGCTCTTGATTTTCTGCTAAATAGGCTCCAAATAACTCACCTCGGGCTCTCCATGAACCAGGACATCAATGTCGAGCTCTTCCTGGAGCTTGACAACCTTGCTAATTTCTTCCTTGATTGCCTTCACATATTCCTCCTCAGAGATCCTAAAGAATGGTAAAAAAAGATGCAAACATTAGAAACAGGGTTAAAGTATTTATGAACTTCAAGGAAAGCTGGTATCAATTTTCACTCACTTGTTAGCTTTGTATTCACGACGAACCCTCCTGAGTTCAACAGTTTGAGGGAAAGAACCAATGGTGGTGGTTGGAAGGATTGGGAGATTAAGCTTCTTCTGTTGAGCATCGAGTCTTGCACTAACGTTTGTAGCACGGCGGTGATCAGAGCCCTTCAAAGCAGCAGCCTGCACAATCAAAAAGCAATTAATCAGTTAATGCAATCCCTGCAAACAGATAGTTAAACACCTTAAAGATAAGAAATGATTGTACGGACCGCTTTCTGAACAGCCTCATTGGTCACCCTTGGGGATGACTTCCTTGAAGCATGAGCTTGAGCGTTAGAAGCAAAGAATGCCTGAAAAGAAAAATCCGATAAGCTTATGAGTTTGTGCTCATCAATTTCAAAAGGGTTAGTCCCAAGGGAAGAACGTTCAAGAAATAATCTAAGTTACAACACAAAAGGTTAGAAATCAAGGCCTAAAAACATAGATTACACCTTCAATAGACAAATTTCATCCGAGTCAAGAATATACCTCATCCTTTTGACCAGCCAAGGCCTTAGCCAATGCATTAACTTCAACAATCTTTTGAGCAGCAAAAGCGAGCCATGATTTGATTTCATTGTCCAACTTGGTTTCATTGACAAGGTCAACAGCAGTGTGAAGAAGTGAGCAGGAGGTGGAGACAACAAGATGATCTGCATAGTTTTTTTTGGATGAAGAAGGAATGAGTAAATATGAACTCTCAAATAATAATAATTAAATTAAGCATCATGAACCAACATAGTAATACAAATGTAAGCAAAAGAATATCACCTTTACCCACAAGGGCAGTCAATTCCTCCAATGTGCTAACTGAAGCAGCAAGATCATTGGCCCAAATGTTCCTTCCATCAACTAGTCCAGCAAAAAGGTATTTTCCCTTGGGAAAATCACCCTTAATCAAATCAAGTGTCTTAGTTCCACGAACCAAATCAAATCCATAGCCAGTGACACCCTTCAAAGAAGTAAGGGTCTTGTATGCCTCAGCAGGGACATCAGCGAAGTATGTCTCAATAAGAACATTCAAGCCAGAGAGAGATGATTCTAGTTCAGCATATGCATCGGAGAAGGCTTTCAATTTGTGAGAATCAAGGTCCAACACCAATGTAGGCTCATCAAACTGAATCCAAGAAGCGCCAGCTGCTTTAAGATCAGCAATAACCTCCCTGAAAAGTTGGGCACCATATTAATATGTGAAAAAGAGAATCTTTATAGAAACACTATGGAAAATTTTGATAGAGTGACGAATTTTACTTGTAGACAGGAAGGATCTTGTCAAGAAGGGAGAGGAGAGAGAATGTCTTGTCAACACCCTTTGCAGGTTTGGAGAGCAACAAGTATGACACGGGACCAACGAGAACTGGAACAGTGTCTACTCCAAGCTGCATAATCAAAAATATTTTTTACCTCAATTATTTGGTACTTATATACCTAAATCAGATTTCTTAGTCCTAAAAGGTATACGCTCGTCTAAGTCATTGAAGCATGTCAACACATTCATAATACAATGCAATCTGTTTTTTGCAAATGTTATACCGAAATTCTACTCCATGTGCAGGGATCTATGGCCTATTTCCAATAACTTTAATTAGGGGCAGTGTTAGATATAGCAATCAGACCCAAAGTATTAACATATATAACACAATGCAAAATAATTTATAAATACAACCAAATTTAAATCTAGCTCTCAGAAATAGGAAGTCTATTGGCGATATAGTTTATTGATAGATTTTGCCATACTTACAATTCTTTAAAAATGTTATTATATACTTAATTATTATCCCTAAAACTGCTACTCAATGCAATTATCCCTTTAAATTAATTAAATTCTCAATTCTCAATCAAATCTTCTGTTTCAATTTTCCAATGTATTATATATCTTATTTTATGAACAACCAACGCAGATACCAGATTCAACAACTTACAGCTTTGGCTTCTTTGTATTCGTCCACTGCCTTATGGGAAGCATAAGAGAACTTCACCTCTGGCCCCAACTCAGGAACAATGAAGTGGCTGCATCATTGAATTGGCAACATTAATTATACTGATCTCATTACACTGTCATTGCATACTAACAAAAGTAAAAGGCTAAGTGGGCTACTTACTAGTTTGTGTCAAACCACTTGGTCATTTCCATAGCTGGTACAGATGCATTTCCTCTAGCCATGGAGAAGTAGGTATCAAACCCAATCTCACCACCAGTCCAGTTATATCTAGGAGGAACAGCCCCAAGCAATGCAGTGGTGTCAAGCACCTGATCATAGTATGAAAAAGTGTTGCTGGGAATGTATTTGATCCCTGCATCAGACATCTGTTTCCAGATGGACGACCTCAGATCTGCAGCCACCTTCTTCAAATCCTCTGCTGTGCTCTTCCCATCCCAAAATGATTCAAGAGCAAACTTGAGCTCCCTCTTGGGACCCATACGAGGATATCCAACGATGTGAGATGCCATTGTTCTGCTCAAGAGATCGTGGACGTAACGAAATTCAATTAGATCCTCAACACTACTCTTATCTCAAATCCCAAATCCAATAATCAATAAGTAACAGAAACAGCTAACACCATGTTAAATTAAAAATGCGATACGAAATTCAAGCCAGTGAAGAAGACTTAAGAACAAAGGGTTGGTAACACATGCAGCAAAGATCCAATGAGTAAAGTTCACATAAGCTAACAATTCAGACCCAGATAGATCTAATACTTAAAATAGAAAACAACCCATTAAAATACATCAGATCTAGGAACACAAGTCTTTCAAGAAAACAAAAATCCCACCAGATCTACACCACAATACTAAAGTAAATACAAAAAACAGAGCAAGCAAGTAAAATTCCGAACAATCCTTAAGCAGCAGCAATTAGAAGATGAAATCCAAAATGGGTTCAGGGAAAAGTATAAAAAAGAGTTCATAACACAGTGGATCTGAATCCCAAATTACAGGAATGCCAGCATACATTGAAAAAAAAAAAAAAAAAGTGAAATTTAGAGAAACAGAGGAATGGGAAAGCATGGAAAAACGGGTAAGGGAAAAGAGAGAATACGGAGGTAACCTTGAGGAAGTGGAACACCGACAGAGGCTCCCCTAGGAGAAAAGAAAGAAATGCGAGAGAGAGAGATAAGAGATAGGGAAAGAGAAAGAAACGATGATAATGGGGGAGCCACAAAGAAGAGAGAAGGCGCGAGTTGGAAGAAGTGGGAATGAAGTTTATTTATAGAGATCAGAGATGATGAGGTGGCAGAAGCAGATCTGGGATATCGGAAAGTCACAGCCGGAGTTGGAAGGTAGCCGGTGACAGACAACCAAATGTGTATTTCATTTTGGTTTAATTATTTATTTTGTTCTAGTGGTACACCGATCAATTCTCATTTCCTATACTCTAAATTACGATACAATATTTGACTTTCAACACCAAATGTAAATGAATACCTTTTTAAAATTTCATGAATTTGTTCATAACTCACAATTACATCAACATATAATCATCAAATTCTTAAAAACTTTAGACTTAACCATTACCTACTAAACTATAAATGTCAATTAAAGAAATGAAAGTATTGAAATATGAGTTTTAATCCTTCAATGATTTATTAGACGAAATATATAGTGTAATAAAAATGAAAATAAAAATATACAGAAAGTTTCGGTTAGGAGAAGATTGAATGAGACGCGTGAAGGTGGGGACGTGGGAGAGAGGGATTTAAGGGAAAAGGCGTAATGTGGAAGTGAGGAAGGAGTGAGGGAGTGAGTGGCCACCACCATTTGTTTTTCTTTATTTTGCGTCCGAGACAAATGGTGTGCTTCTCCCAAAACTTTCACCTCACCTCACCAATCTCATTCTAATTCTAATTAAATTCTTCTTTTAAATGAAATGTTAATCGATTCAAGTTTTAACAAATCTTCATTCAACATTAATTTCCAATCATCTTTTCAGATAGAGAAAAAAAACATAACATAAATCTACAATCAATGAACTCGTAAAATTCAGAATTGGATGAATCAAAATTATATATTGATCTAATTTGTGTTTTGATTCTTTTTTTTTTTTTTTGTCACTATTAACGTTAATATTTCATATAAAAAAAACTGCACATTTTTAATTAATTGGTTGAAAATTGACAACAAAATCTAAACTAGAGCTTTTCTTACTTTAGAGGTAAAAGTGTAAACTAGTAAAAATGTAATATTTTGAATCTTTGGGACCAAATTGCATACTCTAAGCTCAAAATTAGAGATGACCATATGGTGGAGTGGGGCTGAGGTGACTTTCCTATTCTTGTCCTCACATCCTTTCTCCCTTTTTCATTCACCATTTAAGCAAAGTTTCTTATCGTTTGACATTTGTAGGAAACTCGAATTTTTAATACAAATAACTACTAGAAATCGGATGTTGAAATTAATTCTTACCATCTATTGTTATGGTAAATTAAGATAAAACAACTATTATCAATCCTTATCATAATTAATTATTCTAAAATGAACTTTAGTATATATTTAAAAGTGAAATTACACGCTTTTTTCCTTCCAATTTTTTGCCGAATAATAATTCTTTATGCACTAAAAAAGCCAATACTATTTATATTGAGAGATAATTCATAATACATATCAATTGCGACACATTTTACTATTTACATGACAATAAGTTAGTATTTTTCTTTTCTAGAAAAAAAATTATCAAAAATAGAAAAAAAAAATAAACTATTTACCTTTAAAAGAAAAATCAAGTATAGTAGATTTTTTTTTAAAAAAAAAAAAAACCAAAGCAACACCATGATGAAGAAGAACAAGAGCTCAAAAAAGAACTCCAAGTAGGAGAAAACCGCCAATATGGAGAGCAAGTGCGCGTCCATATTACCTTTATCGTCGAACACTTTGAAAAAGGGACAGGTTCGAGTACTCAAATGTCTTCATCCATAGATTCAAAATGCATAAACAAAGCCCTCTTCCATCTCCAAGCATTGTTGAGGCATAATTTATATGTATAATGAGTTGTGTCTCAAGTTTTTTAAAAAAATTGAGGTTATGTGGATGAATTTATAAACCCTACAATGGGGAATGCAAGTGATGTGCACACGCTTGTAGAACGCGTGGCTTAAGAGGAGATTTTCCCATTACATGTTTTTGTTGTATAAAATAAATTGGAAATTTTTTTTGTAAGACTTTTTATTTACTTATTTTATTTATTTGCAAAAATCAATATAAAAAAGAATGTCATATTCAGAAAATTAGGAAAGCAAAGGAAATTAGAAAAAGAAAAAAGGAAAGCATACGAATTTGGTGGTTGAAATTGATTGGGGGATTGGTGGTGGATGTGACCCTAAAGAAACAACTATTTTATATATCTCCCAATTGGTTGCAGATCTTCTCTTTTTTTTATTCTCAATTACCAATTTTATGAGTTAATTAAAACAGTTTCACAACACTCTATATTTTTAGTTCTATCTCTAATATATTAGATAGTTAATTATAAGGATTTATTAAACACGAAATTGAAAATTCAAAGATGTTTAATATATAAGATTGAAGATAACAATGCATCATATAAGTTGGTAGAACAAGTATTATTATCTTGATTAACACCTTATTGCCACTTGGTAGATGTAAATTTGCCTTTTCATTTTCTTGTAGCTCATTTTTTTAATGTAATAAAATTTTACGTAGTTTTTCCTTTAGAGGGACATTCAAATAAATATGAATTTAGATATGTTTTAGTTTTTGTATTTTAAATTTGTTTATTTTCAAAGGTGATGGAATATTTTAAATCTTCTTAAACAAAAGAAAAATGGTTAAGAATGTTTAATTTCCAACCAAACCTACCAAACCTTACCGAAACTAGGTTGATTAATGTTATAAAATACTAATACAAAAATTATAATTAATATGGTAATGTAAAAATGAGGTAATATTAGAAAAATATAATATTAAGAAAATAAAGAAATTATAAAAAGAAAAACTAAAAAAATTTAAATTTCTTCAATTTCTCTTGAACGTGTGTATCTTACAAATCCACCAAATATAAATGTTACTATTTATTAACAATTTGATAAACATGCATTGTTAATTACATGACCACTAAGAGTGAGTATCTTCAAGACATTTGACATAGAAGATGGATGAGAGAGAGAGACACATGACTATATGAACACCGAATCTAATAGATAAAACATCTATTTTGTTAATATTTATAATATATTGATTTTTTTTTACTACAATTAATTAGTATTGTACAGAAGCTAGAAATGTCCTTACAATAAAAATTAGAAAATGGATCTCTTTTCTATTGAATATTTATATTTCTTGTATATATGTATAGTAGTTTCTTTGAATTAACAATCACCCTTAAAATTTAATAAAGATGGTCATGGAATGGTTCCATTCTTATTAGAATATTGCATTCATGTAAGGTATAAGCTGAAGCAGTAGAGACGTCTTGGTTAATTTAGCAATAGAGAAATTGATTTTTGAATTTTGTGGTTTATCATACAATTTTTATGTTAGTTAAATTTTAAATTTTAACCTCATGATTATACAATAAAATTTCTAGTATTGTATAAGACAATAGAGAATAGGACGAATCCACAAAGTTTTATATTTATATAAACATTTTCCATCAAGGTGTTTAATCATGTAGGATTGTCTTTTACTCAGTTTGGGGAACTGTCTTTTACTTCATTGATCCAATAAATAATAAGCCTAAAAGATACAAGAGTATGTAATGCACATAGCTACGTTAATAATACTAAATTTGCATTATAACTTCATTTTAACATGAATTTGGTGACTATCTTGATATGCAATATATATATTTCATTAACTAATAATTCGAATATTTACTCCACAAACACCTATACTATTTTATTAACTAATAATTCGAATATTTCTTTTATACTTTAGATTGTTTTCTAATAACTTCTTTTTTTATATCCAAACTCCACGTTTAAAAAAAACAAAACAAAAAGAAGAAGAGATTAAAAACAAAAAAAACAAAAAAAAAAAATATATATATGTTTATACAATTCGTACATTCTACACAGAGCAAAGCCTTGAGATAATCGAACTCTGTTTCACCATTTTCTTTACAAACCCAATTCAAATTTTCTTCCTAACTCGAAATCTTCGAGTATTACAACACAAACAAAAAACAAGAAAAGATGATAAACCGAATTCCACTAACAATTCAAAATTGAAATTGAAATTAGGGCCAAATCAAATCAACACAGACCCTAGATTCCTTAAGAAACTCATCCATTACATTCTCATCGGCACAGATCCGGGTCTTGTAATTATTGGCGTAACAGCACTCCGATCTGGGCAGCACCGAGTTTCGATGGGCAGAAGAAGAAGAAGAGGGCATGGTCGTTGGTGGAGAAGGGAGAGTGAGGGAGTGGTCGGGATTGGTGTCGTGGTGACGGAGGAGTTCGGAGAGGAGAAGAAGAAGAGAGGCCATGGATGATGATGGGAGGGAATTGGAGGAAGAAGATGGGAAGTGGGAAGTGAAGGAAATTAGTTGGGAGGGGGATTGAATGAATTGAAAGAGTAGGGAGATTTGTTATTAATAATAAAGGGAAAGAAAGGGGGGGGATTGAATGAATGGCATTTATGCCTCTTCCCACTGTTTTTTAGATTTTCCAATGGGTAATTTAATTACAATGAGTCCGTCTTTCCACTGTTTAGTGTTTATTGTTCTTAGTTTTCTCCGCCGGTATTTTTGTTTTCTTTTACAACAAATGAATCCAACGCTAATGTTTCCAAAGGTTAACAAAACCAACGCCAAAAATCATTGGGTCTCCCTCTCTATGTGTAAGATTTAAGTATAAGAAAGAAGAAGATGCCTAAACTGCTCTCAAACATCACTAATAACGCATCACACTTCACTTTGAGTAGTGGTGTTTTTCTTTGTTTATGGTGTTCTTAATACTATCTTTATTTATTGTTTCTCACTTAAAGTGATTTTTTAAAAAATAGAGTGAGTCTATTGTGAACAAAAGGGTATGATAATGTTTAAGCAGTTACTACAAATTTTCTTGTTCAATATGTTGTATAGGAAATGTGATTCTTTTATTATGGTACGTATTTCTTTCACTCATATTTTAACTTGCATTTGGGTAATATTTTAAATTTTCTTCAATGCTAGTTTTTTTTTTCTCTCTTTTTTATGGAGAGTGGTGAATGCATATGAAATAAAGACCAGGTTAAAATTTAAATTGAAGTTTAGCCTTTATAGTTTTTTAAATTATAATTTAATTAATGTGATTATATATGAAATTTGTAAACAATCTTTTATGCTTTGATAAAATCCTCTTATGGACTGTTTATGAACAGTTTTACCAAATCTTCTAGATTAAAGGCCACGTTTAACAATCCGTCATAAGAGGTGGTGTAATCGTAATGAACTTTCATTAATGAATTAGTTGTAATGAACTTTAATCAAACACGTAACTCGATGCTTTTTATCATATTTGCTTTAGTATTTGTAAGCATAATCTATCTTCTAAACATTAACAATAATGTCATTGTCTTGCAAGTGAAATGATATTTTTATATAATATTCATCTATAATCAAATTGAGCATCCTACGCTTCTCAATTAGATTGCAAGTTGTGATTACAAACTTGAAAGTGAGTCCCATGTCCTGTTATGTTTATGTTGAACATCAATAACAGCATCAAATATAATCAAATGGGTCATTGTTTATATTTGTTTCAAGGAGTTCTAACCAATAATTTAAATTTTATTAACGAATATATTTTTGGGTTGTAAAAACACCCTTTTTATTTTTTCGTTTTCTAAAAATGAAAAGCAAAAGCAACTTTGGAAAAAAAAAATATTAGTAGTTTTTTTTAATATATTTATTCGAGTTTGACTAAAATTTTAATTTCTTTTTTGGAAAAAAAAATAGGAAAAACCATATGAGAAGAAACAAACATAAATAAGAAATAAAATAAAAAGTAATTACAAAATGTGGGTTTCATTTTTGGTTTTTGAATTTTACAAATTAAACAACTTCCAAATTCCAGCCATAATCAATAATTTGCTGTGGTTTATTACTAACTTCCCACTAATTTTTTCCAACAATTTAACTTAGAAAATTTTCCTTTTTAATAGGAAATTTTCAAAGAGCATTTATATTTATTTCATCACATATTTAGTCATTATGGTATTAACATGGTGACATTACTTAATTAGTTAACATTTTTTTTTAATAACAGTACATTATTATAACTCCAATTTTAATTTGGAATCCAAATAAATTGTTTTGTTTCTTCAAATGAATAATTAAAAAATATTGTAAGATATTTTGTTGTTGTTGTAAATTGAATACAAAAGTTAAAATTATTATATTATGAAATTAAAATATAAACGTAACTAATATGGTAGCTTAGAAGTTATTTATTTATATATGTTTTTTCCCTTTCTTTCTATATATTTCAATATTTCCAACAAAGTTTTTCTTTTAAACCCAAAGCAGAAGAGATTAGTGATAAGTTTTTATTCGATAAAATATTTACAATCTATATTACAAAATAAAAAAATTCAATATATTTTTGTAAATTTTAAGTTTGTCTTTGAATATTACAGACAATTTGTTGACGATTTTTCACTTTTATTCTCTTTCATTTTATTCTTTGTGATTTATTCATCTCTTTTTCATATTATTAATTTTTTCATTTTCCACTTGTTCTTGTTCTTGATTTCTTCATTTCTTTTTCTAGAATTTATTCCTTCTTCGATTTTTCACTTGGTAAACGATCTTCATCATCTCTCATATATTTCCTCTTCCAGATCTAAACGATCTTGGTTTAAGATCGTATGCCAACTGTATACAAAATATAAAAGATATGGGTGCACGATTTTGAACAAAAATCGTTTAAATTTTGGTACACGATTTTGAACAAAAATCGTTTAGATTTTGGTACACGATCTTGAACAAAAATCATTTAGATTTTGGTACACGATCGTTTAGTTGTTGGTACAAGATTGTTTAGCTCTTGGTTTATGATCGTGTACAAAATCCAAATGACCTTTGTACAATATTTTGTACAAAATATAAAAGATCTTGGTACACGATTGTGAACAAAAATCGTTAATTAGATTGTATACACGATCATTTAGCTTATAGTACGCGATCGTGTACCAATATCTAAACGATCTTGATTCAAGATCTTGTACCAAATATAAAAGATCTTGGTACACGATCATGAACGAAGATCGTTTAGATTTTAAACATGATCGTTTAGCGCGAACATGTACCAATATATGATACACGCATTTGTATGACCGGTGTTGATACTACCTACATGATTGTGTATCATTGCCTACACGATCACATATCATGATCGTTTAGAAGAAGAATTACATGTGCGTGTGTGGTCGATTAATCGTGTGTTGATTGGAGCATTTTTGGTATTTCGTATCAGGCCTTTGGGTTTTTTTCGATTTTGAAATTGTTCTATACGGTGTAAATATTTGGCCACTTTGTTATATTTTTTAAAAGACTTCTTTTATTTATTCATTTATTTGTTTTGATTTGTTCATCTAATTGATTTGGTAAGACTAGTGTAATTTTTTTAAGAATTGATTTGGTAAGAGTAATATGATTTTTTTACTCTCTCTCTTTGTTTCTTTCTTCATGTTCTTATTTATCTTCATTTTCTAATACAATTAATATTTAACTATTCTTATTAATTTGACATTTGTAAGTTTTAAGTGACAAATTTAAGTTAGTCTTTTCTTAACTAGTCAAACTATGCTTTCTAATTATATACATTTCACCCTATACCAAATTTGGTTCCTTTTTTGTTCTTATATTTCAATTATTTTACCTCTCAACTCTTTACATTTTTTTTAAGTGAAAGGGTTGCCAAATTAAAAAGAAAAAAGAAAAAAAAAGGAATTTAAATATATATGTATATTCAAGCTTGATATTTATCATTTTCAAATTTCAAATGTACAAAATATATCAGAATTTAATATACAATAAAAACATAACCAAATAGAAAGTAACACAACAACAATTTAATATTTCAATGCCAAGTTCCCACCTACTCTTTCTTAAATTATAAGGAAAAAAAAAGGATTAAAGTTATAGAAAGATGAAATTGAATAAATATTTGTAATAATATGTGACGTTGGGTATTGAGGATTAAAAATTGGTGAAGAACCAACTCCAAACCTCTTTTAATTTCTCTCACACAAAAATCCCAACCTTGACTTTGTAATACCATCATTTTCATGTCAAATAATAATAACAATAAATTATTGGCTTTTCCAAATGAGACAAATGGATTCCTTACAAATACATTTTTAAATATAGCAAATAAATCAAAATGATAATCTATTTAAAAATATAACAAAATTTCATATTCATAGTTTTAATTTCTTTTTTGTTATTCAAAATAATTTTCCATAATAATAATACATAAATAAATATTAGAAACAAAGAGAGAGACGAATATAGTATCTAGAAAAGTTTAATTCCACACCATACTATAAAATACAAATCCAAGGAAAAAGGAGAATTTGTGTTTGCCCCATGTTTTCTATATTTTAAGTTGTACCATCTCTTTTTACATTCATCTCAACCACACAATACAATAATAAAAAAAAAGTTTACAATATTTGAAAAAAACAAGAATTTGTCGCATCATATGTGATATAATTGTGATTGGATGATTACGTTGCTAAATATTACTTGCAAAATAGGATGCTTAAAAATGTCTCTCTTTATCCGTCACTAAAAATCCTCGTTTTTTAATAAACATTTCATATTATTCTTTAGAAATGTAAGGGTTGAATTGAGTTAAGGATATTCTCGAACCAATTTCACTTTTCACCTCGGTTGGTTGAGTTGGTAATTGAAAAAAAAGTATGGAAAACTTCACAAACAATTAAAAAAAGAAAAAACCTAAATTCTCAAATCATCACTATAAAAAAAAACAAAAAAGCATTAAATTAAAAAAGAAAATCCCACAAAGCTTCATCCTTGTTTGTAATGCATATCTTATTAAACTAAAAAAAATGGGAAAGAAAGGGGTAATAGAACAAGTCTCCCATTGTTTTTCACATCCCCACTTGTCGATCCCTTACTCCTCCCTCGCCGGCCTTTCTCTGTTTTTAAACACTCTGTTTCTCAAACCCCCTGTTTCTCCCCCAAAAATAATGGATCGTCTCATCACCCTCGAACCCTCCAACCTCATTCCCATCCGAATCGAACCCCCCCACAAATGCTCCGGCGATCTCACCCTCCGTAACGTCATGTACACCATGCCTGTCGCCTTCCGACTCCAGCCTCTCATCAAATCCCGCTACACTTTCAAGCCCCAATCCGGAATCATTCCTCCACTCTCTACTTTAACAGTTGAAATCCTTTACCATCTTCCACCCGGCGTCAATCTCCCCGATTCCTACCCTTATTCCGATGACTCTTTCCTCCTCCACAGCGTCGTCGTCCCCGGCGCCGCTATCAAAGACTCTTCCTCAAGCTTCGATTCTGTTCCTTCCGATTGGTTCACTACCAGAAAGAAACAGGTGTTTATCGACAGTGGGATTAAAGTCATGTTCGTGGGGTCGGCAGTGTTGGCGAGATTAGTGGCGGATGGGGCTATGGATGAGATTAGAGAGGTGTTGGAGAGGAGTGATCCGAGTTGGAGGGCCGTGGACTCTGTGGATGAAAAGGGGAGGACTCTTCTTCACTTGGCGATCGGGCAGGGGAGAGCGGATTTGGTGCAGTTGCTGTTGGAGTTCAATCCGGATGTGGGGAAAGTGGGGGAGAGTGGGATGACGGCGGTGGAGGCAGCGGCGGGGGCTGGGCAGGCGTTGATTGTGGAGCTGTTATTGGCGAGGAAGGCGAGTACAGAGCGGGGGGAAGGATCTGTTTTTGGAGCGATTCATTTGGCAGCGGCGGGAGGGCATGTGGAAGTGTTGAGGCTGCTATTGGTGAAAGGAGCTTGTGTTGATGCTCTGTCAAAGAGTGGAGATACGGCACTGCATCTGGCCGTTCAAGAGCGCCGCCGTGATTGTGCTCGGTTGCTTCTCGCCAATGGCGCTAAACCTGATGTTCGTAGTGCTGAACAAGGTTACCCTTTCTCACTTTTCACTCTATTTTTTTACATCTAACTATTTTTTCTTCTCTCTTTATTTTTTTTAAAAAAGCTTAAATTGTTAAAAAAAAAAAAAGAAAGAAAACTTTTTGCTATTTATTTCAATACTAATTGTGGTCATTATTTATAAATGGTTCAAAATTGTTGTAAGTAATGTTTGTTTGTTTGTTTTTTTTTTATAAAAAAGTTCATAACATTATTTGAATATTGAATGCTAAGAAAATTGAAATTAGAGACAAGATATTTAATTTAAGCTTGCGAAGCTATCTTAATTAATCCATATGGTTACAAAACTTTCTTTATCAAACCATTTTTTAGTTGTTTAATTCCCCATGGTTTCTATTTAATTAATCATTAGTCTTAGGAAGTGTCAATTACAAATTTAAATTTATAATATCCATCTATTAACGAGTTGACTAAGGGTAGACAAAAAAAAAAGTATTGCTGGGCAAAAATAACATTTGAATTGATGATTTGTTTGATAATTATTTAGTTTTTAAAATTTATTTGTAAATATTGTGTGTTCTATTTTTCACCGTTTTTCAAATGAAAAGGTACAAAAATCTGTAGTTAATGTGAAAAGCAAATATTCCTTTGTAACTAAAATGGTGGTTCCTATTTACAACACAGGAGATACGGCGCTGCACATGGCCGCAAGAATCGGTGACGAGCAAATTGTTAAGCTTTTAATTCAAAAAGGAGCCAACAAAGACATCCGAAACTGGGCTGGAAAGCGTCCATACGACGTTGCATTTGACCACTCCCACACCCGCCTCTTCGACGTCCTCCTCCTTGCCGACAAGCTTGCCACTGCAGCACGCAAGGGCGACGTCCGCTCAATCCAACTCCTCGTCGACAGTGGTGCTGCTATCAATAGTCGCGATCAAAACGGCTGGACAGCGCTCCACAGAGCTGCCTTCAAAGGCCATACTGATGCCTCAAGAGCCCTCATCGATATCGGTATAGATGTCAATGCTAAGGACGACGACGGCTATACTGCACTTCACTGCGCTGTCGAGGCTGCTCATGATAATGTTGTCCAAGTACTCGTCGAGAGAGGCGCCGACGTCGAGGCGGTGACAAATAAAGGGTTGAGTGCAATGCAAATTGCTCAGTCGATGCAGTATACAAGGACTATGAGGATTTTGATGCACGGTGGTGTGGATAAAGACACGAACGTGCCACCAACTCGAACGACGTCATGGCAGGCGTTGACGAAGAAGAAACAACAGAGTAAAGGGAGAGGGAGAATTAGGAATTTAAGGAGTACGGACTTTGATAAATCAGTGGCATTGTCAGTGGTGTGAGAATTTGTAAAAAATTTCGAGAGAACATGATCACTATATTTAATTAGTGTTTTATATATAAATGTGGGTGTGTGTTTTTTGTATGTATGAGAATGACAAAGTGATGAGATGAATTATATGTATATGTATATTTTCCATCAGCAACTTTTATAATAATTATTCAAATTTTGTAATTAATTCAAACTTAAATTTGAAGAAGTTTCTCAATATTCATGCATTTTATTTCCCCTCAAAATTTTAAAAATATTGTAAACATTAACATTACAAACATTAGCTTAGGTTCTAATCTATATACTTTTAAAGTTAATACATACTTTTCCATTTTCATTTACACTCCCTTTGATGTGTTGCGTTGTATGATATGTTTTAAAATATATGTATATATTATATCTCATATGTATTTTAAAGTCTTTTTGTTTTACATTCAATAAAAAATGTAATTTTACACCTAATTTAACTTGGGTTGCTGGATTAATTTTAAAATTTTAAAACATACTTTCTATCTATGTTTATCTAATTTTTTTTTTTAATATTTTAGTTTATTTTATTATATTTAAAAGTTCTTTAATTTTTTTTTTCACATAATCTACTTACTACTTAACAAATAATTTACATTTTATAACATAATTTGACAAATTTATCATTGTTTTCTAAAAATAGAATATGAGAATAGATGAAAAGTATAATTGTTAAGAACTAGGGGCGGCCTTGGGTTTTATTATAGTAGAGGTCAATTCTTTATGTTGTCACAAACTTCTTTGGGATTCTCACACCACCCTTCATCTCTTCCCATCAAATCAATCTACCTTTTTGTTTTTTGATTCATTAAATATATACATTTGGACAAATACAAAACTTATTTCGGTTAATTTCGTTATAAACCAATCTTCTTTCTCATCATTTTCACGCTGAAAGATATCTCATTTTCATTTTGTTTTTGAATTTTCCAACACTCCTGTGATTACATTCAACTCTTCAACGAGTCATTAAAGGTGTAGTTATAATAATCTCAAAGCCATGGGTAGCCATGGGGTAGAGTCTAGCCAGCTTATATATGTTGTTTGGTTTCTTGGAACTGAAGGCAAAGGGAATACTGATGTGTGTTCATTTATGGTGATTAGGTTTTTAAGACTGTTTGATATCAGTTGAGAATGAACTTTGGAGATTCAAATTATGATCCACTTTTTCCATTTGGATATGGTGATCTTTCTACAAAGCCCATCAAACATAATTGAATGTTTCTTAGGGTCTTGTAGTGTTGTTTTCTTTTATTCTTTTAATTTTTAGAATGGATTAAAGCGAAAAATCATCACATCTGTTATGGAAATAATTTTCACTAAAAATAATTAAAAATAATTTAATCAAATTTATAAATAAGTTAACCTCAACTATTTTGTTTCTCGTTTTTATGTGTGAACTTTGCTATATCAGAATTTTCTATGCCCACCTATAGTTGTTATAAAAAAAAAGAAGTTAATTAATAACTGGAAGAAAATGATTAAATATAAGTATAGGAAATACAATGTTTAAAGAAAATAGAGCGTCTAAATTTATGAATATTATTTAAGATAACATTGAAATGAAATTTATTTTAAGAGTGATAAATAGTCAACGGGAACCATGTGATAGGTTTCTTTCAAAATGCCAACTTCACTTCACTTTACTTTTATCTACAATTATGTTACATATATTAGTATTATTATTTATCATAGGGGTGTTGATTTTTTAATGGTACATATAATTTTAAGAAAATGATGATATTGGGATGGTTGACTTAGAAAATGATTAATTTGACAAGATGAGAGATGAGATTGAACCTATAAGATGTGTAGTCCATAAATATGATCACACCTTGACACAAAGAATAACAATTAAGTAGTCATATAAGCTAAAAATTATTTACAAACTTGAAAGAAGAAGAAGAAGAAGAAGAAGAATATGGCAGGAATAATGAAGAAGATCCAAGAAACAGTGCAGAGCCATAAGAAGCAACACGATGGGGAGAATGGAGCTCATGGAGGAGTTGGGATTGTGGAGAAGATGAAGGAGAAGATCCATGGTTACAGAGAGAAAAACAAAGAGAAGAAGAAGCAAAGGAAGGGGAGGAAGGAGAAAAAAGAAAAAGAGAAGAAGGAGAAAAAGGCCAAACAAAAAGCAGAAGAAGAAGAAGAAGAAGAAGAAGAAGAAGAAGATGGGGGCGAAAGCAGCGATGGCGATAGTGACGACAGTGGGGGCGGGAGCGACTAATAAGTAATGTGTGTCTCAGCGTTTCGTCCTTTCTTCTATTTTTCTTCGATTCCTTTTTATCTCTCTATTAGAATAATATTGCATGATTAAGTATATGGAGTTGAAATTCAAACTTATTGCTTCTTAGAATGATGAGTAGATCGAAATATGCTTCGATTGCTAAGTTATCTGATTATTCCCCTTAAACTTTCCCAAATTTGTTTTGTCTTTCTTCGAATTTGAATGTGTCACATTTATCATACAACAACACCACACAAGATCTTAGATGGTCATTAATATCAACATTTCATCCATGGTGCTCCTTCGACTTCTCGTGCGTTTCTTGTTTTTCTTCTTCCTCTTCATTTTTTCTTTCTGAAAGTTGAAACATAATTTAGTTTTATAATATTATATATATATGAATCCAAATGTATTAAAATAAAATTATCAAAAGTTTACAGTATCTAATGCAAGCATTCATCAGAACAATGAAAAACTTTATATGTTTTAAATGCTATCAAAATTTGATTTGCAATGTGTTCGAGCGTTCTTCCATTAATCAAGATTTTTGTCTTAAATGATGCTAACTCAGATCAACCATGATTAAATTGCTGTGAAAATGTTGTATTAAGAAAATATTAAATTTAAAGTAAGTACACAATTATATTACGATAAATTTCATATTTTAAACTTAAAAGTTTAAATTAGCACGATTTAACTATGCAATAGAATTTGTGCTATCGATTTAAATGTGAGATTTTCGAATTTTTTCCAACCTCTCTATTGTTAAATAAAATTAAAAATTAAAATGATTTATAAATGCTTATGCAAAATCTAGTATTTACCCTTCAAAGACTATACAAACATAAATAAACATTTTGCAAAAATAAGAAAGATGTAAATATATACAGATAAGGATTGAAATTAAAAAAGAAAAGAAAAACTACCGTTGTTCAAATATAATAAAATGAATTAAAATATTTATAAGATATAATAAAATTTCATATTCTATCCATATATTTGTAAATATTTTAACAATGATAATTTGAAACAATTTTTCAAAAAAAGAAAAAATATAAATCAATGAGTAAAGAATATATTTTCCAAAAAGGAAAATACAATAGGTAAAGAAATAAATAAGAAACAGAGAAAACGAAAATTATAGATTAAGTAAAACTACAATCTTTTTTGTGGAGTTTCTCAAAAACGAGTTTTACAACTATATTTTAAAATCTAAAAACAAGCAATGAAAGTAGTTTTCAAACAAACCTGTTTTTTGAAAAATAAAAAACAAAAATAGAAAAGCACAAAAAATATCACTGAGAACTATTTCTTTTATATACAAAATTTGAAAAAACCCTAAACTTTGGGTTTTGGAGTATGGAGTTCCAACAATTTAGATGCTAAAGTAATAATTGGAGCAATTGAAATCTTTTAACTTTTGTAAATATATCAATCCACACTCTTTTTTTTTTTAATAATGATATATGAAACATATAATTATTTGAAATAAAGCTTTAAATTATTATAGTTAATCAATTTAGATCATTTATACTTTAAATCATTCCAATTGAAATATTAAAATAGACCTTTTTTTTCCATTTGTAACTTAGGGCAAAAGTCATATTTGTACCATGGATTATTTTTTCTTTTCACTTTTTTACCTCAATTTTAGACTTATAAGACAAATAAAATAATTACCTCCATTTAACATTTTTTTTTTTTTTACAAGATATAGTAAAATCTTTCAAACTTATTAAAGTCCATTAAATTTTTATTTTGCTATTAGTTTCATTTTTCTTTGCTATCCATAATCATTTCCCCCATCCCTTTTACTATTCAACAAACACAATAGCAAATTTCTTTTGGTACCCAGCATTTCACATAATAAATAGAACACAAATTATTTTTCTTAGGTTTTAACCTTCATTTTCAATATGTTTAGGAGACAGCTGTTTCATTTATGGCAAATATTTCAAAATTTAAAGCATCCAAAGAAAATTAAATCTAAGGTTATTTACTTCTTTTTTTTTTTTTTAGAAAAAGTATTGAACCCATGTCACAGTGGATCGTTGGGAATCTACAAACTCACTCCAGATTTTATATCAACATTCAGAATTTTATTTGGAATCCACGATGTCAGATGAGACTAAATAAAATATAAGTTTGTTAACAATTGAATGGTGAAACTGTTTTGAATTTTGATATCCTTTTTTTAGAGTCCCAACAAATGACCTATTAGTTCTTCGAAGCAATTTTTATGCATTTCTGTTGTTTCTCCAACTAAAGTTAAAGTTAAAAGTGAGTTTCCCGTAATTGATGTCTCCGATCTTCTTCCCTAACTAAAAGTAAAATGTTGGATTTCCAGTCCGAATAATAAAAGAAAACCACCATAGAGATAGATCATATAAAATCTCTTAATCTTTATTATACATCACACATACAGTACATAACGTCGTCTTACATTAAAAACAAAAAGAAACAAAGATAGAAAAACAGAGATCGGAAAGAGAGGGATGATTAAACCAAAAGGGAGTGAGATTATTGTTAAACACACAGCACGCGATGGGAACACAATCTACCTCTTAATAATGATTCCGAGATCTGACCCATCAATCGCTATCGCTATCGCTGCTGCTATCTCCACCTTCGTGTTTGTGGCCGTGCTCACCCTTCTTCTTCTTCTCCTTCTTCTTCTTCTCCCCTTTCTCCTCATGATGATCACCCCCATGGATCTTATCCTTGATCTTGTCAATTATCCCTTCCTTGTGCGCCCCTTCTCCATGGTGCTCCTCGTGCTTCTTGTGTTCATCGTGATGCTCACCCTTGTGCTCGCCTTTGTGAGCGTCGTGGTGCTCTCCCTTGTGATCGCCTCCAATGTGGAGCTTCTCGCCGATTTTCTCAATGAATCCAGACATGTTTTGATGATGAATTTGGAATGGGGTTTTGAAGAGGATGTGTGTTTGTGGAAAATGGGGAAGGAAAGAAAGGGAATTTATAGATGGCGAGGGAGGAGGAAAGACGAATTGAAACGAATAAATTCAGTTTATCCACAATGTATCCGTTGATTTTGATTGACGTTATCTTATTGCTTTAATAATTGCGTTTTTTTTTTTATTATCCTTTTTTTCCGATTCTTTCACGCGGAAACGCCACGTGTCACACGCTCTCCACCACGCCTTTTTTTTACTTTCAGTTTCTATTTAATTTTTTTTTGCTTTCATCATACTAAAAATAATAATTAGATTTTTAATCAGAAAAGTTTGGAGAATTTGTTAGAATAAATTGTGCCATTTTTACAGGTTAGGTTCAAGATTTTGAATGGGTTTGCGTTCCACCAACTAAAAATGAATATTAATTGTAAAGGAAACTAAAAAATTGAATCTAAAGATTTCTGGAATAAAAAAAATTTATGCTGGTGGATTCAAATTTTTTTAATTATATATCATAGTGTGTATAAGATTTAAAGTAAATTAAATATTTATAGGCTTATTAGGTATTTTTATTATATGTTTTTTAAAATATAAAAGGTCTATTAGAAACTTATTTTTTCTTCTTATGTTTAAGAGATCTATTTGACATTTTTTACAATTTGAAGTAATGGGTGTTTTTCTCTATCATTAAAGCATTCACTCAGATGAAATCTACCAAAATTAATTCAGTCTAACTTTTCATTTAATATAATGGACCCATGACGCCATAACCCAATTAATGTTTAAAATAATAATAATAAAAAAACCTTGTGAAACTAAATGAAACTTTACTTAATAGTATTATTGATATAACCTTTATATATGTAGTTGTTATACGAAAAAAGTGGTTAAAGTCTCACTCCGATCCATATTGGTGAATATATTATTTTAAAAAAGTCATGAAAAAACTATAAAAAAAAACGTTTTAACTCTAAATAAATAAAAAAACTTCCATTCGAAGAAAAAATTAAATACTTATCATTGATATTATATTTACATTAGTTTGTTAAAGAGTTATTCTTTGATGGATCTAAATTGGTCAATATCTACTACTTAAATATTTATTATTATAGCTTCATGGAAACTATATCCGTTCTTCACTCTTGAATTTTCTCAATTTAGTCCACTTATGTAAGCATCAAATTATGCATGACAAATTTTCGATGCCCCGTTTTAACTACAAAGAGATAACATTTCTCTTTTCACTATATAACTCTCAACTAGTGTTGAAAATTTAATATCCTTTAGTTGAAAAATAATTATATATATAGATGTAGATGTACTCATTCATCGAATATGAGATTTGATGTCTAGAGATCCGAGTTTAGAGAAAAATTAGAATATTATTTATTTAGTATTGTTCCAAGCCACGATATATATAAATATTTATATTTATTTATTTATTTATTTTATAAACATCCTTTGAAATATAAATATAAATATAAAATAGAAGTCATGGGTAGGCGTGCAGATATGAAATAAAATGAAATAATTATTTACTAATCCAACTTGTAATAATATAATAAATAGCAATAATAATACATATGAATCAAAATTAATTTACATGTTGTTATATAAAGAACCCTAAGTCCCAACCACTCAATTAGTAAAGCAATGCTCACAAGTTCAATCAAAGACTATACAATTACATTATTTCATCATTATAATAGTGTTAAAACTATTATTGACATTTTTTAGTATAACAGAATCTTTGTGAGATAAGAGATTGAATCTCTCACCTTTAAAATAGAAGAATATGTCAATTACTATTGAACTATGTTTACTTTTATTTACTAAAAAATAAAAATTTTATGTTCGGATTGAATTGAATGAATTGTAATTAAAATGTAGGGAAGAAAAGCATATCCTAAAATTATATACCGTGAATAGGTTATTTTGTTTAGTTTTACCTATTTTTGTATCACATATCCAATAATTCAAGTATAAGAAAGGAACCTACTCTCTCATTTTGTGGGTATCTTTACTTTTTAAAGTAATTTCCTTTATTGTTAAAAAAGAAATAGGTAATTAAGAAAAGTAATATCAATCTATTAAAAAGAAAAAGAATGGAAGAATGGAAATTATGTGTGAATGCATGGATTGTTTATTCAAAAGGGATTAAGAGAAGCCACTCACGGAATGCCACGTGGAAAAGATCCATTGCCGACATTTTGGTGTTATATTTGTAGAGGTCTCCGCGTTGGCCGACATTTCAATCAAAAAATGGTCGGCAGATAAATTCCACGTGTCGTTCATTTATGCATCCACGTGAAGTGATTCTTTTTTGAATTTTTTATTTTTGATTTTTGTCGTGTAGTGAAAAATGTGGGATTGGGTCAAATATTTGATCCATGACTTTATGTAATATCTAAACTCGGATGTGGTTATAATTGATTTAGCCATAAATTAAGGCCTTCAATTTGCATCATGTTACCCAACTTTAATTTACATACTAAATCTAATAAATCATCTCTCCTTATTTCAATCTCAATTCTCTTTAATTACTCTTTAATTACGTCTATTGTTTCTTTACCTGTATTTGTTAATCTAACTAAGGAATTGTGTTTGAAAACTATATGAGATTTGTAATTCTTATCACTCTTAAGAGTCAATTAGTAATAATATTTATAAATATGCTAGATTTGTAATTTTAAAAACAATTTCATTATGTTGACAATTAAGGTTCATTTGTATTTTCATTGTGTTGTGGAATATGTAACATAAAATAAAAAACAACAAAATATTGCGAGAGTATTTGGAGCAAAAAGTGAGTTAGTATAAACCTAAGTTATTATAGTTCAGTTATATAATTAATAGTTTGTGTTTAGAGTGTAGGTTATTTTAATTTGAGAAGCAAATAGTAAACATCATAGCAAATAATAATAAAAAAATGATAAAATGTCAAATAGCAAAAACTGTAGTAAAGAATAGAGGGTTTGAAATAATGTTTGTTGTAACTAATTGAAAGTTTTAAAATAGTATTTACTATATCTAGAAGTAGTTATTATATTATATAGTCTTACATAATTCTCGTCTGAAACAGTTCGGATGTAATTGAAATATAATAATAGGCATGTTAAATTGTTTTAAAATAAATAGAATGTTTACTTACTGCTTTCAATTTATCTTTCCATTTTTTATTTTTATAATTTTTGAAGAAATATTCATCGACATGATCTCATCAATATTTTAATTTGGTCAACATTTTCGTAAAAGTAACACTCCAATGTTTTCATAGATATCAATGATTACACCCAAATGTATATTAAGATAACACATGGGTTCTATCTCAATTAGTCAATTGACATGAAGAGAAGTATCCATCTTTATATAAAGAGTGTAGCTCAATTCAACTGACATCTATACATATTTAAAGACAAGAGGTCTTGGGTTCAAATGACCTCCGTGTTGTATTATCATAGTTTAATAACATAAAAAGGAAAGAAAAAAGGATAGATAAATATTTATGTAATAATAATCTCCAAATATATATGTGGAAAACAAAGGCACCTTGTTTAAGATTTTATTTTTTTGTTTTTTGTTAGAGTATAATGATAAAATAGAGAAAATAGAGAAAATAGAGAATTAAAAGGAGGAAAATTCTTCACGTGATGAGCATCTAATTCCTGGTCCATGATATATATTCTTGAACATAATAGCCCTTTTACTTTCTCATAATTCACTCTTTCTTCAAACTCAACATTTCCAATCTAAACCTTTTGATTTTAGTTTTATTTTTACCTATACAATGAATCTTCTAACATGATGATCCACGTTGTCTGTTTAGATTTAAATGCTCATGGAGTTTTTTTGTTAATTTGTTTTTTCTTTTTGGAGGTGTAATCATCTTCTTTATCTGCCCAATATAGGGTTTTGATTTTTCTTTTAACAGGATACTTAGATGAAACTTAGATGAAAGGGTTCGATTGGTCAAAAGAGGTTTTATGTTCAAGTTCATGCAATACTATTTCCCTCTGCAATTAAATTTTTTAATTGATTCACATGTAGTGTGTCTTCTTTATGTACGTATCGACATAATTAAATTTGCTTAATGAATATTAATTGGAAGAACAAATAACAATGCAAGGACTTAAACACATAACAACCTGGACCATATGTTGCTCAATACCATAACATGCATTTATTCAAAAGTAGTTGAAGGGGTTGCCACTCCTATGGACACGGGGAAGCCACTTAATTGCATAAAGGTGATTTCTCTCTCTCTGTACTTAATTGCGTTTTACTTTTCCCTTTTGTTTTACTTGCATGTAGATGAAGAGAAGATGAAGAGAGAGGAAGAAGGAGAAGATGAACACATAAAGGTTTTAAAGTGGTTCGACAAATGCCTACATCCACTGAGCTTTGGAGAGCAAGGTATTGTTTCTTTTCAATTTGTTGTATGTGTAAAATATAAAAAAGATACAGAGTATTTATAGACTACCTTATAACCCTTAGCTGAACTCTAGTTAGACAAGAAGTTAAAACTTATAGATTTAACTATATGTTTTTTATAAAGAGATAACTGTTTTATTAAAGAGTTTTCCCACTATAGTAAAGTATAAAAAAATGTAGGGATTTGAGGTTAGTCATGCACATATATATATATATATATATAACTTTATTTTGCTTAGTTTTCACGATACTGCTGGAAGCTTCCTCTTTAATCTTTTACTCTCTCTTCCTCAACCAAACTTTTTTCTTTTCTTTTCCCTTCTTTCCTTTCATTATTAGTACTCTTTTCTTGGTTTGCTTTTTCCTTCTTCGTCTTCTTTCTTTCTCTTGACTTTACTATGCTTGAGAATCAAGAAAAATTAGTGTATGTGATATTTGTTTTTACAACAAATTATCTCAATATTTAAATTAACAAGTTTGACACTTTTACTCAAAGATTTATTTTAGGCGAGTGTTTGTGTTTGGGTTTGGGTCGTTGGAATTCTTTTGATTAGGATCGGTTGAATATATGCTTGACCATTCAAAAGCAAGATTTACTATGATCAACCCAACCAACTTGCACCACAAAAGGAGATTGGAATTTGCCAACGGACACTGCAAACTGCCAGGAATTTAGCCACATGTGACGTCGGAATGGTTATCCCAACACTGTTTTAATCATCAACAATTTGACCAAGGGAGGAGACCTGTCTAGCAGAGAACCAATGTCGATGCTTGCCTCACGGTGGGAGTAATGCTTATAATACACTGACGCAATTACATCATTGAGAGTTATATGTTCCGTCCCCCAATGCCTATATAAAGGCATCAGGATCTATTCTAAATTGTCGATGCTTCATTTAATCGTATTTGGTCAATACTATGTGGTAGTAACTACAAATTTTTTAAGATTTGTAGTCATTACAATAATACAAATACACTGTATGAAAAACCGTAAACTCAATCACATAAATACCCTATACTAATACTTGGGTATATGAATTATTCTTCCATTAATTATGGAGTACATCAATTATCATATAGTTTTTCCATAAAAGTACCGATTGAGTTGGATTTAGATAAAAGAAATCTGTGAGAATGGCAAAATAATAGAGTATAGTTTGAAAAATAGAAAACATAAAAAATAATTTGATTTTTAGCAAAATTGCAAAAGATATATTATTTTTTAGAATTTTTCAACCGATTTTACCCTTGATATAATGAATATCATTTTATTAATTACAATGTATTTGTGAACGATAAAACAATAAAACATAACACATAATTACGATTACGATGTATTTGGATATCATTCAATTTTATAATAATATTAAATAAATATTTATTTTATCTATTGATCTCATTTAACTAAATTCTAGATTAATGCCTTAAATTTATAACAGATTATCCTATTGCTTAATTGTAGGTTTCGTTGGATGATTCAAAAATTTGAATTTAAAATAATATCTTTTACCTAAAATTATGCATTTTATATAATAAGAACTTCATATAAATTGTGTATCTTCCCTATAATTATGCATATAGCAATTATTCTATATTCGGATTGAACATATTAATAATAATAAATTGTTAAGCATTATTTTAGGGACATTTTCTATAGATATTTACTACCATTTTCTATAGGTAACATAACGGCAATGCAATCTTGTTATGTAATTATCATTAAATTAGGAATATTTTCTATAGATATTATTTACTACCATTTAAAAATTGATTTTAAATTCTTGTAAATTCTTCTAAAATCGTGTTATTGGATTGATATCCCTAATATAATCGCAAACATCAATTTAACATTTTTTTATTATTTATATTCTAAAATATTTATAAAAAATTTTAATTTAAATTTTGTATTTAAATACCTCCAAAATACGTATTGCTCATAACAAATTGAATTTAAAATTTTATCTTCCCCTAAAATCGTGCTAATTGGTTGATTTTTATTTTTAAAAAATTATTTTATTGTGCCAATGGTAGGAATAATTATTTTGAGACGTTGTGTTTTTAAATTACGTTAATATCTACGTTTATTTTCATCTAGTAGGAGTCTCAAATACACCATAATTGTGATCCACAATCTTTAAAATCTCACAGTTATCTATTATACAAACATATTCCAATCAACAGATTTGGGACACACAAAAAAAGATAAAAAATTTGGTCATCAAGATGTAGTATCATTCCCTAGATATAGGTAATGATACTACATCTTGATTTCACATATTCCAAATACAATTTATTTCAATATAGGTCAAAAAAACGAGACAAGATATTGAAAATAGCACAAATTCACTGTATTTTGTAAATAACATCCAAATTTAGTAAATCTTAACTAAACATGTTATTTTGTACAATTTATTAAATAATACATGATATAGTTTTAATAACAATTTGAAGTTAAATTTTAGACCATTCCCTAAAATTATGTCAAATATAAATACAAGAATTTCACTTTTTTTTTTATATTTTTAATCGATTTTACTTGTATAGAGGAAAATTCTTATCTGATAGATACAGTGTACTTTTGTAGGTTAAAATGATGGAATATAACTCAGAATCACGAACACAGTGTATTTGCAAATCATTCAGTTGTGTAAAAATATTAAATAAATATTTATTTTCGGAATGAATTTGATTGAATCAACATCCCCTAGATTTAAGCCTGTAATTTATTCCAGATTTTCGTGTTTGTAAGTTTCAAATAAAGTAATTAACAATTTATTTAGTTGTGATTGTTAAAATTAAAATTATATCTTACCCCTATAATTATGATGCATTTAATGTATATAAGATTATTCTAAGAAAATTTTGATCTTCCCCTATAACCGTGGTACTAAAATGAGGTCAAACATAATTTCAAAATTTTAGAATTATCTTATTAATATCGTTTATCTATTTTCCATAATTGTTATTTAAAAATAGATTTTAAATTTTGATTTGAAATCGCCAAGATATTAAAATTGATTTAAAAATTTATAAAAATAGTTATTGTTAATAATAATTTGAATTTAAAATTTTATCATCCCTAAAATCGTGCTAAGATTATCTTTATATCTCCAAAATAATAGCAAACATAAATTTAACATTTTCGAATTATTTATATTCCAAAATATTAATAAAAATGATTATTTTATTTTTGGAATGAATTAATTGAGAAGAAAAGATTTGTTTTATTTAAATTGTAAAAGAAAAAATGAAAAAGAAGATATTTAAGGGAAAATAATAATATAATAATACTATTATTACTATTCATCATCATCTTCTTCACTCTCACCAAACCCTAGCCGCCGCCGACACCTCCATCTCCGTTTGAGTGTTCTTCGTCGATTCGAGATCTCCACCTTTGTAGCCATCCCCTCCATTCTGTTGATCGAAAACTAAGCCGCAAGGAAATATCTCCTCCTCTGTACGCCGCTAGTCGCATGTTTACTTCATCCAAAGTTGAGCGCCTTTGCGCCGCGAAGGAATTTACTTCATCCAAAGTCGAGCGCCTTTGCGCCGCTTGTTCCTTCGCGCGTCGCACACCCAGCCGCGCCGGTCTCCTTTGTATGCATTTGTTCACCAATTATGCCAAAACTTCCAGCCACCGTCAGTCGCCGAATTTTAGTGACTTTGTGGTTGTTGGGGTTTTGTTAGTACTTTTTCTTAGTTAACCCTTGAAGTTTAAATAATATTAATTTTTAGATCTTTTGGAAGAGACCAAAGAGGATAGAAGACGGAAAGGGATAATACAAGGTATGTGGTTGATGTTTGATATCGAATACAATGAATTTGGATGTAATTACACTGTATCTTTCCTAAAAATCAAGTGGATATATTGTTGCTGTAATTTAAACGAGCGAAGAAGAAAATCCGTTGAAGAAGCTCACCTTTGCACGAAACGAAAAAGAATCTATAATCGGTTTGATGAAGAAAATGGTTGTAATCAGTTTGATGAAGAAGATGGTTGGCAAGAAGAAAATTCTTTGATTTGCACTAAATGTATGAAGATTTTGAAGGTTTCGAGGAGGACGAAGCTTGAACTCCAATCTTTTCTGCAAATGATCGAAGACTTTGAAGATTTGGTGGAATCTACGAAAGTGGAAGGTAGGGAAGCTGGATTCTTTTTGGCTTTGAATACCTAAACATGCACAATTTCAATAAGGATGTGTTATTTAATTACAAGGTATTTGGGTTTTAGGTGAACAATTGTATTTAGAACTATTTTAGATAATCCAAAAGTTACACCTATATTAGTTTGGATTTGTTAGGGGGAAGGCCCATTTGAACAAAGCCCATCTTTATTGGGCTTTTTAATTTTCAACATCTGCTCAGTTGAACAAGCCCATTTTTAAACCCTGCCGAATCCAACTATTACCCCTAAGTTTTTTGTTGGTTAATCATAGCAATTTTAGAAATAACAACTAACTATATAATAACAATTTTAAAAGTTTTGTTTTTGAAAAAAGTCTTATTAAATAATACTTAGTGTGGAAGGATTTAAACCCGGAACCTCTTGTTCTTAAGAACATGTAGATCTTAGTTTAGCTTGAATTATGTTGACTATAATTTCGGTGCTTTTATAAAATAATAAAATTAGTTAAGGGGACACTAATTTCCTATAAAATGAATTTGTATGAGACTAGACTATAAATGTATTATATCTCTCTTTGTAACTTTATAAAGCGAGAAGAAAAAAATGTTCACAAGAAGTGAGAAGATAAATTAATATTTCACAAGACAACCATAATCCTAAGTGAATTAAGAACTTTAGTTTACATGGTGCGAAAGTGACTTTTGTAATCGATTTAATAAGTTTAGTACCGTTTTAGGGTCTATCCAAATGAGGGAGATATTAGCATAATCTGAAACGTAATAGAATTCACTATCTTTCACATAGAAAAAATAGATGAATAATAGTCTCCTCAACTGCTGATTTAGGACTTGAACAATAAGATCACACCCTGTCATTAGTTCAAGAGAGACTTGATTTATAATTGAATCATAAAACGATTGTTCATAAAAATCAATAGATCTCTTAAAGATATAATAATAGTATTTATGATTGCATAATAAAGTGTTCATTGTTATTGATAAATATATTTGGACATGCCACATAAACATATCTCTTAAAAAAGAACAAATATTGTTAATCAACGGGTCGCTAATGGGTGACTTGACTCTTATGTATCAAATGCCAAGAAATGTCCAAACAATACATTGATGTGTCAAAATATTTTAACTTTACATTAATTAATAATTTTAACAATTTTTTAAAATAAAACACCCTATTTAAATAATAGAATTAAAAAGGGTAAATTAGAGAATGTAATTTAATATATTTAGTCCTATTTTTGTTTCTCTATGATTGTTATTTGTAAATATAACTTTTCTCCCTCACTATCTCTTCAAATCTCTTGAGGATATTTCTTTCCTTCCTTTCTATTAGTTCATAAATATGAATATAATTAAAAGTTTGAAAACATTACTTTTCATTTAAAATGAAAAGAAAAACTATTCTATCACTAAATGGAAATAAAAAGTTTATAATGATTTTAGTTTATCAAATTATTTTTCTAACAATTTCTCCTTTTCTTTTTCAATAATGTAAAATGAATATTATATTTTTTTAAAATAATTATCAAGTAAAAGTTTTCAATCTTTTTAACCAACCACTAGAAACAACACATATTATACATCAATTTACAATATATATATTAAATTTTGAGTGAAGAAGGTAAAAAAAAAAAATGTAATTAGGATACATTTATTTTCCAAAATAGAAAAAGGGAAGGAAAAACAAAAAAGAAGAATATGTACGGATCTAAACTCTATAATTCAAACCTTTGCTCAAATTGTCAACTTTTGAAAAAAGAAAAAGCAACAACATTTACTTAAAAGGATCCACAGATATAAAGTTTAGACTATGAAGTGATAATTGATTCAATTAATACTTTTTGTCCAAAGAAAATAAAACAAATTGATTACTTATGTTAACCTCATCAACGTTGAATAGATTACTTACATGTTTAAACCCATTGAAGACTTAAGAAAGTATTTTTAAACCTGTAATGAAATTGGAATACTTTGTAATGTAATAACGTTTTGAGTTAGAACCGTAATATAAAACTCATTTCATTTTAACAATTTGTAATTATTATGTTGTCAACTTAACACACGTTCCAACATTTATTTAATCTTGTGTTGATTAATTATTATATAAGAATCCTTCATCTAACTTTTACAAAGCAAAATTGGAAAAAGAAAAAGGCAAAACTTTTGACCTCTTTTTTTCTTTTCTTTTTTTTCTAAGGTTTTATTAAAGGTAATGCAATTACTTTTTGGGCCACTAATTTAGAGGAGATTTGAGTCACTTCTCATTAAAAGTATGTATTCTCATCATGGAAATTTTGGGGAAGGGTAACAAACTTTCATTTAGCTTTTTGTTTCCCTTTTTTCTATTGCTTCAAGGAAAAAGAAAAAAAAAGATTAGCTTTTGGATTTTTCTTTTCTTTTTCTCTTTCTCTTTTTCTCTTTTTTCTCTTTTTTTTTTTTTATTTAAAAAAATTACTTTTGTTTTCTTTTTCCCTTCCTTTTAATAAAAACAATGGGAAAAAGGAAAGGTGAAGTGGCTTTCCTAATGATTCTATATTTTTTATGGTGTGTTATTCCTTTTATGTTATAATATGAAATTGGTTAAAATATGGCTTTTGTCCAAGTTTAGTTTCTAAATTTTAAATTTAAGATTTAGAACCGATTAAAAATGAGTGAACTTCAATTTACAGGGATTAAAAATGATATTTTAACGTATGAAATTTCTCCGTTTGAAAGGTATGTGTAACTTTATCTTTTGTACTTAGTTTGATAATCCGATTTTCATTATTTAAATGTTTTTTAGTTCATTACTGGAGGTATAAATTTGAATAAGGAGTGAAATTAACGCAAATTACTCACGAACTAATTAATAAATTAAACTAGTAAAAACTTGACAATGCACAATGTTTTCAATATATCAATAGTCACATAATGATACAATGCAGGTCATTAGAGATTTTGTTCTGTATTTTGACCTAATTTTTCCATCTAGGTTTGTCCTAACAAACAAACATTTTAAAGTTGAAAATCAAGTAGTAAAATTGGAAGATTTAAAACAAAATGGAGGTTGAAGTGATTGTAGTTATTTGTTTTGTGTTGGTGTTTCATTGAATTTATGTTAAATGGCCTTGATTCTTGTGCTATCTTCCCAACACCCCCACTTACAAAGGCTACTTGAAAATTAAATGAGTGATAAGATCTTCACATCCTTTGCTTGGTTGGCAACTCTTATAAATATTTAATGATCCTTTTCCAAAGGGGACACCCACACCCTCTTTTTTCTTTCTACTTTCTTTTTAATAAATAAATAAAACACACACTCACTCACAAAGTCCTTTTCATTTCAATGTAACGTCCCTTTCTCACAGATAGTATTTTATCTCAACTCTCTTATCTCCCTCTCATTTTCATTTTTATATTTCTACCCTTTCTATTCTCCCTTCTTTATGTTTGCATTTAATATAAATTACTATAATGATATTTACTATGTTCTATAAATTTGAAATACAAATTAAAATACATTAGATGTTGAAGTTTTGAATTGTCATTCTCGCAGTTGGATATGCATTACAGTATGTTTATGTGTTGTGCATTACCGTAGTAATACATTTGGTTTTAAAATAGTTAAAAACTACTTTGGTTAAAAAGACTAAAACGGGTATGATTTTTATATGAATTTTCTGGCAAAAAAGGTATCTTCTGAACGCTCAAAAAGTTCAAATGCATACAAATATTTTACAAAACTTCATCAACAAATAGAATAAACCTAAAAGTTGTGTAAAACCTAGTTGAAAATAGAAACCTTCATCAAAGATACATTGCTGTTCTCAGTTAATGGCAGAGGCAATGGAAAGAATAGAAATGACAGATACTAAACTGTGGAACAAAAAAACACATGATAAACCTTATGTACCAAATTTCTTCCAAGCTTTCAGAGATTTATAAACAGCTTTTAAGATTAAAAACAAAAAATACATTTTTATGTGCTCTGATGGAAAATCTATAAAAGAGAATAAAAGCTTCCAGTTTTTGCTTCCAAAATTTGAGGAGTATCCCTAAAATGGCCTTTGCTATCTGCATTAGTTGTTTCTGAAGTTTCAAAAACACTACCTTTCGAAATGTTTTCCTTTGGATATGGATGAATTCCAAATGTGGTCCATATAGGACTCCTTGAAGCCTCGCTTGGGTTATCCACTCGTAACGTTTTTGGAACCACCACGCATTTCTCTGACTTCTCGTCCTCTGCTAGGCTGTTTGTATCCCTCAAATGCTTACCGAGTGTAGGCGATGAGCTTGTGGGGCAGGTGGATGTTTGAGATGCACAGACATCAGAAGGAACAACGGTTAAATTCCCAGTACCGGTAGAAGTCCATACGGGCGTACAACCCCAGCATGAGGCTGGGACGAATTGTAATGGAAGGCTTGGAGTGCAAAACCCTGGAACTGCCAGCACTGTTGCTGGGAGCCATTGAACTGGTGGATTGGGATGGTTGCTAGTATTTGGTACACTTGTGCTATCTGAACTTTGGGTCATTGCTGATGAAATTAGGCTGCTTCCGCCCTGATTCATTGGGAAAACCAATTGTGGAACGGGGTAGCAATGAACCGTATTTGATGCAGTGATATCACTACTAGAGTTGGACAATCTAACTGCCTCTGGCCTCTCGATGACACTTTTAGGCAATTCGTTTCCACGAATACTAGTAGTTGTCATGGAAGATCCGCATGAGGATGGTTCTTCAGGACTGTCTCCACAATATGCAGAGCCAATCTCAATGGATTTTTTCTGATCACCAAGACTCAGCACAGTCTCCATCGATTCGCAAAGAGGAGCTTCGGGTCCAAACTTTAGGACAGTACTACTTCCATTGGAAGGCCTCAAAGCAGGAGGAGACTCGATATTTGAGAGTAGATGATGGTGATTTGTTGCATCCGAAGTTTCCAAGCGGGTTGTAGCAACTCCCTCCGAGGATACTATTATCTGTCGGTATTGAGATGCCAACTGCTTGTTTCTTCGTCGTCCAGCACCAATAGGAACGTTTCTCATCGTCCCACCAGCAGTCCAATATCTTTGGCAGTTCTTGCAGAAATGCCTAGGTTGATTGACATTGTAGTTGTTGAAGTAACAAAATTTTGTTTCCAAACTATTACATCTAGGACAAGGAATGATTTTGTCTGGCTTCTTAAATGCTCTATCTTGATCCGTGCCATTACCATCCGCCTGCTCTTCTTTCAAATGTAGTTCTGATTCTCCCTTGTTCGACGTCACGTTCGAAGCTTGGTTTTCTTCATTATCCCCTACCAATACCGAAGACCTCTCTGACGGGCAAGAGTCTTCTGCCCCTGAGACTGACTGCTCAGCTTTTTTCAAATTGTTGCATGCATCCTGAAAACAATATTCAACAAATTGACACTTAACAACAGTCAGAAAAGAGAAGCACACAATCGACATACGTCTAGAAAGAAGCCAAGAAATGTATCAAAATCTACAAGGAGATGGGATTTTACAAAACAAGACTTCAGAGCCCTTCCCAAATAAGGTAAAAATTACATTCATTCAAGAAAGATAGTACAATATCCAACATGAATGAAAAGATACAAGGAAACAGGATATAAATGAACAGAACACTTCCATTAAGGAACCAATCTTCGTCAAACATTTTCAGCAGCTCCAAATATTCACAAGAGAACTTCATTTAACCCTCAATGGATCTACTACAAACTAAACCAAAAAACCATCTGAATTCCACATTCAAATTTGGCTAAAAACAGTTCTAATGAACTTCTTCCAAAACCACAAAGTTGGGAAAGGAACAGTAAAGTCAACCAAGGCCACAAAAACATTACAAGAACAAATCTAAACAAAATCATATATTGAAGTTAAAACCCAATAAGGGCCCCAACCAAAATGCTTAGAGAACCCAAAAAACATATACACACAATGAAAAGAAGGGTTGAAATGAGAGTAGAAAAGGGGGAAAGAGACAACTCAATGGAAGAAGAAAGAAGAAGACCAAGAATATGAATAAGACAGTTAAATGAGCATTTCAATAATCTTTTCCATGTCCCACAAACACACACACACACACACACAGTAAAGGCATTTTTCAGATTAAACCCAGAAAGCAAGAAGGCATCAAAATAAAGAGAGAATGAAGGAAAGGGGAGGAAATGAAATAGGTACCGGATTATGAAGAGGGGCGGCGGAAATCTGGGATTCCGGCAAAGGGATGGTCCGACCGAAGAGTTTAATGGCGAGATCCTTGAAATGTGGGGGGGAAATGACATCCTCTGTAGTAGAACTGGTCATTTTGAAAAATGGGTTGTTAATGGAAAGTAGTTTGATTCAGAAAGTGGGAAGCTTTGGAGGTGAAAATCAATGGAAGAAGACCCATTCAAATATAGAGAGAGCTTATGAAGAAGAAGAAGAAGAAGAAGAAGAAGAAGAAGAAGAAGAAGCTGAAAACCTTTTCAATACCCTCAAAATAAAGAGACAGAAACAGACATCCTTTTTTATTTATTTTAATTTATGAAGGGGAAAAAGGAAAAAAAAAAAAAAGAGAACTTTAAAAGTTGGAGCTAAAAGCCTAAAAGCCTAAAAGCACAAAGAACATGAGGCATCAAAGTACCCATTTACTTCCTTCCTTCTTTACATTTTTCCTAAATAAAACACACCTTTTTTTCTCTCTTTTTTTCCCTTTGCTTTTTCACTTTTTAAAATGTCTCTTTTTCTTTTTCTTTTACTTTTTCCTTTTCCTTTTCCTTTTCTTTTCTTTCCTTTTTCACTTTCTTTTTTACACCATTTATAAAAAAGCAAGATTGATCAATCACAAACTCTTTCTTTTGTCTATTAATTAAGTAACCTAATACATCTACACCAACAATAATTCCTCAAATGTTCAAAAAAAAAAAAAAGTTAAATTTAATTTACCTCTCAAATATGGCCATTGTTGTAATTATTACATTTAAAATTTACAATTTTCCTATAAATGAAACATTCAAATGTTAAAATTTATACCATTGTTATCATTTTTTATAATTGTTCAATTTTAACTTTTGTACAAATTTTAAGGGTTTGACTTTTGTAATTAAATTATTGTAAGTTAAATCTTGCAATTTGCTAAAGAGGAAAACAGAAAACTATAATTCTTCAACCAAACAACCAAATCATTGTTTGTTGTAAGTCACATTAAATCCTTCTACTTCATTTGTATTTTTGTTTAGAACAATAATATATATATTTTCAATACGAGGTTTAATATTTTACCTAAAATTATTAAAATTATTTCAAGAAATCAACTATTTTTCAATATGAGTTTAACTTAATAATACATGTTATGACCTTTCAATCTTAAAAGTGGGAGGTTTGAACTTTCAATCCCACAATTGTTATACTAAAAAAATTATTAGTTGTAATATAAAGTTGTAGTGTCGACTTTGAGGTTAGAAATTCAATTCTCTTTCACCTACATATTATCAAATATACTAAAAAATAAGCAAAATTATGAATATGTTTCTTAGTTGCTTGTTTTTTTTTTTTTTTGTTACATTTTATACTTTTTAAACTTATTAGTAAAAATGATGTTTATAAACTTAATATCACATCATCATCAACATAAAGTTATGATAACTACAATGTCAAATGCATAATTAGAATGTATTTTTTATATATTTGAGGTTTTAAAGAAGACTTAAATATTTACTCAAATAGTCAACTATTAATCTCTATTTTTTTCCCTCACATAACATATACATTTAAATTTTCTTCTCTTTCTTAGTTATATGACATTTTCTAAACAAAAACAAAATATGTATAACGTGATTAATAAAAATTTGATGAACGTACCTATATTTCTTGTTTTTGACAAATTTATCAATATAGACGTATTTAGAATAACAGTTTCTTAGTTGCTTTTTTGTTACGCGTTATCTTTTTAATAAATAATTTCTTTTTGACTAAATAAAAAAGTGTTATAAACACTTTTTTCTTTCTTACATTTTAGATAATTTAAACATTTTGTTCTTTCTCTTTAGTTTATAACCTTAGAAAATTTGTAATTCTTTTAAAAAATATATATTTTTCTTTATTTAAAATAAAGAAGATTAATTATTTTAAATAACAAAACTGCAATTAAAATATGTCATTGTTTAGACACTGACAAACACTGATAGATATTTATCTACTACCTACTAGCATGTTGCTATATATATAAATATGTTGACTAATTTTGTTATATTTGAAACAATCCAATAAAAATTTTATACTGATTTATAGAGAATATAAAATATATATTGAAGACTATTATAAAATAGGAATGAACAATGAGAATAAATATTTTTTTAAAAAAAATTGTTTCACAGGAAGCGTTATAGGGTTCTTTTTGTTTCCTCTCATAATTATTAAGATGCTTATTCTACCCATCATATATAAAATCAACCTTAAAATTGCTAATTGCATTTTGCAATTTAATCATCTACAATAATTTATATATATTATTGGTCTAATAACATTATAATATATTTGAATATGATATTAAAATTTTAAATAACATAATATAAATAATTGCTTCTTCAAAATTTACACCATTTTTTTAATATTAGGAGAGGGTTGGAATGCAATGATTAATAATTTGAAAAAACATATTTATCAAATTATTGTTACTTGTTAGTTTTACATTAAAAAAAAGTCATTTACAATGTGGAAGAAATATTTTATAATTGCAAATCATGTTCTATTGTTACTTAATAACTTTAATTTAAAAAAATATCTATTAATTTAGAATATTGCAATGACAATTTTTGAAGAAAAAGAAAGGTAGTTTCTATTATAATTTATGATCATACATTATAGTTTTACCGTAGTATTAAATTTTCATTAATGTGCCATAGTTTCTGCATCAACCCCGAGGGTAAAGCAAAATTTTTATCGTATGGTAAAAAAATCTGTGATGCTAAAAACTATAAAAACAAATCAATAATATAAATGTAATATAAGTAATTAAATTCAACAATTCACCAATGAAACCGACTTTAAAAGAAGAACAATAACAAAAGCACTTTTGAGAATTGAGCAAAATATTTCTTTTCAATATTCGATTTCATTTTGTACCCGACTAAACTTTGAAGGTTTCATAGCTAATTGGAAATAGGGTAAAGTGAATTTACCAATCGAATTTATTTAAACCTATTTTTCGCAACCATTTAAATTCCATTTAGTCATTACTTAATTATTTTTTTCTGAATTTTTAAAGTTGAAGTACATAAAAATCAATTCATGGGTAAGAAATTATAGTTTGTTGTCTGGATTTTTAAAGACTTTTTTTATAAAAAAAAATCAAAGTCAAAATTAAAAAATAAAAGAAAGTTTTAAAAAATTTGTTAATGTTTAGAAAATTAGCTAGGGATTAAATATTTTATGAAGGAAATGTGATAACCATGGGTAAGAAATTGTGATAAAATTACAAGTACAATTTTAAAACACCATATGAGATTACCGATCAAGACAATAGTTTTTAGTTTTTGAAAAACTAAAGTCTTTTTATTTCTTACCATAATCTTTATATTTCTGAAGTAAAAAGTTGAATTATTAAGCCAAATTTTAAAACAAAAAAGCTTTTAAAAACAATTCCCTCTCTAACATATATGTGTGTGTGTGTGTGGCTTTTTAATACATTGATAGAAATTTGCAAAAAAAAAAAAAACAAATGTTACTAAACAAGTCAATCAGTTTTTCAAATTTAGTTTATAGCTCATGTCATCAATTTATTATACATATTTAAAATGTTAGGTGTTCACAACTTTTTATTCTAAACTACTTTTCAAATTTAGACTAAACGATAACTTTATTTATACTTTTAATTTATTGAGAAAATTTTAGATACTCTATTAAGCTATACCTTATTTGATGTAACCCAAGCAATTGTTAAATTTTTTTGTCATGAATTATCTTTTTTATGTGTAAAAAGTGTTGCACCTTATCATTACCCTTATTTGTTCAATATAACTATGTTGTGTATTTTTGGTATGATGGAATTTCTAATACTAAAAAAATGTATTAGATTATAATTAATTCGTGGATGTAATTCATTAAAAATATTAGTGAAAAACAAATAGCTTGGCAATAATTTAGGTAAGATAGAGATTCAATCTTTAATAGTTTATTTTATTTTTCAATTGTATAATGTTTTATTGAATTGAGTTGTTAAACTTAGTATCTCAATTGATTAATGATAAGAGATACGATAGCAAATTATATAAAATGGATACAATATGTTTAAATGCTCAAATTGAAAAAAAAAAAGTTAACATTACAAAGTTTAGTATTTCATATTGGCTTGTTTATTTGATTCTTAAATATTCAAAATTTTGAATTACTTAATAATTATGATTATGTTAATAGATATTGTTAAATGATAACATGATATAAGGTTGGAACAATCTTGAGCTACTGAATAAATTGAACAAGTTAGACAAAAGAAAGTGTCATGTGCAACATTTTTTTTCCCAACATATCAAACTTGTCAAATATGATATATTATTGTATTATGTGTTACTTTTTGATAAATTATGCCAAAGTGAACCTACATTTATCTAATATATATATATATATATATATATATATATATGTCCCATTTTAAAACTCAACTAGGTATAATTTACTAGCTTAGATGCTTGTTACCATCTAAAAATGTTAATGATTTAGTACTGCTATTATTACTAATCTCAATTATGGAGCCATCCAACACCATTTTTTTAACTTAAGAAATTAGATATCAAAATTAAGAAAGATGTGTGATTATATTTTAAACCCTAAAGATTAAACAAGTACAATTATTCAAACACAACTTTGATTTAATTTATAAAACATAATGCTACAATAACATATTAAAGCTTTGTTCTATAAAATGTCAATTTTATCCCACTTAAACAAGTCTAAAATGAAAATGATTGAATGTATACATCTATATTTAGCTTTTAGAAATTGAATAGAGAGATTTTAAAATATAGCAAAATATACAAAAATACAAAAATTTCGTATAGATATGAAAAAATGGTAGGAATTTAGAAGATGGAAGCAAAAGAAAGACAAAGAGGGAGATGACGTAAGCAGAAGAGAAATGTAATAAATAATAAAAGAGAGAGAAGGAGTAAGCGTGTGGGTCCGATTAGGGAAAGAAAGTGATGCGGACTCGTGCGTTGATCGCTTTCTACGCCGCCTTTAATGCCTTTTCCCCCTTCCTCTATTCTCTATTCTCTATTCTCTACTCTTTCTTTCATCTATATGCATTACTTTTTCTATTCTATTAAATCCATTCTCTCTCTCTTTCCTTAATCCCATCCAAATTACTCTCACTCTACTACACAAATATATTTTGTTCTCTGTTTTTAACCATCCTACATCATATTTTCTATTTGACCTCCACATTATATATGTATTCCAACTTTTTATCTACTAAGTTAACTATGTTACTTTCCATTGTTTACTATACGATGTTTTTACTATTTGATTTTGCACATTACATGCTACTAATGGCACATGACTTTTATTTAACCCCATTGAATGAACCTTAGCTTCATGTTTCCCCTTTCTTTTTTCCTTTCAATTTATTCAATATGCTTAATTAAAAAAACTTCTATAATATATTTTAGTTTTTATTTCTTTTTTATTTATTTAAAAGAGTATAACATTTTGATGTTCTACTTAATACTCTTCAGAATATGTTTTCTTCATATTGATATATTTGTTGTTCTTATTATTATTATTTGGTTTTTATCTGAATTTGGTTCTTTCCTTTTGTCCTTAGGTTATAACTTTGGTAGTTGTACTTTAATTTATGCCTTAACTTGGCCTTCAGCTTGTTCTGATTGCTTCTTTTCTCATTGTTTTCAGTTTAATGTCTTTTTAAATACATATGTTTGATAATAACTCTTTTTTTTTTTAAAGGCCACGTACACATCTTGTTTGACAATATTTTTTCTTTCTGAGAACTTGATAACAATGATAGGTAATTTAATTTATGTGTGTTAGAGAAAGAAGTTAGAAGAGAATTAGGTGGGAGGTTAAAAAAAATGGCATTATGTATATGTGTATTGGTGTCAGAGATATAAAGATTTTCTTTATATAATTAAGGCTGAAGATTGGAAGTATAAACTTTTTGGTCATTATCACATATTTATATTCATCTGAATAAGTTCATTTGGAGAGTGAGTAAAATAAAAAAGAATAAAGCAAGAATTCCATTAGAAATGGATTAGGGTTATTCAGGATGTCATTTGATGAACAAAAGTTGCAACATTTATTTTATATATTGATTATTATTGTTTGCAAACTTAGACATCACATCAAATCTTGTACTGTGGGTGTGAAAACTACACACTTATGCAAATTTAGTTTTTGAAACTATTTGTAATAAATGTATGTGATAATTTCCACCCAGCATTATTATTTCGTTTATTATGAATTAAAAATTGTGGTGTAAACAATAATAAAGCAAAAAATGTAATTAAGGTAATAACAATTTAATTTTGTAAATAACACAATGCCATTGGGGAGGTTTAGAGAGGAGTGGGGTAAGAGGCATTAATTTGGTTAATTATGTGCAAAGTGTTGGACGGAGTTCCTTTCTTTTCTGTGAAAAGGGTTTGGATGATATATATATGTTTAGAATTATTGAAGTTAGGTCTTAGGAAAAGGTGATGGGGAAGGGGGGTCTCTCTCATTCTAATTTTGAAGTGATGTTCATCATGGCCTTGACTATAAAAATAAAAAGATAAAAGAAAAAAAGAAACCCATATACTGTTAGCAAACCCGATTTAAAAGCAACTAGTCCAAACAAATTAATCACATATCTTTGTATAATCTAGTTTGATCAAATTAAGTCATATTAAAATTAATGGAGCCAATATCAAATCTTGTTAATCGTTCGTCAATATCGGATATGAATAGTTATCTCGTGACAAATACTGCCTTAAATTAAAAATAAAAAGCCTAAATTCAAATAGTTAGGACAAAAGCTAGCTAGCCCACACAATACCCTTGGAAAACTATCTAAATCAAAGAGCTCTCATTCACTTAAGAGGTCCAATATTCAAAAAAATTCAAAGCACTCAAAATTAAACTGGAAGGAAAAGAAAATCTGAAGCACTTGAAGACTTGAAACTCTTTGAAAACCTTGAAGATTAATTTGACCATTTGATGTGTCGACACTTGAAGAGATTAGAAGTCTTAGCTTATTTTGTTTAAATCTTGTGCACAAGAAATACATATTAGACTTTGGTCATCTGTACGTTCTTTATTGAGTTTACAATTTATTTTTATTTTGTCTTTTGTGATACAACAGTAACACTTTACATTAATTTGCAAAATCTTAACTTGATTCAACATTTCGTTAATGTGAAAAATTAATTGCTTTAATTTTTCAATAAAGATTAGTTTATGAATATTGGAAACGTATGATATTCAAATTGTCACTTATTTAATTATATATTTTAATTTTATGAAGCTGAAATTTTGAGTAAAATTGATCGATTGATTTATTCTTTTACAAAATGATTTATATATATTTATTTATTCCAAAAGAGTTGTATGAATATTTTATTTTAAAAAACGATTTTCTAGTAGAATTATAATTTTAGTTTAATTTTCTCAAGCAAAATAAATAAATAATAGGCACCCAATTATGTGTGAAAAGAGAGAAAGTAATATATTGGTTAAATATAGTAATTAAGATGAAATAAAAAATGTTATCAAGCAAACAAAGAAGTTATTAATTAGTTAAAATATTTTCCTATATTTATGGTTAAGAAAAGAAGAAGATATAAATTAATAGAGGTGGAAAATGAATTATTTTACAACCACAGATATATAATTGAAGATGGCCCAACATCCAAAATAATAATAATAAAAAAGAACACACAAATTAATAATGGGACCTCCAAATAAAAAGGAAATGAAATTGTAGGAAATTTGAGAGAGTTGAAGAATGAAGAGAAAATGATTGTATTTGCCATGTTTATGCTCCCAATTGCAACACCAATCTCCATCTTCATCTTTTTTTATCCATAATATAACACACACAAGAATCGATATAAAGAAAGAGATAACCTAAAATGGGTGAGTTGTTAGATTAGATGTGTCTACTTTTTTGTCATGAGATCCCACACCCACTCCAAATTTCATTCCTTTTTATAACCCTAAACTTCAAACACAAGAGAAAAATAAGAGAGAAATTAAATGATGGTTGTAGCCAAATATTATTATTTTGTCCATTTAAACCTAATTTAATTGGTCAACTTGTATATTTTAGTTTCCACTAAAACATCATCAATCATATATATCTCAACTCTTACTCCCACATCACATTTCAATTAATTTTCTTTACAAAATATAGTGTTGTTTATCTAAGTATTTTGTATTATGGTGTTAATTAAAATATGTAATTATAATTATGAAAATATGTGAATTATGGATAGAAATAATTCATGAGATGCTATAACTTACGTAATTAAGTTAAAATTTGTAAAATAATTATGGATAGGAAAAACATATAAATGGACATTCACCTGACAATAAAATAGTTTAGAAGTATTTATAAGTTTAAGTTCCATATCTTCAATAATTAAGATCTAATTTTAGTTTATCTCATATAGAGTTATAATAATGTATTTATACGAAGAATGAGATGGAGTTTTTTTTTTTCGTCTTTTCGTTTTAAGGCTAGGATTAGATTTGAAGATATTTATTATGTGACAAACTTATTTGAATCAAGTCCACTTTATCTTATGTTTATTTTCTTTCATATTTTTCTGACCAATGGCGTATTTGATGAGACCTAAATTCACCCGCAACAATTATAAAAACCTAAATGAGAGCTTTTATCTCAAATTATAAGACTAAAATTGTATTTTTAACCAAAGTTTAAAAATGCTAAACTTAACCTTCTTTTTTCAATTACCTTTATGAAATTACATTTTGGTATTCGTCAAGATGTAAGAAATAATAATAATAATAATAGAAAAGGAAAAAAAGAGAAAAGGAAGAATGAGAAATAAAGTCCTTTTTGGTTCTAAAAGAAAAGCTATTTCTCCCACTTTGAACTTTTCAACTTTTCCTTTGCCTTAGTTTCAAAGTTAGTTGAGGAGTCAATATCTTAAAGCACTTTTCTTTATCACGTTTTGGACATTCCTTATCTCTCTTCTTAATTACCTCCATTTTCTAACTAATTTACTTTTAAAATTCTTATTTTTAACCTTCAATTTTTTAAAAAACGAATGGACTTGTTAGGTTAATGTCAGTCAACTTTATTATAATCTCTTCAAATATAGAGAACGCTATGTAAAAACTTTATCCTATGCGTTTATATAACATTTAATAAAGTTTATAAGATTGTTTTCACGGCGACGATGTCCAATATGAAAAGCTTCCTTCCAAATAATTAAGAAGACAATTCTTTTTATCATTTTAGTTTTTTTCTAACATAGTAATAGTTTGCCTAACATATCTTCGATTTTTTTTTTTTTTTTGTTAACTAGATAAATTAGATTTAAATTATCCCTATTTGATCATATCATGGTCTGCATATCTTTTTAGTACTATAGTTCAATTCTTAGTTAAAGTTAAAAATGTGTATTACTTATTTTATAGATGATCATTAGGTAGTTGGGAAATAGAGCTCTTTATCTTCTAACCCAAAACTCTTGTAATTTGGATTTAGATAGTTTAGTTTGGGCCTTTATGTTGTATGGGCTTAAGTCCATTATCATTCTTGGCCGGCCCATTGATATTCTACATAAACTTGAATCGTCTATCCATTCTATTTGTGTTACATAGTTGAGGAAGACCACAACCACATCTCCTTTGTAGTTTATGATCTAAGTTCCATATAATTTTTAATGTTTGTGTAGATTTTGATTTTTCATCCATTTTTAGATTTTAAAACATTTATTAAAATTAACTTTTATGAATTTTCCAACAATTTTACATTAATTTCCAATGCAAGATTCTATAACAAGTCAATGATCTAAGATCGATGAGACCTAGAAACCATTTTGGACAATACATCACCCAATTATGTCATCAAATATTATTGAAAATCCACAATTTACAAAACCATTTTTCTCACTAAATCTAATAATGATTAAATTTAAAGTGGTGATGAAAGATATAATTAATGTATGCATAATATATACTTAAATCCTTCACGCCTAAGAGTGATTGATTATGGCCAGTGATTAACTTCTTTAAATTTATTCTTATAATATGAAAAGAAACCATCATACTGTCTACACATTTTATTTTCTTCGTATTATTGCTGTTAGCTTATATTAAAATATAATCATTGAATTGTTCGAATATATATTGAATTTTTTTAAAAATAAAGAATATATTGAAATTAATGATTGATAAGGTTGCAATGCTAATTGACATTATACAAATCAAAACTTGCATATAATTCATAATTTAGTTTAAAAACAAAATATAAATCTAATTATTTAGTTTTAAAAATTATTTAACAAGAATCTTTTGAACTTGTATCCTGAGTTAAATCACAAAAACTTTTTTTAAATAAGTTATTATTTTTGTTTTTGAAATTTGGTCAAGAATACTTCAAGAACTTATTATTAGAGATAAAGAAAAAACCATAGTTAAGAAATTATGTAATTTATTGTTTTTCAAAAGAATGTTAAAAAATATTTCTTTGTTGTACTTTGAAACATAAATAATATCCATCTTTTTTTAAACAATCATATCCACAAACAAAGTATTTAATTTTTTTTTCTTTATTAACACTATTTTCAATTTTGACATTTTTTTGTTGTTATTTATTAATTTTGGTTTATATTCAACTACAAATATTTCAAATTAAATGTTTCCTTTGTTTTTAAAAGGTTTGGTTTATTTTATTCTTTATCCTTAGTTTAAAATTCACCATTTGGAAAATGTTAATAGACATTCAACAATTTATAACTTATTTTTGCTGTGTTACAAATACATATATAAGGGGAACTATTTTTAAAATTTTGGAAAAACTTCCTTACTATATCTTTACAAATAAGAAAGTTCAAAGAATGGTGTGATGAGATATTTTTATTTGAACTAAAATTCTTATCTAACTTTCCATCAATATATACAAATGGTTAAAATTAATTAGATTCAAATTCTTGTCTACCAACCAACATGTCTCGTCAAATTTTTACGTTATTAAACAAAAATTTTACATCATAAAGTTCGTTTAATTACTATATCTTTACAAATAATTTGCAATAATATTGAATTTTTTTTTTTTATATCTCTCTTATCATTATTAAAAACTTAGATGGCCTAATACCAATATTAATTGACATCAATTTGTACAATCAACCTTAAAATATAAGTTGGATCTTTCCACTTGATATATTGTCAAAAACAAAAACAAAAAAGTTACAACGTTTTGATCTAAGCATGTATAAGGGACTAAATCTAATTAAACTAAGGTGTAAGTAGAAGGATTAACATTATATATCATAAAAAGGTTTATTACAAGACAAAATTAAAGTTGGAAGACAAAGTAGGGAATTGAATAGGATATACAATAATTAAGCCAATAAACTTGTGTATATATAAATATATATATTACAAAGAGAGAAAAAGTCCAAAAACAAATAATACCAAATTTTGGTGCACAAAAAGTAAATTAATATTAAACCATTCCACTCATTTATTAGGAGACTGAAAGAAACTAAAGTAAAAAGACAGAATTGCCCTTTTCTTTTCTTTTCTTTTCTTTTCCAATTCCTTCAATTTTCTAATAAACTTCTTAATAACATTTTTTTTTTTTTTGCTTTCTACAAAGGGATCCCATTTCCATAACAATTCTTTGTTTGAACTCTTAACCAAGGTTTATAGAAATAAAAAAGAACAAAATTTTAAAAATTAGCCTCTTTTATTTCTAAAATTTGGTTAAGACTCAAAAAATACATACATACATATATATATTTAACATTTAAACAAAAAGAAAAGGTAAAAGTAAAATGGTTATCAAACAGTAATAATCTCCAATGGCAAAACTATGGTTTTGCAGGAGACTTGGGATCATGGTGATTGTTTGCTCCTGTGCCTGGATAATCATTGTTCTCCAGAATCAATCTTCCTTCAAACAATCTTTCAAATGAATCTCCATCAATTATCTCCAAATCTCTTACATCCTACCAAAAAATTAGAACATCAAAACACACTTCAAATTTCCACATCCACAACACAGCTATTTGGTGTTGTTCTTAAGAGAGAATTTCAAGAGAGAGAGATACCTGATGAACCAAAGCTTGGTAAGATGGGTGATCAAAAGTTGATTTGAGGATTCCTAGTAAGTGCAAGAAAATTGGTTAGAGAAAAATGAATTAATCAGTAGAAATTGAAAGAATTAGAAAGCAGGGAAAATGAAATTGTTAGAGAGAAATAGTTAAGAACTTACTTGTGGTGGGAACAGCAAGAGAAGAATTAGAGGAAAGGAGAAAAGAGAAAGCAAGAAAGAGAAGGAAGAAGGTGAAAATTTTCTGACCCATGTTTTCTTGGGAAACAAACACCCAATGTTAGATCTGCACAAAGGGGAATAGGAGATGATGGGAGGTTTTGAAGAAATATCCATGTGAGAGACATCATTTATATATATATACATATATAAAGAGTCACAGAAAGAGAAAACCACTCTTTAGTTTCTTCTTTTTCCATTTCAAATCATAATTGCCTTTCTCCAAAGTCAACTTCATTATTTTATTATCTATATATTGTTTAAAATATTAGATTTCTCCAACATTTAACATACATGTATCACCCACCTCCAATTACCTAATTCAAATTATACTACTTAGATTGAGTTCGATTACCTAATTCAAATTACACTAGTTAGATTGAGTTCGATTAAGTGGATCAAACTCAACTCAATTCAAATTTCTTAAAAAATATATATATATATATATTAAAAAAAATTTCAATAAATTTTGTGTTTGAGTGGTTTTGTTCTCCGTGTATATATATTTTGAAGAAAAAAAAATTAAAAGTTTGTTTTAAATGTGATAGATTTTTATATTTAATATTTAATTTTTATAAAAATTTAGTTATTTCGATGTAATGCATACATATTTAAGTATTTTAAGTTAGTTAAAAAGTAAAGAGAAAAGATAAAAAAATAACAAATAACAAAACTACTCAACCTCAACCTCAACCCACATGAATCGTAAGGGTGGGGTTGGCTTGGGTTTGAGACTATATTCGAGTAATCAACCAAATCAATTCATATTTCGAGTTAGGTAAAAACATTCTCTCAACGTCCCAACTCATGTACGACTCTTATATGTATAACTCAATTTTTTTAAACTTTAATTCTATTAATGTTAACTTTTAGCCCTTTGTATTTTCAAGGATGTGTGATATTTGAAATTTGCCATTTAGTCGAATGGATTTTCAAGATTTGGTTTAAAAGATCATTCTACCTATAAACTCATTAAATTTAGGGTAATGGTTGGTTACTGTCTGGATTTTCCACAACAAAAACTTGTCATGTAACAATTTTTTTTTTTTTTAAATGAATAGTTTTTATTTTCTTTTAGAGTAAAACAAGTGAATGGATTTCAATTAATCATTGTATTGCTCTTAAATTTAAACAAGAAAAATGACTATAACTAATGTACTGGTAAGATGATTGGAAAAAACATATATTACATTTTAAAATGTTTTCTCTCTCGAGCTTCTTTCCAAGTTTAAAAAACGTTTAAAAGTTTATAGAATAAAGTTGTAATTTAATTGTTTTATTTTTATGCCATTAATAATTGCTAACTCTTGTAATTAAACATCTAACTTAAATAATTGTTTGCAAATTATTTTTTTATTTGATGTGTTACCATTAATAAAAAAAAATTAAAAATACTTGTAAAACAAATTAGTTTTAGTGAAAATAAAATCCTAGCAATCCAATTTATATATATGCTTTCATTTGTATAAAGCTCCAATACATCAAAGCATGCAAGGAATAATAAAAAGAAAAAGAAAAAAAAAAGAAGTATACTAAAAAAAATTAATAATAATAAAAATTAATTAGAAAGCACTTTTAGTCTCAACATTTTAATTTCTCAAATTTTATAATATTTTAGTTGGAATACTTTAATTAGTAACAAATTATTTATTCTTATAACGGTATAATCGGTAATGATTTAGTTTGAATTCCAAACAAAAATTTAAAAGCAAAACCAAAGTATTTGAGAAGCTAACCATTTAAGAAGAAAGAAAACAAAATTATGCATGTCTTCCCATTTTTCTTCAACCTTGAGATTGCAATTAAATAAAACATTTTCATAACAAAATATAGAAAAAGTATCGTAAGTTTAATCTTAAAAAACTAAAATTCACACAATCAAATAATTATCTAATTAATTGTAAGTACCTCTAACAATAGGGTTGAATTGACCTAACTATTCTGTGTTTTGATTTTGTTCTTAAAAATTAAACATGTTTTATTTTCATATTTTACAATAACTTTTTGAAAGCAATTTGGCTTGATTTTTAAAATTGCTGGTAGAATGTAGAAAAAAAAGTGAATGTGAAAATTATATGATTATAAACTTAATTTAAAAAAAAATAAAAAAAATAAAATGATAAATAATAATAGAAAAAAGAAAAGATAGAGAAAAGAGAATAAGGAATGGTGGGGAGATGAGGGAAAGAGGTGTGTCCGTAAGATAGTGATTAAGTTTGGTTTTGTCGTTTGGTTTACATACAAAGGGATTTAATGGGAATCACAAGAAACCATCAAATATATATTCACACAATATTCAATATATATATATATATATACTTTCCAAGTTCTGGACCCCAACCTCTCTCTTCCATACTCAAATATTGTTTGTACATTTGTTTAAATTCCACCATTAATGTCTTTGCTTCCATTCCACGTAATTAATGAAACATCTTAAAGTAGTTTTCACACTTACACTTCAATTAATAACATCGGTAGTCATATTTTCTGTTTCCATTATAATAACTGTGGACTAAATAATCCAAGTTCTCAACTTTACAAATCTACCCATCTAACCTATCAACTTACTTTAACACACCACTGTAGTATTCATATTTTAATATATTGTAAAAACTGTTATATGATATACATGGAAACTAAAAGAAAAGATACATTTTTTATTTTTGAGATTTATGTTGATGAAAATGCATGTACCTTTTTGTCTTTATGTATATAACATGGGACGAGGGCATTCATCGATGTCAATTGAGTTTTGAATAAGCAAATTAAACACTATTTTGATGATGTTTAGAGGAGATCAATCTAGATGTTTTTTAGGTTATCTCTAATTACTTTTTGGTATTGAAAAAAAGTCTCAATTATGAAACACGTTCAAAAGTATAATGGACAAAAAAAAACTTATATATTAGCATGCAAAGTCCAGCTCGTCAACATATAGTTTAACTATCACATTACTTTGTTATATATCAAGTAGCTAGCTACCCCATTTTGGTTGGAGGTCATAATTTAGTTAGTGATCTCAAACTTTACTGACCAATAATTAAAATTCAAATCCAAAGCTTTAAGACCATACATGTCGTTTATGAAACTTCGTAAATCAATTAATTATATATTGTTTTATGAACATATATTTAAAAACACACGCACATACCACATTTTTTCTTGTCAAGTTCAATATATACGTAGATGTAGAAAATGGGATCGAGATTCAAATGTATACATATGTTTGTTTCACAAAGTATATATCTTACTCAGTTGACTTTCAAGTTTGCATACGAACGTCGTATGCCACATAAATACTACATGCTTAACATTTTAAATTCAATTAGCATAGAAAAAAGATGATGACTTGTGTACAAGCAAGATTAAATTTCTTAAAAATTACATTTTAATAGATTTCATTTTAGATAACATAATCTAGAAATTTCACAAACATAATGGAGAATAACAATTGAAAATTTTAAAACATTGAAAAACCAAATCAAAAGTTACCCTTGAGATTAACGACAAGTTTGTCATATATTTATAAATTAAACAAAACTAACTACAAAATTGTTACCAAATCGAGTCTTTCTCTATAAGGTTGACAATATCGGAGATTACGTATTCGTGGATTGGGCTACTTCCAAAGTAAAGGGTGGTCTGTCTAACCCTAGAAGTTGACTTAACATCAATTAATGCTAAATTTTCTCCCTCTATCTTGCTTAATTTAATTTATTTTAGATCATCATCAACCCTTTTCTCTTCACATCTTAGCTTTCACACGTGCGGGTTAATTAAATGACCTATATAATATGCTTACATAAATGTTAAAAATATAATATGTTGCTTTCTAAGACTAATATAATATTATTAAAGAATCCCACTTGTATCTTAAACTATCATATTTTAATCACAATTAATTTCTACTACAGAATAAAATTAATTTTAATATGTATTTGATTTCTATGTACTTTATAAAATAGATCTCAATCAAATTCCTCTCTTTGACAAAGTCCCTTCAAATCACATCAACTCAAAACTATATGCCAAAAGCTAGTTGTCTTGCTTTATCTCCTCCCAAATATTTTATATATTTCAATAAAATTTGCATTCTTTTAAACTAATTATTGTTCATTGAATTTTTAAAAGGTCATTTTATATAATACATGTTGTTAGCGCGATGAACTACATCATGACATGATCATGTAATTTATAGATAAACATGAGTTGATTTAAATGACATGATAGAAAAAAATAGACTTTTAATAACAATAATCGAACATAAACTTCTAATAATGTTAGAATTGAACTAATATTGTAAAAATTAGACCAATAAATTTACCACATTATTATTCATCCAAAATTTGGAAAGTAAGGTGTTATTCAAGAAGTTGACTTGATCTTTCTTCTCCTTCTACAAAAGTTGAATGAAAGACAAGCTCTGTAGAAGCTTTGTGACTAATTAAGTAATTCTCGACGTGCAAACCTAACAGAAGATCAAAAAATTCCTTTTCTAGAAAAACTGTCATTTTTTTTTGTCAATATCTTTTCATCCCCTATCTCTTGTGCAGTTTTAATTTGTCAATATAATCCAACCACAAGATTATTAGGTGATAAACATTTTTCAAAAAATAATTTTGAAACCTTTTTTATATTGTGATCAGAAGGAGTTGGCTGGAGAATGAGGGCAGTTACCGTAGTACACCTAAGTCTATATTTTCATTTATTAAAAGTGTTAGAGATAATATTTTTTGGCTCTAAGTTTTAGGTGTTGATCAATTTTATAATGTTACCCTTTTGATTTCAATTTAGTTTAATTAGAACAAAGCTCTCTAAATATACTAAATTACAATGGATGAGAATTAGGGATGGAAGTGGTGGATAAGAATTCAAATCCTTCGTGGGGAAGGCGCCACTAAACCCTCCTTTATAACCATTTCTTTATTTTATCAACTTGATCTATTCTTCTACCTTTCTTTACTTTATTAGTTAATAAAAAAACTATAATATTTTTTAATTTAAAAGAATAAATTAAAATAAAACTAAAAATTTAAGAACTAAGTATATCTACAGACTGTATAGCAACTAAAAACCGTAATCTAACTAAGGTTCAAAACGATAGTTTCCAAAATATTTTTGATTTTTTTTGAGAGTATGATGCAGAAAAATAAAATTAAAAGTATCAATGAACACATAGATAATGCACACATGTTTATAATTTGGAGTACTTAATTGAATTAAGGAATTTGAAGTTAATGTAAAATTTCTCAATTATTAAAGTTGATGAATTGTTTAATACCAAATTGGTGGACAAGAACACCCCTTAGGTACATTCTACACACTATATCCATTTTCTCCAGCACATTTTTTCAACTCTATTTGCAATGTAGTATAGCAAACTCTTCTTTCTCCCTTTCCTTTTGAAAAAATTATTTTAAAGAGTTTTTCTTTTATAAAATTTTTATGTAGATTATTGAGATTGGCTTGAAAAAAATGGAGTGCAACCCAAAATCATGTACTAAAATATAATAGATATGTAAATAAAGTTAATTTAATTTTAAAACGAGTTAAATATGATTTTAGAACAGTAACTAAGGTTAGACAAATGATCCCTATTTGTCTTAAAGTTATGATTACACACGAAAAGAATCTTTAGAAAATGCAAAAATCACAAACCCACTATATATATATATGATTTGACCATACAAAATTTCATTGTCATAAATGTTTGTGTTTCCACTTAATTTTGCATTTGAAGTCAATTCAAGAATGTCCATTTACAACCATAGAAAGTGTGTAACTTATTTTTCTTAATTTTGACTTTAGAAAAAGAGACGTATTTTGATTTCCCATTTACAAGTACACATGTCAATAAAGTTTTCCCTTTGTAATAAAATTTGACAATAATTAATCTACTCTATTATAGGATAAGGCCGGTTTGGTTTGGTTTCATTAATTATCAAGGTTTTAATTTCTATACTACAATAATTATGAATACCATGAAAACTAATCAAACTTGTTTAGCAATAAAAACCAAACTATAACTTTTTTTTTTTTAAATAGTAATAGAAAAAACATAAAACATTATTAATACTAACTCATGATGAATTTAAATATTTAATTGAAATCAGGTTTGTTGAGAATTAGTTGTACACTAGAGAATGAGTAGTGCTCTAGTGAAAGGATCTCATCCCAAATCTTAGTTGAGGATTTATGTTGAAACTTTGGAAAACTTGAGCATTGCGTTACACCCATAAACACCATATAGAGTTGTCCCAATTAATAGATAACTGATCCATGAGGAAAATATTTTTAAAATTTAAATATTCATTCACTATTAATTATTATTTAAATATAAATAATTAACCCTATTTCTTCTCAAAATCTTAAACCTATGAGTTTTTCTAATTCTTGGTCAAATTTTAAAAAAAATTGAAAAGACAAGCTTTAAAATTTTATTTTTAAATTTTCAAAACTTAAACTTAGATATTTGAAAATACTGACAGAAAATAAGATCATAAAATAAAGAAATTAAACTTAGATGCAATTAAGTGTATTTGGATGAGAGTTATGTAAACTAATGTAATACTTGACTTCTATTTCAAATGAAACACGATTTACTAATCACATACAAATATCTAATTAGAACAAAAAAATTTCCTTATTAGAAAATCTAAATTGTTATAGAGAGCAATGTTAAAGATAACTTTTTGGTGAACTAGAGTAAACAAACGCAACTAAAGTGGTGTATGACATGATTGTTATGAATATGTATATTATAATATTGTGAGATCCTTTAGGATAAGTTGCACAAAACCACGAAGATTAGGCAAATTTCAACATCATGAAAAAGACTACTTCATATGCATTATTTCATTAGGTTGACAATTGGAAAGATGAAATCAAGTTGTTAAGTATACCACTTTTTCTGTCAACTTTTCAATATGATTTAGCAGATTATGAAATGAGTTTTAATTTTATCAAAATAATTCCTTTTTAGAATCCAGAGTAGTTTTGATCATTATTACAATATCTATTATGCAATAACTAATATTCTAACCTAGTCTTATTTACTTATCTAAAACTATTGTAAAGTGACTACCTGCACTCATGCAAGTTAATCAAATCAAAAAACATGATTATACACAAAAAAAAAAAAAAGTATACTCTTAGTTTATTTCTTATCTGATTTAGACTTCTCATTTATATATCAAAATACTCATACAAAATTAAGTCGCTCAATAGCTATTTTTAGGTCTATTTGATAATGATTTCATTTTAAATTTTTTGTCTTCTAAATTTATATAATGTACTTATAATTTCTTCTTTAACTTTTTAATATGATGGTTATATTAATTATTTTAGGGGAACATTTATTTTTCTAATTAAATATATATATATATAACTGTTTTATAGTCTTTATTGAAAATAGTGCCGATAATTTAACTTCAATTTTGTTGTCCAATTTATTTCCATGTTTTTAAAATTTTTTCTTTTAAAATTAAGAAAGAATATAGTACTTTTTTATACAATATATATTTTTAAAAAAACTTGTACCGTTTAAAAATTATTCCACGAATAAATTTAAAAGTATATTCGAAGAAAATTAAGAATAATGTATAAATTTAAAAAACATATATATCAAACAAAAAACAAAATTGTTATCTAAAAAGTTCTTATTTATATCTTTTGGATTTTATGCCCATCTCTTTTGGCATTCTAGAAAATGGATTGAGACCATCTCTAATACTTTATAAATCATTATTTTTTTGGGTACAGATTTAAACTTATCTTCTTATGTATTTGTGGAATTTGTTTGGTTGTGCATTCTTTTTTAAATTAGCTAATTAAGAGGGGAGCAAAGCATGTACATAGGCACTATGCAAATTTATCAAGATTGTGGGGAACATGTGGGATCTTTTTAGATCACAATGGCTAAGATTTTAAATTTTGGTGATGTATCCATAATGTACATAAAGGAAACAATATGGAATAATAAACAAACATCTTTTCAAGGTTTTGATGGCCCCTTATTTGATAACCAAGGATGGGGTCAATTGTTAAGATGAAATATATATATATCTTACAAGAATGGAGTATATTTTCAACAACGATATCAAGTTTTATAATGATTTGAAGAGTTAAAAACGTAAGAACTAATTCTATGGACTATGCACAAACACATTATAATTATTTCATAATTAAATTTTGTATATTGTATGTTAACTTTTTACCAAGCCGGTTAATTTATAAATACATATTATATAGATTCAAACTATATGTTATGTTCAAGTTGTTGAAGTTAATTTAGAGGGATACATAAATGAACTAAGATCACATTGATTTCTAAATGTATATAAAAAAAGATAAGACTAAAAAATTAATAGCTACTATAAACGTTCAATCATAAAAACTTCAAAGTTAAGAGACCCTCTTATAAATTAATTTTGATATAAAGCATGCCAAAAAATAATGAGGTTAGTTTGTGAAGATAATTAAGAATAAAATTGTAAGGTCGTTAAGGATGTTAAATAATGTTGAGAAGATCACGTGTCAAAACCTTAGAAATAAATATTTAACGTTATTAAAAACGTGAGTGATACGTGTTTTCTAGTAGGGCAGAGAGTGAAAAAAATAGAAAAGTTTAGGTCACACACATTGTTGGTTGGAAATTTAAGTGGGTGGGTACTTTATTATTTTAGGTGACATTATTGTTTAATGTTTGTGTGAGGAGGAAAACACTACCAAATGGAGTATTATCATGGAATTCATTTTTAAGCTTTCTTTGGCATACATATAATGAAATATCAATTTTGTTGCGAAAACAATACACAAACCTATCGAAAAAATATATAGTATTAAAATAAATAAAATAATATTGATAAATAATTAAAAAAAATAAGATAATCTAAAATTCTTCACTAATTCCACTGTCTCCAATTTCTTTTGAAATTCAATCAATATACATCGCTTATAAACCCACAAAAAATCTCTATTTATAGATAAAATAACAAGTATGTGGTAGATTCAATAAACACTGATGATATGTCATATTGAGACATGCACAACAAATAGCTAATAGCTAAGATAGGTAAATACATTGGTTTTTTTTTAATAAAATACATAATAATGAGAGGAAGGGAGCGATTATTGAGAAGACATTGAAATTAAGGAGAATGGTCTTTTATTTTAAATTTTGGAGGTAAATGTAATATTTCAAATAACAAAATGGTATGTGACAATAAAATCTTTAGAAAGAGGTTTAGTCATGGAAAGGTTCGTAAGTTTTAAGTCATTTTGTGAAAACTATCTATAAAATTTAAATTTTTCATCAAAGTTTAAATGATTTGATAACAACTGTTTTACTTTGACCATTTGAAAAATATTTAACGTTCAATAGTTAAAGTTACTACTACACTTTGATGCCAAAAAAACTCGTAATATATTAAATATTAAGTGTATGCGATCATCCGAAATAATAATTGAAAACATTGTTCCTTTTAAGCTATTTATATTCATCCAATATAATGTTCTTTATTGATCAATAGTAAACCAACTATATCGAGTTTTGCTACAAATAATAATCCATAATTTGTGAAAAAAAATTCGACTAAAAGAACGTACAAAATATATAGTAAAAATTTGATGGAAATTTTGTCCTATTTGTATGTATTTCTTATTAAGAAATATATATTTAGTACAAGTAAAGTAAGGAATGAAAATTTGAAACATACATGTGTCAATTGTTTCATTTTACTTATTTAGCAAAGTGACGATAAAAACCATATGATATTTAACAGAGAAAATACATAAAAAGATCAATCTTGTTGAACATCTTCCAAGTCCTTAAGGAAATTTTGGAACCATTTAGCCGAGGCCTTTGGGATTCTTTTCAAATCGTTGTCGTTGAAATCAATGTAATGGAGACCAAAGCGATGTAAAAATCCCATTGACCATTCAAAGTTGTCTAACAATGACCATGCAAAATATCCTTTTACTCTTACTCCATTCCTGCAATTTTTTCATATATAGTCAACTACAAATATAAGAAAAATATATACAAAGCAATGATATAACAAAATTTTAAATAATTTCAATGATAGACACTGGTAGACATTGATTCAATGATAAACACGATAGATGACTATCAATATCTATCGATGTTTATAATTGATCGAATATAAAATTTTGTAATATTTGTATAAATATTTTGATTCATAATAACTTACAACCCATGCAACTATATAGGAATATTGGGAAGATTATATGTATAAGAGAAATGTTGATCAGTCTGGTAACTCACTTGATTGCTTGGTTAAGATAATAAAGATGATGTTGGTGGTATTTAATTCTATCTTCATCATTGATCAATTCATCAATTTGAGGGCCATCAATATCAAGAGATCCTACAAAGGTAAACTGTAATTAATTAAATGATAAAACGATAAATACAAGAATTATTAATACATAAAAAGTGAATTTTTGAATACCAATTTCTGTGATGTAGATTTTTGGGTTTTTGTATTTGTTTTTTAGGTATATTAATGCATCTTTCAATCCTTGTGGATAAGTTGCAAGCCATGATGATTCCTCCACCTACAACATTCCTTAACACATTAATTAATTCTCTTATACCAAACAAAACTAAATAAATAAATCTCATAAAACTAATTTAAGTTTTTTCAAAAGGCAAGATATCATATATATATTATACATATAATCAAGAAAACTACTCTATAATTAATTAATTACCTTTGGACCAATTAAGACTCCATCACGCTCATCTGCATCACAAACATCATAGTTAAAGAAAGCTAAAGTGAAGAAGAGAATGTCGACATTTTCATTTTAAATACTTCTAAAAATGTCGATGTACACGAATATCTTAACTAGTTAGGTTGACACAAATATTTAATTAACATACATTCATCGTATCCAAGATTTAAATATATATCCACCAAAGATACATACATGTAATAGTTATTGGACCCAAATCAGTCAAATAGGTTGGATTTTGAGTATTTGGAATGGCTTCACTAGAGTTATCCTTTGCATAATAAGCTGTAAAGTAATTAAATCCAATAAAGTCAAAGGATTCTCTTATCAAAATGGTCTCTTCTTCTGTGAATTTGGGCAATCTTTCCTTCACAACACTTCTCATAATTGAAGGATAATCTCCATACACAAGTGGATGCAAGAACCTATACCATGCAATTGTTTTTAACAATAATTAGTCGAAAAAATATTATCACTTTACACCATTTTTTAAAAAAATTCTTGGTCCATGGAATTCATATTTGTATGATTCATTACTTCTTTAGTATGATTTTCATATTTTCTTTTAACAAACATGTGACCCTTTAGTCAAGTGTTAAAAGCAAAACCAAGTTTTTGAAGTTGTAATGTTTTCAATTTTATTTAATTTATTCTCTTATTTTTTTTTCAAAAATTCTTTAACAAAAAATAATAAGAATGTTGAAAATATTTACAAAATATAACAAAATTTTACTTTCTGTCAGCGATAGATTACAATAAATCCAGATAAATATCTATTAGGTTCTATCACATTAAAGTGACACGATCTATCACATATAAAAAGTAAAGTTTTACTATATTTGTAAATAAGTTGGCTCGTTTTGGTATATTTAAAAATATCATGGAAAGTTCTTTTTTTTCAATTAGAATTTTTAAAAATAGTAGATTTTACAAAATATTTACAATTTATAGCAAATTTTATCAGTGATAGAATCCAAAATTTTGGTATAGCTTGTAAATATTTTAATTTATTTTGCTATTTTTGAAAATGTCTCAATATAAAATTTATAAATATTTCATCATCATTTAAAATTACTAACTCAACCATCAACACAGTGATGTCATTTTTCCATTCGTGAAAGTGTCACTTTAACGATAGGGATCAGTGTTATAATTATTTTTACAAATCATTTTTGAGAATTAAGAGCCCAAAATTGTATTTTAACTATGATTCTAGAAACAAAATATACTTTTGAAAATTACTTTCTCTAGTGTTTGAAATTTATAAAGTTCAAACTGAAATGATTGTCAAAGGAGAGGGCTAATGTTTAATTACTAACCAACCATAAGTAAAATCTAAAGCTCGACTTGTTGCCCTTTGATCTTCTTTGCTATCTGAATATGGTACATACCAATCTCCCACTAATACCATGCCAATTTCACCCTTTTGTTGTTTCTGAAAATCTCACACATCAAAATATTGTGGTCGAAAACAATAAAACGGTCTACTTTAATAATTATTTCAATATCATTGTAGGAAAAAGACAAAAACAACTTTATAACGAAACAAGAAATATACCACTCGTACAAACTTGATTTTCAAAAACTGTAAATCAAAATGGTTCTTAAAAATATTTGTTTTTACTTCTTCGAAATCTATAAAGTTTATAATACATTACTTGCAGTAACTCGAATGATTTTTATCTGACCTAATAATTCACACTTGTAAGGAGGTTTTTAAACTTCCATGAAAAGCTATCACATACAAATAGAAACAAAACCTGATATTTTGTTCGGTAGATCTTCACAGTAGCTGCATGAGCAAGAATTTGGTTGTGAGTAGCAACGTATGGTTCAGTTCCCTCAGATCCTCCTCTAAGTATATCAAATGCATGCTTAGCAGAAGAACGACCTGGTGCAAATTTTCCAGCTTCCACATAACTCATAAGGTTGAAGATGTACGGTTCATTTAAGGTTATCCAATGCTTCACTCTGTCTCCAAATTTTTTGAAGCAAAGCTCTGCATAGTCTCGAAAGTCATTTCTACATACAATTTTACAATTGTATCAATTTCTTGATCAACACATTATATTTTAATTATAATTAAAGAAAATTATTTCAAATGATAAAACTATTGAAAACACTTGCAAGTATAGCAAATTTCAGAATTTATAAATGATAAATATAGATAGACGCTGATAGGTTTCTATTTATGTTTATCAATGTCACTAGTCACAAACACCAATTTATAGCTACGATGGATCATATAGATAGATCCAAATATCTATTAGTGTCTATTTAAATTTATAGCTAAAGTTATAGATGTCTATCTAGGTCTATAACAATTTATCTTACATAAAAAGTAAAATTTTACTATATTTATAAATATTTTAAACTGTTCCATCGTTTAATAATGTTTGTATACCTGTATAGCAAGTAATTCAAGAAGTTTATTTAAAATTATGCTAAATCAAGTTCTTGATTATAATTAAAGTGCATGAAATGTTTGTTAAACAATATACACAAGAAAGGACGGGGAGGACATAACTAAAGTGAAAGACATTTACTGATCCCTTAACAAATAATTAATATGCCGTACAGATTAAGTAGTTTTGAAATAACAAATAGAGATATTACAATGAGATGATGAGAATTATAAAGTTATGTACTTACATAATTTGATCACTTAGGAAGCCTTGATATTCGTCTTGTAAAGATTGGGGAAGATCAAATTGGAAAAGTGTGACAAAGGGTTGGATATCTACCACCATTAATTCATTAGTTTGTTGATCAACAATTAATTAATTGAGACTAGAAAAGTGGTTAAAATTAGATAATTAACACTAGAGAATCATATATATTTATTGAAGTAACATTTACCATTTGCAACAAGTTCATTGATGAGATTGTTATAGTACTCGATTCCTTTCTTGTTCACACCTCCACTAAGCTTTCCATCTATAAATCATAGTAATATAATCAAATTAAAGTATATGATAAAGAAAATTGAAAATCTTTATTTTTTATTCCAATAAAATTATTTTATTTAAGGTTGCGTCAACCTGTTCGATATTCACACATTTCTAATAACCTTTAAAAAAAAATAAAAGCAAAGAGAACATATAGCTCTTTGTCTTCTTACTTGGCAAAATTCTCGGCCACGAGATTGAGAATCTATAGGCATTAAACCCCATTTGTTTCATAATCGCCACATCTTCCTACGTTATATATGAAGAGTTACGTCAGTTGCAAAATATTTTGTTAGAAAAAACTTTTGGAACAACACAACTCCGCCACACATACCTTGTAACGATTATAGGAATCAACAGCTACATCTCCATTGCTACCGTCCATAATTTTCTCTACACAAGTATTAATTGATCATGCCACTTTGGTTAATTATATAATGAACAATAATATAACAGTTGTTAAATATGTATTAATTAAGAGTTAATTGAAAGAGAGAGATGATAAGAGAGATCAGACCTGGGTATTTGTGAGTGAAGGTATCCCAAATACTTGGTCCTTTTCCATCCTTAAAGGCAGCACCTTCAAACTAAACAAAAAACCATATATATATAATCATATAACAAATCAAAGCTATCAATAGAAACTATAAAACTTTAATTTCTTCACCTGGTAAGCAGAAGATGCTGTGCCAAATAAAAAATCTTCAGGAAAACTGCTTCTCTTCACTATTAAATTATAATAGAAAATAATTTTTATATAGAACTTAAAGATAAATTAGTAGAAAACATTGCAATTTATATACATTGATAAAAAATAAAACAAATCAAAATAGAGAGAAGTTATCTAACCTGAATCCATGAAAGTAAGCAAATGTTACTCTCTCTGGTTATCTATCTAAAGAAGAAGGAGAAGCAAAATTTTTATTGAACACTTTAAAACTTTTTGTTTTCTTTCACCTTTTCTGTATAGAGATGAGAGCAAACGTAGGTAGGTTTTTGTATCTTTTTATATTAGTGTTGAATGTACACTTTTTGACTACATATTTGTATTAATATTCTTTTTTGTATTGTTTGACGATAATAACCATGTCTATTACTTAATTTAAAATAATTCTGATATTTTGAGTTATTAATTGATGGGTTTTAAAATAAAACCAAAGAGGGAAGATAATTTTTTGATCATATTTTTTTTTAAAATAATGACAAAGTAGGGATTAGGAAAATTAATGTAAAAAATAGAGTTGCGAACTCGTATACCGGATATACAACTTTGCTAAATCGTGGATCGGGTACACACGTCTAAGGATCGATATGTGAATGGAGTCGTGGACCTGATTCACGACTTGTGATTGATTTAAAATTAGACCCTACACCAAATTGATTTAAGAAACAAGTACGATCAAGATTGGCGTAGGATTCATGTGGAGCATATCGCAATATGGCGATCGTGAAATAATTTTCGTGTAGAAGAAGTGGCAACACACGAGCCAACGATATCAAATAACTACTTTTCCTGGTACTTGTCAATTATCAGACACTTTATCATACATGATGGACGCTTACTATTATTGCATGATAATAAATTTAATATGATTTGTTTTATAAATTTAATACATGTACATTATTTAATTATATCATTTTTAGTCGTTCAGAATAATTTGTTCAAGACGTACACATGTTTACTCCATGGAAAACAATTTAAACGATTTGTGCTCAATGTGTGATCATAAACCTTGAAAAATATAAAACAAAATTATTTAGCAGACCAAACGACTCAATGTTTTCAACACATATCGAGGACACATTCGACATAAACGGCAACAACAAGGCGATGATGTCGTAGAGAGATCAAGAAAATGCTTACTTTGTAAATCAAATTTTTAATTCTGGTAAATTTCAATTTTAAATGTAGAATTATATGTAAATGCATTTTTATTTGCACCAAAACCATGATCACATACTACAAACTTAGGTAAAAAGTAATCCTTCAAAGTTAAAGAAAAAACTTACCTTAAAATATATAAAAAAAATTTAACTTAAAATTTTTATAACAAATCTCATATAGATTTCAAGTTTCATGACACATCTTCAATTATGCATTAAGTTATCACTATGATTTCAAAATTTAGACCATACAAATCTTTTTAATTAATTACTTTAAATTGTCATTATGGTTTCTCATATGTAATGCAAGTGAAGTAAGTGGAGATGAACTTTAAATGTTTGTCTTCAAAAGAAAAATGTGTGGAAAAATTTATAATACACTTAAATATCGAAATTGAAGTTGGTTGTAAATGATCATAATAATTTTAGTTGGATTATGACAAAAATAAGGGATTGATTAATTAAGTTGTTAATAAATTAAACCATAATAATCTTAATAAGGGTTGTTTGATTAATTAATTAAATGTCTAAGTTTTTCTAAAAATAAGTTAGTTTTTTTTCTAAGAAATTAAATCTTAATAATTATATAATAAAGGTTTCAATATTAAGTTTCTTTTATTATATATTTAATTAATTACATTTTTAAAAAATTAAACCATAATTTTTCTTTTTATTTTAAGAAGTCATGTACTCGGTACACGGCTACCTTATTTAGTCACGTTCCACGTGGATAAAAAATGGTCAAAATAGGTTGACGTGGATTAAAGGATTCATTCGTTTCCAATAGTTTAGCCGTTCACTCCATTGCTATAATTTTTTTCACATGCTCCCCTATTTTTGTCTTATGGTTCAAAAACACAATATTTTTTAAAATAGTATGAGGGAAGGGAGGGAGCATCTCCAAAAGGGGAATTGTGACATCATTTACTATCTTGTCATTTGGAAGGTGACTTTAATTTATATCTTAGTTATCAACTTTATAAAAGTTACTTTTTTCCCCACATTTAAAGAAAGCAGAATACTTGGGTATACATCCCAAACATCACTTCATTTTTTACATCCCATCAAATTATCCCATTAATCTTGACATGCTACAAATTTACCTTTTTTTGTTAAGAAAAGTTTTAATATTCTTTGATGCAAGTAGTAAGAATGGATGCACAAAGATTGTGATTGTCAAAATGCACCCAAAGTTTATCGTAGAGAATTCATTGAAATAAAGTAAAATATCAATTTCTACTCTTAAACCTTTTTTTAGCAAAGTATTAGAGATCGGGGATCATTAGACATACTCAAATAACTCAACTAAGTTAACACATCTGTAATGTACTTAGTGACGCATTAGAGTTGAGAAAATATATACAAGGGACAACAAAGAGTGACCCCAAAGTTCATTACAAAAAGGAAGAGGTTAGGGAAAAGCTCTCTAGTTTAGTGATATACAAGATGCATTTGAATTTCTAAAAAATATTAATTCTACTTTTCTTTTTTAATAGAAAAAGTCTACTAAATTTATCCTTAAAATTTAGTTATTGTATTAATTAAAATCATGAACTAATTAATTATATCGATTTAAAATTTAAACTTGAAAAGCGTATATCAAAAAATATATATCCTACTAAATTTATAACAACTTCATATTTAAAATTTAAACCAACATAAATAAATCAAGTTAGACTATTTATTAAGATTATCTTTCGAAATTCTTTAAACACAAGCAACATCCGTATCAAATTTATATGAAACCTCATGTCCATATTATAAGACTTGTCTTGTTGCATAAGCACTAATTAAATGTAGCAACTTAACTTCCTTTTATTTTGAAGTATCTCTTAATTTTTAACTGTTTTAGTACAACAACAATATAAGTAATAGAAAGTCTAAAGGTTAAAAGAATAAAATTATAACATGTTAAAATTTAGAAACTAAATCCAAGTTTTATTCATGTTAAAATATAGAAACTAAACCCAAGTCAAATTCAAAAGTTAAAAAGATTAAAAGCATAAACATTTTTATAGAAATGAAAAGTAATACTCAAAATAGAAATAAAAAAAGGAAAAATTGTTGTATTTGACAAAATATTTACGTTTCATGACAAAATCAAATCTACTAAATTTTGTTTTTTTTAACAATTTTGTTATATAACGTGGAAGTATTCTGTAAAATCTATTTTATAAGAAACTCCTAAAGAAATGTAATTTTTTAATTTTTTTCCCCTAAAGTTGATGATGAAAAGGTAATGGGCGTATGGAATAAGAAATGAAAAGATGATATATTTGATATTAGGAGATAAAACGAAATTCTCAAATTGATGCTATCAATTGATTTCGTTCTCATCCTTTTGCTCTTATTCCTTCGGTATCATATTCCCATACTTTTTTTTGGGGAGAATTGCTATTTTTAACCTCAATAAAGAGTTTTTACCTTATAAGGTAACTTCTTTAAACTATTTTTTCTAACTTCTTTCTTACTTTTTTTTTTAATGTTCTAACCTAGTGAAAATTATATTATTTTGTCGTTCCTTCAACTATGATTATAACAAAAAAATGTTTAAAATTGTAATTGAGTTCGAGAAGTTATATTAGAAATTAAAAATAAATGGAAGACACTTGGAGAACAAAAATGGTACCATTACCATATGGAACCTTCAACTTAAAATCTCAAAAAGTAAAAAAGAAGTTAGGAAAAATAGTTTTAAAATTGATTTCATTTTCTCATCCTTTTGTTCTTGTTGTTAAGTATCGTATTCACATTCTTTTTTATTTGTTGACATTTACCAATGTCATGTGGTCAAATATTAGTAAGTCAATCCATCTCTTAAAAGGAGCAAATTAAAGTTGATTTTAAATTTATTCTCTTTTGAAAATGAAAAGATTTTATTAATTATCATTTTCTTAACAAAGTTAAAATTAGTGAGTTTGGTTCTCTTATCAAATTTGTCTAAATCATAAAAACTCCAGAATAAGTATGTTTGGTTTGAAGCTAGCTAAGTTGAGTGAGCCTCGTTTGAAAATTTTCATGAGAGAGTGTAGAAAAAAGTATTTAAAAAAACGTTAGTTTGGTTTGTAGAGATGAGTGATTTAAGACAAGTAAGAATAATTTTCATCAAGTTATAGAAGATGTAAAAACTATCGATAACATGAAATGTTAAACCATAGTTTTAAACTTTAAACATTACATTTAACTTAATTACGAGCGTGAGTGGCACGTGCCTCTAAATTAAAATAGACATTTTTTAAAATAGTAAAATAAATTAAAATATTTATAGTTATAATAAAATTTTGGATTCTATTAATGGTAGAAATGGATAGACTTCTATCACTCTCTATCAATGTCACTGATAGAAATATATGAGTGTCTATTAATGTCTATTATTGATAGAATCTAAAAATTTGTTATATGTTATAAATATTTTGTCAAATAGTATTTTATAATTTTCCTTTTTTTTTTTGCTACTTTTAAAAATATCTTTATATAATATAATAGTATAAAAACCCATAAATAGTATTTTATACCTACAAAAATTATGCTAAAATTTCTAAAACTTCAATAATATACAACTTATATGTATCATATAAACCATAACACGGTAGTTATATATATACATATATATATTCATGCACTACATATGATAAGAGTATTAGTTTAGGAAGGAGAAATAAACCATAATTTCGATTTAGAAAAAAAAAAAAAAAGATAATTATATATATTAATTACCATTGAGTTATTCAACTAAGTATTCTCTTAATACACTACAACAAAACCTACCTACTATCACAGATGTATATATCCCAAATAATGATATATTATAACATTATTGTCATAGAAATGATTAGTGTAATAGCAGAGCGGCAAGAATAACAGGAAAAAATGTAGTAATTGAGAGATATACGACATGGAAAAATGTCATAATATACGAATTCGTGACATTTTGTAACTGTTGTCAATAGCGAAATAATGACATTTGCTTTTATAAAAACTGTCACGATTAACATATCCTTAACAGTGAAAAAAATGTAATAATATACGAATTCATGACATTTTTGTAACTGTTGTCAATATAAAAAAGTACATTTATTTTTATAAAAAAAACTGTCACGATTGGCATATTCTTGACAGATAAAAATGTCATAATAAACGAATTCAAGACATTTTAGTAACTGTAGTTAATATGCAAATAATGACAGTTACTTATTATCATAAAATAAAATATGACAGTTATTTGTTGTCATAAAATAGTAATTAATGACATTTATTTCCTGTCATGAAAAAACTGATTGAAAACTTTTATGGAAGGACTTTCCACAACAGGCGACACTATGACTGTAAATAACTGTCACGAATTTTGTTCGTGATAGAAAATAATTGTCATCGTAGACCATTTTTGATGTAGTGATAGTTTAGGATAAAATAAAAACCATAAAATATTAACAGAGAAAATACATAGAAGATCAATCTTGTTGAACATCTTCCAAGTTCTTCAGGAAATTTTGGAACCATTTAGCTGAGGCCTTTGGGATTCTTTCCAAATTATTGTTGTAGAAATCAATGTAATGGAGACCAAAGCGATATGAAAATCCCATTGTCCATTCGACGTTGTCCAACAATGACCATACAAAATATCCTTTTATCCTTACTCCTTCCCTACAATATTTTTCATATATATGGGTTAACAAATAGAAATTCTCAAATTTACTATATTAAGATTAGAAAAAAAAAATTATTTCATACTTGATTGATTCGCTAATACTATAGAGATGATCGTTGAAGTACTTGATTCTATCTTTGTCGTTGATTAATTTGTCTATGGGAGTGTTATCAAAGTCAAGACATCCTAGAAAAAAAATGTAACTATTAAATGATAAAATTACCTTAAATGTAAAATAGATGTATATAAAAAAGTGAAATTTTCAATACCATTTTCCGTTATGCATATAATTGGATTTTTGTAATTGTTCTTTATATATATCAACACATCTTTCAATCCTTGTGGATAAGATGCAAGCCATGATGATGGGTCTGCCTACAATATTGTTAACACACAAATCTAATTAATCATGTGAAACAAAAATTTAACATTGATTACCTTTGGACCGATTGGAATTCCATTACGCTCATCTGCAATCAAGAGTTTTTAAATTTTATTTAATTATAATTTAAAATTTTAATTAAAAATAGGGGAGAGTTACACTAATTGTTATCTTGAAGCTAAGTTTTTGAACATATATAATCAAACATATAATTGCATTGCATGATTATTTAAAATTGACACAATATAATATAGAAGTTAGAGATTTAATTAGACATACTTGACATAGTTGCACATAAATCGGCCAAATAGCTTGGTTTTGAAATGGCTTCACTAGAGCTGTCCTTTGCATAATTAGTTGAATAGTAATTAAATCCAAGAAAATCAAAGGATTCTTTTATCAAAATGGTCTCTTCTTCTGTGAATTTGGGCAATCTTTCCTTCACAATATTTCTCATAATTGGAGGATAATCCCCATAGATGAATGGATGCAAGAACCTATACCATGAAATTCCTTTTTAACAATAACTTAGGTTAAAAAAGATAATCATTTAAAAATCCGTTCCATAACAATTTTGTATTTTAGGTTTGGTCGATGAAATTCATACTTGTTTTATTCATTATTTCTTTGGTATAATTTTCCTAATTTTCTTAACAAACATGCAAGCTTTTGGTTCAATATGAAAAGGACACTCAGTTTTTGAAGACTAATATATACAAATTAAAATAAATTTTCAGAACTTATTCAATTTGTTTTTCAAATTTCCCATTTTTGTTAGCAAAGTTGAAAATCGGGTAAAAAAAATAAAAATGTACATATGATTAGTAAAAGTAGTATTCAAAATAATACAAATAAATAGTTATAAAACGAGGGATCAAATGATTGTGAAACAAAAGAATGTGAATGTCGAAATTAATTTACTAACCAACCAAGAGAAAAATCTATGGCTCGACTTGTTGCCCTTTTATCTTCTTCACTATCTGAATATGGGACACACCAAACTGCAACCAATACGATGCCAATTTCGCCCTTTTGTTGTGCCTGAAAATCTCACAAGATCACAATATTGTGGTAAAAAAATAAATAATAAATAATAAATAAGGTCTCCTTTTTCAGTCTTCTAGTAATTTCTTTTTGTTTTTTATATTTTAAAAATTATGTCAGTTCTCTCTAATATTTTAACCGTGACTTTCATTCTTACTCAACTTCTAAAAACAAAAACAATTTTTTTTTAGCTTTCGAGACTTGAACTGATTTTTAAAAAAAATATTATTAGTAGAAAGCAGAAAACAAAACAAAAAATATAGAGTGAAACTAATATTTACATGTTTAATTTAAAAAAGAAAAACTAAAAACCAAATTATTATCAAACATTATTCTATCTTTTAGTTTTTGACAATGCATAAGTTTAATATACACTACTTGAAAGAGCTATAAGTATATATATTAAAGAAAAATCAATTTCTCTCTCTCTCTCTTCTTCCTCTCGCGCGCACACCCTTCCCCCCAGTTTTTCTTCTTCTTATTTTCTACCCTACCCAGCCGCCGCAGCCATCCTCTTCCTATTCTTTTTCGAACGACAGCCGAGCCTCACGCCGTAGACGCCGTCGCACCTTCGTCCGACAGTCCGTTCGCGCCTGTCTCTGTCCGCAACCGCCTCCCCTCCTCCCCTTGCGTCTCTGTCCGCTGCAGCCAACAACTGTCGAGCCTCGTCGTCTCACCATCCGCAAGGCTGCCGATCGTTCGCGCCGTCTCTCCCTCGCAAACCCCTCTATTCGCGAATCTGCCGGCGGTACGTGAAGCGGCGCGCCGTAAAGCCGCGTTGCCGAGTGACTCTTCGTCTCCCAGCCGCGAATCACAGCCGACTTACATTATTATCGGGTTGCACGATTTTTTGGTCTAGGTTCGATTGCCGCTGCCTTTATTTTGCTGAGAGCTTTCGAAGTTTTGTTGGTGGTAGGACATTATGGGTTTTGTGACGTTGTTTCTTAATTACCATAAGCATTAAGGTTGGACTAATTGATTTGGATGTTGTTTGGTTTAAGGTGATTTTTAGGAGACGTTGTGTGTAAATTCTTGAGCTTGCAGCAAGTTTCATTGGAAGTCTATGCTTCATTCGACTTGAGTAAGTTGCCAATTTCAAATTGGTCAGGTTGATTTTTAAGTGAACATTATTGTTAAAAAAAAAAAATTGAGTTCTTGTGTTGGTGGGTAGGTTTGCTTCGTTGAATTCAGTTCGATCAAGAAGTTTAGGTAACCTCAAAGTAAGGGATTTTCTACTAGACTCACCTTTAAAGTAGAATATGTTGATTGTATGTTGTCTCTAAAGTGAGAATGAATGTCAGATATGATATTTGTATATAGGAGTAGACTCGAGATTTAGTGGACGCTGTGATGACTGAAACTATGTATATGAATTCTTGTGAATGTGGAAATGACTGAAACTTGTAGAATTGTACTTAAATAATATGTGGACTGGCTATATTCTTGCGAACTGAGGTGATGTTATACTTATTTAGCCTGTTAATTGATGTATTGATATGTTACTTTGGCCTAAATCAGAGTAAGATGACTGTTAGGGTATCAAGAGAAAGGAAGTATGTGTAAAAAAAAAAAATTACTGTATGATGAATAACGGTTAAGATGTTTAGAATGGACTGAGGGGCAAATTGTTAGCTTTCTATTGGAATGTGTGCCTTGCAGGTGTCCTACGGAATCACCACTTATTGTGTGTCCTTCGGAAGCATTAGACTGATATGTGTTTTTGCAGAACACTAGACTGATTTGCACGTTCCTCAGGGCGTTAGACTGATTATGTGTATCCATCACAAGACTGTGACTATGCAGGGTTCCCATTTAGAAAGTTAATAGTTAATTTTTCCCCTAACGACACCAATAAAGGGTCTCTTACTGGGTATGTTATACTCACCCTTTTATGTTTAATTTTTTTTTAGGCAAAGGTAATAAGGGAGGCAGATCGGCGAGGGACAAGAAGGAGACGTGATCGCCATAGGGAAATTTCTTCAAAAGCTTCCGCTTAATGTTTTCTCTCGTTTTCTTTAGTTCATGTGACTGCTTTAAAATTTCGTGTTTTATCTGAGTTTAAGAACCGTTGTTTTGTAAGTTTTATTTTAATAGGTTTTGTTTATTTGAAATAGGGCTCGAACTTGAGTTGTTTTTCTTTGACAGTACGATTTCAATGAATTTTGGTATATTTTTGTGTCAAACAAGGTCTCTTTGTCAAAACTAATGACTCCGACTTAGTTAGAAAAGTTAGGTCGTTACATTACCAGAACTAGTTTTTGTTTTTAATAAACAAAAAATTAAAACAGAACTTCGAAAACAGAAAGAATTGAAATGGTTGCTCAACAATAAGGACCTAGAAATTTGGTTTCACTTCTTGAAATTAGTTTTCAATTTTAATTTTCTTTAAAAAGTATTGAAGTTATTTGGCAAAAACAAGCCATATTGATTTCAAGTATTTTCATTGGAAAGATTTAAAAAAAAAATCTTCCAAATGTTGACCTTTTTAACTGTTTAATTTTGATGTTAATTAATTTAGTCTCTTCAACTTTTTTTTTAATGGACACACTTATGAGGTTGGAAAGTGACTTTCTATTGTCCCTATGCACATTTGACAACCACTTATTTAATGCAAACATTATGTGTGGAGGTTAATTTTTTTTAATTTATTGTTTTTGCATGGGCTAATTTGTTTTCATGAGTTAATTAAAAGACACACCAAACAAAAATTCCTAAACTTTACACCTGATATTTTGTCTTGTAGAGATTGGCGATAGTTGCATGGGCAAGAATTTGGTTGTGAGCAACAATATATGGTTCAGTTCCATGATCTCCTATAAGTGAATTATCATATGAATGTTGAGAACGACAATTGCAGGGTGCACATTCTCCATTCACATAACTCTCAAGAATGAATATGAATGGTTCATTTAAGGTTAACCAATGCTTCACTCTATCTCCAAATTCCTTGAAGCAAAGCTCCGAATAGTCTTTCAAATCATTTCTACAAAAAAAAAAAAAACAATTAAAACAATTTCTTCCAAATATTATATTTTAAAATATAATTTATGTAGTTTTGTGCTATCGATTTTTTAAATTATCATTGTATATTAATATTTTTTGAAGTGCAACCTAAGTCTCAGTTAACTTGAAAATGGAACGTTATTAATAAAAGTGAGAATAACTATCTCCAATGTTATGGAATCCTTTTGAATGAAACCAAAAGAGTAGTTGTGAGATCAACGACTTACCCCTCAATATACACACTTGGATCATATGTCCATTGTGAAGATTTGTAGAGATTTATTCTCTTTAATTTAATAATCATTTATATGTATTATTTTGTTATTTTAAAATAATACTTATTAACTGTAGCCACGTTTGAAAATGAGTTGTTTTAAAATATAACAAAATGAATAAAAATATTTTCATACATAGCAAAATGTTATTGTCTATTATAGGTACAAAATCAAACCCTAATATAGAATAATCCTATTATTTAAAGTCCATCCATCCCTTAACAAGTAAATTGCCTCTCGCATCAAATAGTCTTGTATTAACAAATAACCAAACCAAGGATATATATTACCAATGAGATTATGAGAACTATAAAAATGTACTTACATAATTTGATCACTCATGAAGCCTTGATATTCATCTTGTAAAGTTTGGGGAAGATCCCAATGGAAAAGTGTGATATAGGGTTTGATACCTACCACAATATTTCGTTAGCAGTTGATTTTAAAAAAACGTAACGATTAGCCTATTTAACAATAGAGAATCAAATATTGAAATAACATATTCTACCATTTGCAATAAGTTCGTTGATGAGATTGTTATAGTACTCTATTCCTTTCTTGTTCACCCCTCCTCTAAGCTTTCCATCTAAAAAATAGAAGTGTATAATCAAAGTATATTGTAAGAAAATTATGGTTATATTATATCTTATGAATTCAAATCAAGGAAAACATATTCGTCTTCATGTGTGTCCTTACTTGGCAAAATTCTTGACCAAGCGATTGAGAATCTATAAGCATCAAAACCCATTTGTTTCATAATTGCCACATCTTCCTGCATGGCATAAAATGAGAATATATACAACTTAATTGGCATAATATTTATACTATTACCAACTATGAAGTTAGGTGTTCGAAATATTTGTCAACTTGATTAAAAGTTAGAACTAAAAAAAGCAGAAAATTATGATATAAATATGGAGCTATTTTCTCTTTTGTTTTTATTGTAGTAAAAAGTCAAACCAAAAACGTCAATCTATTTTATTATATAGTAAAGATACACATGAAATAAATATTGAGTTAGCTAGAGGTTGAAATACTTTTTAGATCCAACCTAATTGTTTCGAAGGTAAGTTTCTTTCGACACAAACAACAATCCATATTAAATAAGGAACAAAATATGTGGGATCGTTGGAATTTACTGAAGACATTAATTTAAAATAAAATTAGAAAGAAGTAAGATATTTAATTGTTTTTAGATATTGGATTAAAATCTGCAACACAAGTTCAAATTATCATATTAAAAAAAATTATTTCCAAAGTGTTAAAAAGATATTTTTAAAAGTTCATCATGTAATAAATAATAATACAAATTATTAAATTAATAAATTTAATATAAACATATGCATACTGTATGTATGTATAATTGAATAGGTAAAAATTTAAATCAAAAGTGTAATTTTTCTACTCAAATCTCTTATTTTTGTTTACATTAATTGTACAAACCTTGAAACGATTATATGAATCAACAGCAACATCTCCATTGCTACCGTCCTTAATTTTCTCTACAATTTCACAAAATAATACCACTTTGATTATATAATGAACAATAATATATACTTAGATTGACTTTCTAAGGGTTCAAAAAACATGTTTAACCGTGTTGAAAAACGGTTTATAAATACTTAAAAAGTTAAACCAAACACGTACGACGACAAAATTGAAAGAGATTAAAGACCTGGATGTTGGTGAGTGAAAGTATCCCAAATACTTGGTCCTTTTCCATCCTTAAAAGCTGCACCTTCAAACTAAATTAAACAAAAGCATATAATCATATAATAAACCCAAATTAGCTCAATATACTTTTTGTCCTTTGAATTTGAAACTTGTACAAAGAGTAACAAGCTTTTCTTCACCTGGTAAGCAGAAGATGCTGTGCCAAATACAAAATCTTGAGGAAAACACCTTCTCTTTACTATTGAATTATAATAATGAAATTTGGATAGACAGCTTAAAGAAATTAGTAAAAAATTGGAAAGTATACACTTCGATAAAAATAATAATAATAATAATCAATATAGAGAAGTTATTTAACCTGAATCCATAAAGGGCAGTGTTACTCTCTCTCGTTATCCTAAATAAGAACATAAGCAATTTTTATATATACAACACCTACTCACCTTTTTTTTCAAAATCTATTTTTAGATGAGAGTAAAGTAAGTAGCTTTTTTATTTTATTTTTATGAATTTACCTTATTAACCTCGATTTAAAATTATAGCATTTTTGTATACATAAAAATTAAATTGAAATTAAAGTCAAATTTTAATAATTAAAAGCATAATATATTGAAATAAAAAAAAAGGGTGGAATTTATTTCCATAACTTTTAAAAAAGTGAAAATAGGATATATTTGAGAGATTAGGAGAAAAATGTGATAAACGTTTGTTATGAACAACCTCCGTTTGTTGTCATTCTTAAGTATCATATTCACATACTTTTTTTATTTGTTGACATTTATTACCATGCTCATCTGGCCAATTATTCTTTAGCCAAACCATCTCTTAAACAGGTTGTGAGCATGAGGTTTAAAAAGAACGTGCTTCGTGGAGTTCGTAGGGTTGAATTTGTATTGATGTTGATTATGATGCGATATGATACGTTCTCTATTATTTGATCCTCTAATTCTCTCTAGGTTAAATGCCTACGTTTGATTTGAGAAAGCGGAGCACGTGATGTTCTTGAAGTTAGAGTCTTCGAAAGAAGCTTGTATCTTCAAAAGAACTTCAATCTTCAAGGGTAATCGCTTTACGCTTCAAAAGCTAGGGAGTCTTCATGTTCTTGAGTAAAATTTTATGTCAAAAGTCCTGTGTGAGCTTTTAATTATGAGCTTGGACTTTGTTGGTTAATAGATAAGTTTCATAGGCTCAACCATATGGATTTAGGTCATATTTAGTATTTAAACTAAATTTAGATTTTTTTTTAAAAATAGTTGATTTTACAAAATATTTACAAGCTATAGCAAATTCCATCACTGATAGTCATTGATATGATATAGTGATAGAAGACTATCAGTGATAGAATCCAATATTTTGCTATAACTTGTAAATATTTTAATTTATTTTGCTATTTTTAAAAATGTGTCCCTTAAATTCAAGCTTGTTTTTTTTGGCTTAATTGAACTTTAACCCAAATAAATAATATTTAATTTGATCCAATAATTAACTTGATTCAACAACCGTCATGAAAATACGTGATATCATTACCAATTTATGTCTTCAATTTCAATTTGAGACACATTTCTGTTTTTAATTAGTCATAAATTCAATTATTTGTATATTTTTTTTTGTTAATTTGGTAAATGGCGTGACAATTTGTGATTGGTCCAAAAATTTTCGTTGACAAATTAAAATTTGATTTAAAATTTATTCTCTTTTGAAAATTTAAGGTTCTTATTGTTTAAATCGATATCTTCTTTTTACGAAATTAAATTTATTCTCTTTTGAAAATTAAAGTTCGAGTAAAATTGTTGAAATCGATATATTCATTTTACGAAATTAAATTTATTCTCTTTTGAAAATTAAAGTTCGAGTAAAATTGTTTAAATCGATATATTTCTTTTACGAAATTTAATTTATTTCAATATCAAAGTTGAAACGAGTTTGGTTTAGTAATATTAACATGACCTTTCTCTCTAAAGGTCAAAGTCCTAATGCCTCATCTAATCAAATTTGATAATAATTCTCTACAAAATTTACAGTGTTTTTGAAAATTAAATATCATTGTTCACCAAAATGGTATAGATTCATTTTATCTATATTGTAAATAGCTTCTATATTTTGAAAAATGTGTTTATGTAAACCCGTATACAGTATTTAAACCTAAAAAGATTATGCTAAAATTTCTAATTAAGGTGAAGGCATAAAGCTTTTCATTCATTTTAGACAATTTTGACTTCTTTAGGTTGTTAATATAAATGTATTTGCAAAATTGTAGAAATCGACAACAAAGCTTTTAATGTCGTTTTTAAACTGACATTAAAGTCGAACTAACATTAAAGGTCTATAATAACACTAGCAAAGATGTTGGTTGCCAAACACATTAAAGACAAGATTTATTCTTTTTACGTAATTAAATTTTTTGAGTTATATTGTTTAAATCGATAACTTCCTTTTACGAAATTAAATTTATTTCGATATCAAAGTTAAAACGAGTTGGTTTAGTAATATTGAAATGACCTTTCCCTCTAAAGATAAAAGTTCTAATACTTCATCTAATCAAATTTGATAATAATTCTTTACAAAATTTATAGTGTTTTTGAAAATTAAATATCATTGTTTCACCAAAATGGTTTAGATTCATCTCATCTATATTGTAATTAATAGCTTCTATATATATATATATATATTTGCTAACCTTGAAAAATGTCTTTATATAATAGTATAAACCTGTATATAGTATTCTAAACCTAAAAAGATTATGCTAAAATTTCTAAATGACTTCAATATACAACTTATATGTATTATATAAACCATAAAGAGGTAGTTTTATATAGGAACCCTCGCAAAAATAGTAAAAAAAATTAATTTTTTAAATTGTAAAAATAGCAAATTTAAAATCCAATAACGCTATGATTACTATCTGATAGCCCTCCGATAATCATATGATTACCGTTTAATAGCTATTTGATATTACTAATTTTGCCTTATTCACAATATGCAAAAGTAGATGTCATGAGCTGTTTTTTTCTAAATATTTTTGTTATTTGATACAATTTTCCTTATATATACGTTCATTCATACACCATATAGAGTATTAGTTTTCTACAATCAACAAAGTAGAGAGGAACAAGAATTTAAACAATAACTTCAATTTAAAAAGAAAATTATAGATATTAATTACCGTTGAGAACTCAAAGAAGTATTATTCTCTTAATAGATTAGGATAAAATAAAAGCCATAAGATATTAATAGAGAAAATACATAAAAGATCAATCTTTTGTTGAACATCTTCTTAGTTCTTAAGGAAGTTTTGGAACCATTTAGCTGAGCCTTTGGGATTCTTTCCAAATTATTGTTTTAGAAATCAATGTAATGAAGACCAAAGCCATATGAAAATCCCATTGTCCATTCAAAGTTATCATACAAAATATCATTTTACTCTTACTCCATCCCTACAATCATTTTCATATATATATATACGTATGTATGGTCAACTAAAAGAAATATCAAATTACCATTAAAATTAAAATTAAAATTAAAAAAGAAACTTGAACGGATAACTATGTAGATTAAGAAAACAAAATATTAGACCAAATATATACATATAGAAAAAGAAAAAAAATATTTCATTTTAGTTACTCACTTAATTGATTTGTTAATACTATAGAGATGATCGTTGAAATACTTGATTCTATCTTTATCATTCATTAATTTGTCAATTGGAGTTTTATTAAAGTTAAACCATCCTACAAGTTAAAATGTAATTATTAAATTGATAAAACCTTAAATGTAGAATTTTTCAATACCATTTTCTGTTATGTAGATAATTGGATTCTTGTAATTGTTCTTTGTATATTTCAATGCATCTTGCAATCTTTGTGGATAAGATGTAAGCCATGATGATGGGTCCGTAATTTGTGATCGGTTCAAAATTTTCCGTTACAAAAGTTGATTTTAAATTTATTCTCTTTTGAAAATTAAAAGTTCTTATTTGAGTAAAATTGTTTGAATCAACTTTTTTTTCACATATTCATTTTATTAAAGCTAAAAATTTGTCCTTTAGTCAAATAATGATAATAATAAAAAGTTGAAAATTCGTTTTTGTTCTAAGTTTAAAAAAAAAAAAGATTTTAAATTAGATTTTAATATTGAATAAAAATTTGATTTTAGAGTGTACTTATATTATAAGGATATTTTTTTGCTTTCAAGATCTGTTTAATTTTTAGTTAAATTTAAAAAACAAAACATATATTTAGTGAAGAATTATATAATGATTATTAATTTATTAACTTTGTATTATCCAAGACTCAAAAGACACATTAATTTTTTGAAATCTAAAAAAATGAAATTCACTTTTTTAAAAAGGAGAAGTAACCTATTAAACACTTTTATTCTCTACCTTTTTTAAGTTTAATTTTTATTTGGTTCCAACGTTCTCTTTTTTTACATTTGTTTTTCAATTTTGAATTTAATAATTATTTAGATTATTAAGTGATAATTATTTACAATTATACACATACTAATATTACTTGTCAAAGTGAGCTTAATTAATTTAACTAAATTTTCTTTCAAACTCATCCTTATTCTTGCTATTGTTATATTTGAAAGTGTTAGTTAATTTAAAATAATTATGATGGAAAATTTTATAATTAAATTTATTAGCAATGAAAAATTAACAAAAACTAACTAATTATAATTCTTTTAACTTTTAAAATAATTAATAGACATTACTTGAGAAATGCATTAAAAAATCGAGCTTAAAAATATACAATTTTAAAAGTTGAAAGACAATAAGAAAAGAAAACTAATTAAAGGTCAAAATATAATATTTTATAACCTAAGGAACATTATTATTATTATCACTATCATTATTTTTAACCTTATAGCTAAACACACTTGTGCCCCTAATACCAAATCCACTTTTATCTCTATATTTATTAGTTCAATGTAAATTATGTTTTTTTTAAAATATATATATACTTTAGACAATTTAGAATTTTAGAATCTAAAATTAGAGAAGAAAAAAAATAAAAGAACAAAAGAATTAAAAAACTCATACGTAAATGACCGCCCTGTCCTTGACCAAAGCTTCGACTGCCTTTCTCCCGGCGACTAAAGCACCGTCGAATGTGGCGGATGTCAAATAATCACCGCAAATGTAAAGCCCATTCTCCACCGTTGGATCTTTCATCACATCCCATGGTGGAGATTGATTCGGTTGCGCGAACTCAATCCTATACGTTCTCAGATGCTTCCACCCCTCAACCGTCGATTCCCCAAACCAATCCCCCATCTCCCGGACAACCTCAGCCGTTAGATCCTCATCTTCAACACCCTCAAATTTCCCGATCAACGACACCGATACCAGCGCCTTTTCAGGAGGCCCGTACGACGGCGCCACATTCGTCGCAAAAAACATATTGTTCACGATCCCCTTCCCTGATCCATTCAGAAACAACACCGGTTCCTTCACCGGAATCCTCTCTCGATCCGCTGTGAAATACACACACACTGTACTTCTCGGCGGTTTTCGGTTTCCGATTTTTCTTCTTCCTGCCAGTAATCTTTCCGCCTCAGGTTCCTCCACCGCCACGATCACTCCCATTTCGCTCCTTATAATTTCCCCACTCTCTAACTTCACAATCGGCGATTTCGATTTCGATGAGTCATCGAAATCGACAGAGACCACTTTGGAGTTCAGTAAAATAGTCTCCGGTGGAAGATTCGACGCCAGTTGTTGAGGGATTGCGCCGATTCCGTCGACTGGTAGAGTATTATCGCCTAGAGCAAGGCATTTGAAAATGAAATTAAACAATCGGGAGGAAGTTTCCAATTGGGTATCGAAGAAAATCCCACCAAAAAACGGACGAAAGAATCGGGAAATTATAGAATCAGAAAACCCAATTTGCTTAAGAAAATCAATTGTAGAAACCTCGTCGGCGGTGAAAATCTCCTCATCCGACTTGGCAAGGACTCTGGCTCTGGTAAGCCCAATGAGCAATTTGTCCAAAACAGAGCCAATTGGATTGGATAGAGAGCCGAGAGAGTCAATGAAATGGCGCAAAGGGTCGGCTACGGTGTGGAATTGCCGGTCGTGATAGACAAGAGCGCCGGAGTAGAATTTTTGGAGGCGGAGAGATTGGTAATTGAGGAGAGATTGGGCTTCAGGGTATGCGGTGATGAAGATTTGGAAGCCGCGGTCGAGGAGGAATCCGTCGACGAGGTCGGTGCGGACACGGCCACCGACGCCGTCGGAGGCTTCGAGGAGGATAAAGGGGATGTTTTTGGAGCGGAGGTGGGTGGCGGCGGCTAAGCCGGCTAGGCCGGCTCCGATGATGACGACGCTGGTTTGGGTGGGTTTTGGAGGGGAAAGAGAAAGGGAAATGGAGGAGGAGGATTTGGGTTTAAATAAATGGAGGCGACGGTGGGAATGGATGGAATAAGAAAGCATAGATGTTGGGACGGCGACACTCATGGCTTAGTTTCCGATTCCGTTGGAGTGTTGTTGGTGGAGGCGATTGCCATGCTTAGTGATGATGGTAAGCTTATCCATTTCTTCATTTGGTTGTTCTTCTATTACTGCCACGTGGCTCTTCTTTTTGGATTTGGATTTGGTTTTTTCTTTTCTTTTCTTTTCTTGTTTTGAAGAAAAATAAGTTAGTTTTGTTATTTGTGATCTTTTCAATAATCATTGATGGTGATTAACCTAATGACAATCTTGGAGATGGCAACAAATTTTTTCAATTTAAACCAAACTACTTTCAAGAGATGACTACGATTTGAATATAAATCTACTTTAGTTTTATATTTTATGTAGCATTTCTCAAATGTTTGAAAAAAACTACATTAGACTTGTATTCTTATAGTAAAATAGATAATAGATATGTTTAACCTAGCTAGAAATATTTTTAATGGTACAACATGCTCTCAATTTGGATCACATTCATTATAAGTTCTATTTTTTTACATTTATACAAATTAAAACTTTAAATAATAGTCTCATGTGTTTGAGCAATTTTTTTTTAGTACAAGTTGGAGTGAAAAAATTTAAACTTAAACCTCTTGATTTTCAGTTCATTATGTTTTGGGTGACTAAGAAACTAAAAAATAACGGGATTAAATCATAAATTAGCCTAAATAGAATATAATGTTTGGAGAAATATTGGGTTGCTTAGTAACAAGTTGTGAGTTTATCAAGTGGGCCAATTAAACCACCCACTCGGCTCCTTTATTGGGCCTAAGACTTAGCTAGTTATTCCATTATCCATTAAACAAATGACTTATGAAGCACAAAAGCATGTTGCAACTTGTAAGAGAAAACATGGAAACTACTTTCGGTTTAAACCATTCTTTACCTTGATTAACCTACAAATGAAGCTCTTTGGGTTGAAGAATTCATTCACTTGAAGCTTTCTGTCCACTTAGTGCTCTCTCTCATTAAGCTTGACATTTCATGAAATATGTTAGAAGTAGAAATCTTCCTCTTCTTAGGTTTGCCTCATAACACGATTGCAAAGAATTGAAAAGAATGTGTGGAGTATCCTATTTTAACTTTTCAAGATGGTCTATGTTCTCATCAAAAAATCTAAAGAATATATGAGTAGACATTGAAAGTATTATGTTATATCCCAATATTTAAAATATCGACGTTGACATAAATATCGAAGTCTTAATTTTACTGAAACTTCAAGAAAACAAATATGTATTTAGTAATTAAACATTTCAATTATTTTCAAATAAGTTAACATATCTATTATATACATTAGTGGTATTTTGATGTTTATTTTTTGTGCTTCGTAGATTTTTTATAATGTAATAAAAATATTGACTCAACTCTCATGTTCATTTTGAACACATCAAATCATGGAAATATCAACGGTCAATAAATATTTAATATTATATTATGGTGTTGCACTAACCACTATGACTTCCTTCTCTTTACTGTAAGAATTTTCAATTATTTATTAGGTGAAGTTTGAGATGCTCATGTTATTTACAACTGTGAGTGTATATATGATATATCAAAATGAGTATAGTTTAATATTCACGTAAAACTCATTCTATGAATCAAGATTATTTACTTTATTCTTGTATTGATTGAGATTAATATCATCCAAGTTTTTGTTTTAATATATAAAGAGTGCTTTCAGAAAAAGAAAATGAAAACGGCACGATTTGCCCAAAATTTGATCATTACCTTATCTTGTTCCTCTCAAACAAATTGCAAATTGCAAATTGAAATTGATCTTTAATTTGTCTCCTTTGTAAAAAAAAAAAGATAATTGCTTCATCAATATGTATATCCACAATTTTGTCACATCATATATATGTAAATAAGTATGACCTGCTATTTGTTATCAATCACTAGCTTCGTAATAAAAAAGGAAGGTTTTGATCAAATTTGTCACCTTTATACTATATGATCATCAAAACCATATGTTTATATATCAATGGAAATAAGTTGCGACACATTTTATCATTCATGTCTACTCAACAATCAAAGTGTTAAGATACTTCATCTTCTATTTGTTGTGTTATTCCAAGATTCTGCTTATCTAGACACCATGTTACCATAATAAAAACAAATCATATAAGTATGTTCCATAGCTACGTGAGGTACTCAAATTTTCATCTTATATTTATTCTCACTACTAATACCTTAATGGAAAAATAAATATCTTTTTTGCTTTTTATATAGGTTTTGAGTTTAATAAATATCCTTTCGATTTCTTAAATTTCAATCTGTAACATTTTCACTTTTAACTTTTATATTTTTATTGGTAGTGTTGATGTCTATTGTTTAATTTAAGAATAAGCATGAAATAAAATTTAAATAGTAATAAAAAGTAGTGCAAATTAGTTATAGTATATTCTTTTTCATGTGTATTACCTCTTAACACAAAAAGTGATTATTTAGTAAAAAATTGAAGTTAAAATAGTTAGAATCAAATTGAAACAAAACATAAATTTTAAAAATAAAATTGTTACCCTTTTAAATTTTAGGACTAAACCAAAAACAAGAGGAAATTTTTTTCATCTTCTAATTTTTTAATATGAATTAACTTTGATCAACTATATGATGATTTTCTTTTCTACTATTTTTAGTTAAACAACGTGGGAAAGATAAGTTTAGAAGCTTTTTTGTTCGATTTGGAAAAAGAGAATCTTTCTTATTTTAATTTTCTTTTATAAAAAATGCTTAAAAAATTTTAGAATAAATTTGTCAAATACATCAAGTTTTTTAAGAAAAATATTTTTTTCTTAAATTATTGAACACTAATAAATGTATTCCAAACATACTCTAGATATTTGATAGATCTATAATGTTAGCAATTTAAGAGTAAATAACATATCAAAATTATGATATGATATAAGGTGAACTATGGTAGTTTAGAAGTACTAATCATTTATTTGGTGGATTTTTTTTTTAATTTAGCTGTCGAACTCAAAGCATGGAAACGTGGTTTAATGATATACTCAAAATTAATAATGGATGTCTTCCAACTTCCTATCTTTATAGATGGCTCCACCATCGCCAACAAAATGCTGCCCTCTCCAATCCCCATGTCTTTCTTTTCAACAAAACCAATTGTTTACGAACAAAATCTAGGTGGTGCGAAATTATCTTTCAAAGATGCATGGTATTGTGTCGAACTAGGTTATCAAATCTTGTGTTTCATTCTGATTTTAAATTAAAGTTTATTTTGCAATAGCTATAACATTACACGTAAAACACTTGAGGTTGGTTTATCTCTTCTTCATGAAGTTTGATTCTCTTACTATTGTTTGAAATTTTTGGAAAAAAAAACTGTGATATGCAAATGAAGTTCGATTTAAACTTTGAGCGATTATTCATGATCTCTATTTATCTTTTGAGGTCTTTCAAAGGATTTCATTTAGTAACGGTAGGAGTTGACTCTGTTGCTCATAACTTAGCTTATCACACGTGAAGATTTTGTTTATAGACAATTTTCTCGAAGACCATCCGTTGTGGTAAACTAAAAAAAGATATTATTTTAAAATCAAAGTAATCGCTAGAAGGAAGGCTTGAAGCTCCGACCGTGTTGTTAAGGTCAGCTATTCCAACTAATTGATAATAGTAATGTAAATAGTTAATTCAATTTGCAACATTTTTTTAATAATAAAAAAAATGGTTGCCAATATTTTATTTATAAATTGATTGACTGTAATAATAAGTGTGAATACTTGAAATGAAACGTAATAGTTTTTTCGTATTAGGTGATCTGAAAATTGTTTTAGGAAAGAAATTAAAATTGAGTAGAAAACAAAATAAATTATTTATTATTGTATTAAGATTTCTATTTGATTCAAATTTTATTATAAATTAGAAAATGCAATAATGTATATCACTTACATAATTTTTAAAAGCAAAATTTGGGAGAATTTTTGAAAATGAGTTATTTTTTAAAAATAGTTTTCCTCAATTTATTATTTTTTAAACATTAGAAAAAAATCACTAACTAAACCAACCTAAATTTTTCCTTAAAGTCATACCAAATTAATAAACATATTTGAACCACCATAATATTATTCTAAAATTAGTCTAAAACAAATAAAACTCACATTGACACTATAAATTTACAAATAATGATATAATTTAAATTTTTAAAATTTTAAATTCAAAATAATTATTAAAATTTGTATTATTTCTCTTACTAAAAACAATTCTTGTGTGCTTTGTCAAATAATAATAATAATAATAATAATAAAGTGAATAGATTTCGTGGCTAAGATTGTTTTCCTAATTTTTACAAATGAATAATAATATTGTTGTTGATTTTTTTTCGTTGGTTTGATGAAATGAATTTTGGATAAGCAACATTGTCCAATAAAGAGCCATAAAATATCTCCATCAGTGTAAACCCAACTTGTCATTTTGTACAAATAATAAATTAAATAAAAACTTTAGTTAATTCCATCCGATATATATTCACTTAATTCGTCCATACAACAAAATGATTTATTATCATTTCATTTCAAAACATATATAATCTAACTCATTACATTATTAAGGTTTCAAGTTTATGAAAAGACAAAATAGGTATCACCTCAAATCATATTTGGGGAGGAAAATAAAAAGAGAAAGTTGAAGAAAATATTAAATAACAAATAAGCAATTCATAAATTCATTTTTTTCTGTGAACAAAATGACAGAGAAAATCATATGGATAGAAATGTTTGATACATCAATTCATTTAATACCATTCAAAATCAAACTAATAAATTCAGATATTGATAGACATGCGTAGATACTCACAAATAATTTGATTACGTATTTTTGTTTTAAATTTAGGGAGAATTTTTTTAGAATACGACAACTGCAAGCTGAATATGAGATTGAACCTTCCGCCTCTAAAAAAAGAAGGTTATATTTATTAATGTTGAATCAAACTTGATGAATTTGTTTAACTTATAACCAATTATAAATAGATGCATGAGTTAATTATTAGGGTTTCTATAGATTATAAACTGTTGTAAGGAGATTTCATTATAAATATCGACTTGAATATAATCATTTCATTATTTTATTAAACTTTTTACTATTTTCATTGTGTGGAGTAAGACTAAAAGTAAATAAAAGAAAAGACTAAAATTTAAGAAATAAATAAATTGAATAGGTAAAAGTTGAAAAGGATACATAGGTAGTGTGGGTTAGTAGATAATTTATGACCTCTAACTTTTTTACTTTTTAGAAGAAAAAAAATCTGCATTATTTTCGATTTTGATATTTCTTTAGTATTTTTTTATATAAAACAAATGATACTATTAATTAGAAGAAAATAAGAAGATACTATATTAATAAGCTGATGATGATAAATCAACATAATTCATATTTGGTTAAGGTGAGAGTTCAAATGACACAAATTCTCAAATGACACAAATAAAATAAGATTTAATTCAATTCTTTAATGCTTGTAATTTAACGTTGTTGTAATTTAAATTCTAATTAAACATAGTGATCAAATTCAATGTATTGATAAAAATAAGTTCAGGCATAAAGATTTAAACCTAATTCAATTATTTTGTAATTTAAGCTTGAGTAGGAGTTTTGAGGCAATGCGAGAAAAAAGGCAGAAGGCAAAAGAATCAAACAACGTGTTATGTAAAGAAAGGTAACATGGTACAATAAGATAACACGAGAAGGGAAGACGACAATGAACACTTAACCAATTATCAAGTGATGAACTAGGCAAGGAGGAGAAGGTTAAGTGTTAAACCTGAATGATTAGTCAGCTAAACACATGTAATTAAGGTTAAGTTAAGCATGGATTAAGAAGGATATTAAACTAACACATGTAACGCACTTATAAGTAGGAGCTGTCGAAATTAGGAGAAGTGTAATGCTAACTAACCCGATTTGAAGGGAGTATAAATAAATTTGAAGAAGGATTAATTTAAGTGTTTAGATAAGAGAAAGTTCTATTAGAAGAGTAAAAGGTGAAGCTTTGTTGTAGGACCCAACAACAAGAGGGAAGATAAGAACTAAGCCATAAGAGAGAGAAAAGGGAAAAAGAAAGGGTTAGTAGAGGGAGTCAACCCTTCAAAAGAAAAGCAAGCTTTTGAAAAATGTTTTTTTGCTTCCAAAGTCTTGTTGTTATATTATCATGTTGTTAGATATGCTCATGTTGTAATCTCATTTATACATATAAAAGAACATGCATGATCAATTTGAAGCATGTCTATTTGCTTGAAGTTGTATTGTTATGATGCTTGTATATATACAAAATCATTAGCCTTATTCCTAATCAAAAGCTAGCTATTATGTGAACATAAAAATAGAGGTTGTCATGCATCGTCGAGTGGCCCGCTTGGTAGAAGGATGGTTGAACGCATTGAGTGATCCGTGTTCAAGTCAATCGTTGGTGCGACTAGTATTGAATGATGGTCCGTAGGGATGCTGGCGGTGAAGTGGTAACCATCTCGGTAGTCCTTGCACTGAGGAAGTTCAATATCCAATTATTAAGAATAAGTAGAGGCTAAAGCGACCATTGTGTTTGTATAACGTGTGTAGTGAGGTGTTAAGACATTTGTGAAAATTAGAAAGTTTTATTGTATACAATTGTATTTCCCAAAACGTATTTCTAAATTCTTGGCACTATCTAAGCTATTGTTTTACGTTTTAAGTTTCTCCTCTCCCGGTTAAACGAAGAAGTGCCATCAAACGAGGCAAGATAATACCACTCCCAAGTACTTGATGTGTCGCATAGTAGTTGTTAGCTTAAGTTTGTAATCCTTTAAATTGCAAGTTGAACGCTTGTATTGTAACAAGTCAATAATTAAAGAATTATTAAAATTTCTTATTACTTGATGTCTCACCGCATAGTAGAAGCTTTTACTAGCATGTTTACTTCTAAGGTTTAAGTTAAGTTTAAAGAAGTACCTAGACGTTTTAGCGTATCACTTCAAAACATCGATTTGCATAACTCATGTCTACACTCGATACGCAGAAGACACATTTCGGATGAGGACATGATATACATGTTGTTGAAGATAAAGAAATAATAGTCAAATCGATATAAAAATAAATAATTAAGTTATTTGAATAATAAATGTTGGGAAGGTGTTTTCTATTTATTTATATTATTTTTGTAAAATCCAATTATTTCATGTATTATTATATGAACAACATTGTGGACAATATTTGTTGCATGATTAAAAAATCTCTTTGACGTGGATCAAATATTCTATTCTGGCACGATTATATATATATAATATGTGTGTGATGTGTGAAAATAACTTTACAGTCTATGAAGTAATTTTATTTTCTCTATAACATCGTGGCTTCTAACTATTTTATTTGTAGGCGAGGATAATATCGACGACTTATTCATCAAGCTATATTCGAACGGATAATAATTCCACTTCTAATCCAAAGATTCAATTAAAAAATCAATCTAATAGGAGAGAAAATAAGGTACTTTTAAAAAAAAAATTATTTATAAAAACTATTTAAAGTAAACTAGTATATAAATTTTTTTCAAATATAACTTATTTTTAAAATTAATAATCAAGCTAAACCAAAACACATCCATAGTTCACTAATATATACAACACCAATATCCTTTTTCTAAACAAATGGCCTAGTAATTACAACAATAAAAAAAAGTAAACTATATCATAAATCATTCTCTTTCTCGAATATAGTCATATGAATTGGGGTTTTGATACCAAAAATTTAAGTATGTGTATTCCACAAAATATAGAGAAATGAAATAGAAATCATATAAACTATATAGTACGACAAATAATGCAATAAAAGTGCAAACTATTGATCATATTATAAATAATATATATAAGACAATAATTGAAAAGGAATGTAGACATATATATATATATCACAAACGTGTTCCTTTCTCTAACTCACATGAAGCCCTAAAAAGAAGAGAGAAAGAGGAGCCAAAACTACAAAAACAAACAAAAGGAAGGACGAAAAATAATTGAGAAAAAAAGGGTTGAAATGCAAAGTAAGAGATAGATGTGGTTATTGTACCAAAGTTGTGAATTGGGATTGAGCTAGACACAATACCAAACTATATAATATATTTATCATTAAACTAGTTTATGTACAATCGTGATGAATTTGAATCCATTTGATTGAGACTTGTAACGCACACCATCACCCTCCCACCTCTCTTTCCCTTTTCTAACTTTAAAATTTTATCTTTCACAGTCATTAATTTTAAAAAAAAAAAATCATCTCGTTCAATTATCGATTCACCTAAAAAGTTAAAATATGACCCATTAAATTAATCTTTTAGGTTAGTTAGTGATGTTATATGATGTTAGAATAGAAGGTTGATCAATGAATTGTTATTATACTAATGCTAAATGCTTGCTTTATTCTTCATATATGATGCAAAGTCATTTTTGTAATGTTTTAAAAATACAATAACCAAAATAAGGCATAGTTGAAATTTAAAAGTACAAAGACTGAAATAGTATTCACGATTTTATGATATTCGCTAACTGGCTCTTAAAAATGTATCCTTTGGGATGAATTTAGCTTCTTCTTTTCTGTTTTTTTTTTTTTTTTCAATTTGTTTATAAACTACATAAAGTAAAAAGACTTAATTTTACATACTAAAAACCAATGCTTCAATTTGATAAGATTTTTTTACTAATGATGATATTAAAAAGATATATATATCTAATAATGCAATTCATGTTTTGAAATTTTGAAATTTTGGTTTAACACAAAATTAAAAAGTTAAATAGCTAATTAGATATTTGTAAAAAAAATGGGGAATGAGTGAGATAAAACCTTTCAAAGTCATAAAATTTTTCTATAAGTATCGAAAATAAGATAAAGTAAAAATTGATAATGTAAAAAAAAATGAATACCCGACAAATTCAAAGAGAAGTCTTGTTTACACACACACATTGTAGTCAATTTCAATGTGAATGTGAATTTCATAAACGATTCTTGGTTTCTTTGCAATTAAGCCATCTTTTTCTCTTTCAAATACACGTCTTGAGCATCTGAAAACGCATAATCCTCGATCAACCGAAAAGGATCCGATTCTTCGTTTTTGATTACGCTTTCTCTTCTCGAGTAGCTAATGCGAACATCTGACAGGTGGGTTTTTCTTAATTTTGTTACTTTGATTGATTTTTACTTTTCTCTTTCCCAAATTTCTACTGCTTAATCCTTTTTTTTTCCTTGTGATTTTGATTGAATGGCGACACAGAAATCAACCCCGCAAACTGTTCCGCATATGGATAAAACAGGTCCGTCTACTCAATTCCATCACGCTTTCATTCTGGCTTAAAGGACAAAAACAACCCACTTCTTTGGATTGGAAATAGAAAGGACTTAGTTCTTCGATTTTTAATATACTCCTTTTCTTTTAATTTTAATTTTGATTCGTCCCTCTTTGATTTTGGTGAAGAATTCTGTCGTGTTCTTGATTTTATCTGCCAATTACACAGATCGTGAAATCATGAACCCATTTTCCCCCCTTCCTCAGTTCTTCAGATAGATAGAGAGAAAGAGAAAGAGCGTGTTGATTGGTTTTCTTGAATGGGTTTCTTATCATCTCTCTCCAAACAGAGGGGTTTTATCATTTTCTTGAATCTCTCGTTTCTCTTAGTGGGTTCTGCTTTTTTGGTGAATCGGTTTCACTCCACAGAATCCCATTTCCATGTTCTTAACAAAAGCTCGAGAAGAATCCATGGCAACCCTCAGGAAGATTGCAAGAGTTTTATTGCTTTAACTGAGTCTGAAGCTAAGTGCTCTGTTCTTAAATCCAACAACCCCTGTGACACCCAAGGATATATAGATTATCTTTACATTTTCTATTGTGAGTATGGAAGTTTTAGCATCCTGGGCTACACTCTGTTGTTTCTGTGGCTTCTCGTGTTGTTCTATCTTTTGGGTAACACTGCTTCTGAATACTTTTGCTCTTCCCTTGAGAGTTTGTCAAAATTGTTGAATCTTTCCCCAACAATTGCTGGTGTTACTCTGCTTTCTCTTGGCAATGGGGCACCTGATGTTTTTGCTAGCCTTGTTGCTTTCATGGGGGATGGAACTAGTGATATTGGCTTGAATACTGTTCTCGGCGGAGCCTCGTTTGTTACTTGCGTCGTTGTTGGAATCATAAGTATTTTGCTGCGTCGGCGACGGATGAAGGTGAATAGGTCTGGCTTCATTAGAGATGTTTTGTTCTTTCTCTTGGTTCTTTTGTCTGTTTTCTTGATATTGCTTCGTGGTCATATCAATCTGTGGGCTTCCATTGGCTTTTCTTCCATGTATATTGTTTATGTTTTGGTTGTTTATGTTTCCCATGCCCAGTGGTTGAATTTTAGAAGTGACATCTGCGAACCTCTTTTGAAAGAGCCATCAAAGGATGAGTTTGAGGGTCGAAATGAATCACAGGACAACAGTGACGATGATGACGATGTTAGAATCGATGTATATGATATCTGTTTTTGTCCAAGATTATCACCTTCCTGTCTTTTTTTCCTTCGCATTCTTGAGATTCCTCTTTACTTGCCTAGAAGATTGACAATTCCTGCCATTGCTGAAGAAAACTGGTCTAGAGTATATGCAGTTGCTTCAGTGATATTGGCCCCAGTTCTCTTATCTCTTCTATGGGCATTTCACCACCAGGGCGAGCCGTCTCAATCTAACCTGATCATCTGTGTTGTCGCTTTGCTGCTCGGAATTAGTTTTGGGATTGTTGCATTTGTGACAACAGAGAATTCAAGCCCACCAAAGAAGTGCCTCTTCCCTTGGCTTGCAGCTGGCTTCACCATGAGTTTAACATGGAGTTATATTGTAGCTCAAGAACTGATAGGCCTATTAGTTTCACTTAGCTACATAATGGGCATAAGCCCTTCAATTCTAGGACTTACCTTTCTGGCTTGGGGAAACTCTCTAGGGGATTTGGTTGCAAACGTGACCATGGCCTTGAACGGCGGTCAGCGAGGTGCCCAAATCGCCATCTCCGGCTGCTATGCTGGCCCCATCTTCAACACTCTGTTTGGCCTCGGGATGTCACTTGTTGGCGCTTCATGGAAGAAGTATCCTGAGCCGATCGTCATCCCCCCAGACCCGTATGTCATGGAGACATTGGGACTATTGGTAGGAGGATTGCTTTGGGCAGTTGTGGCTTTGCCAAGGAGAGAGATGAGGCTTGATGCTGTGTTGGGAGGAGGCCTTCTTGCTATCTATTTAACATCTTTGCTCTTAAGGCTTTTGCAAGCTTTTGGTTCTTCCCATTAGAACCATTTGACACTCACTCTTACTACCAACCTATACCATCATCAACATTGTGAAAGAAAAAAAAAAAAAAGAGAGAGAGAAAAACTGCAATGTAATTGTGTTTTTCTAATGTTGATGATGCAATTAGTTAGTTTCATGTAAATTAATTCTACTTGGTTTTTTTGTAAGGTCTGATGTTGTGTATCAAAAACCAAACCGACGTCGGCCAAGTTTATGGAAGCTCAGGAGATATTAATAACATATCATGAATTTAATACAAGTTTGTTGTTCCGATGCTAGTGTCTTTCAATTTGGTTTTGATCAGAAGTTTGAAAGTTGAATGTAGGAAGATTAGTTGTATAAAGGACTTCGTTATTTCTAACTTTTGGAAAAAGGAAAAGGGCCTTAATTAGTTGTTTGTAGAAATTAATTGATGTGCTTTCTTAATCTAAGAAAATAAATTTGAGTGCCGACTGCCGACCAAAGTGTGATGATAAAGAAATGTTGGGTCGCCGACATATGATCTTAAGACAAGTCAAGTTGAAACTGTGTTTTGGACTCAGTTTCTAGAAATTCTCAATGTGCATTTGGATAAGAAATATGTTAAGAATTTTCTCTTTTTACATGTAAACATGTGAGAATTTGAATTTGGTCACCTTTGTTGTTGATTTCTATTCCGATTTAATAGATATTGATTTATTATGTCTTGCAATTCATCTGCTAAACTTGTGGGTATGAAATTGTGATATGATAGCTAGGGATTGAATTACAATATGTCAATCCTAATAATATGTGGCATCTAATTGTGTTTCAATCGAAAAGTAGCAAAAGGGGAAAAAAAAAAAAAGGAGACTGAAGAAGAAAAGAGATAAAAAGAGAGAAATTTCACCTAGTTCAGAAAAGTAATTTTTTTTAAAAAAAAAGTAAAAATAACCATCTCAACATATAGATCAGTTTATAAATGTTATTCAAAGTACATTTTATCAACATAATTAATAGGGAACAATATAAATCCACTTAGATGCCATAAAAGTCCGCTAAAATGCTGTCAAAATTACTCAACGTCAAACCATTGCAATCAAGTAAAAACCAATTGTTTAAACGTTTCTGCCGTCATTGTTTGAAATCTATTTTCAAAATGATTTTCTAACTTGACAATTTGATGCTTGAGTGGTTGTACCTCAACTTTTCTTTGTTGTGTTCAAGTTCATTAAGATGATGCTCAAGATCATGTAGATTTGAAGATGATCCAAACACTCCCAAGGAGTTACAATACCTACATCATAACCAGCCTCAACAATTTCGTGTTTCTTGGGTCTAAATAAACTCCAACAAAAATCTCATCACCATTCATATCAAGTGTGGTGATATCAAGTGTGTCGTCGATAACCTTAGAAGCATATAGAAGCATATAATCAGAAGGCTATAGTCTGAATTCAAATTATAATTACAAATTCGAAATTCAAAATTGAATGAAACCAAAAATGGAGAAATCATCCATTAATTATCAATTTTTTCAACTTAGTGAGCCCAACTAATTTCTCTAGCAATCTAACTAAGTTGAGCAAATTTTGCACATTTAGCCCCATCAAATTATGGCATTGATCTATGATCAAATACTCAATGGATTGGCAAACTTGATTGCATCCAGTAATATGAAGCCTTTTTAGAAGTCCAAAGAGATTTGATGCAATAACAACTGTTGCTTCATCCCATTGCTCTACCTTTTCCATACTACGAATACGAAGTTCCTCTAACTTGGGAAAAACAAAACAATTTTTGTGGTTATTGGAATCAATTCCATAGAACTCAATCTTTAAATTCGGTAACTATTCAAGCATTGGAAGCACTTTACATTTGTTACAACTCCGCAAACGTATCTCAACTACATTTTCAACAAAAAAAACTATTAGTCGAAGCTTTCCCTTCAAACTCAACAATTTCCAATGATGTAGATTTTTGTGTGGTTGAAGTCCTTCCAACACTTGTGCGTGGTCATCAAAATTATCATTTTCTCCTCTAGGAAACCACCAAAAGGTTAGATGGCGTAAACTCTTCTTTTTCACCAATTTTGCACCCATAGCTTCCTCTTTATTTTGCACATTCCCAAGATTTGCAAGAGTTAGTGTACCATTGAGGTTTTTCACAAGCCCAAGCTCTTCTACAACCCTTCTCGAGCCCAACTGCTAATGCAGACAACGTTTGAAGACGAATCCAAGTTGCCCATTTGTGAAAGCATTTGTTCCAAAACATAATAATCTCTACAAAATTCTAAAGGTAACAGATTAACCAACTTTCTCAAAATTTTCGGTAGATGATCACCTGAAAGATTTCCAAACTTTAGTGCTTGTTAATTATAAAGTAGAGGAAGAGATACTTGAAGAAGCTCATTTTCATAACTTTTTAAAATACCAAACTTGCTTCTACAACATTACATTTTGAAATATTAAGATATCTCAAATGTATTAACTTCTCCAAAATAGTTGAAAAACTCTTCAATACTAAAACACACAAAAAAAAAAAATTATTGTCGACCTGAACATAATGATGAATTTCTTCACTATTGCAAAATAATGTGCACAACTTTCTTCTTTCTTGCACTTTTTCTGCACCAATTATTAGGACTTTGTTCCATCTTTTGATAATTTGAAATTGCACAGGCAATGTCATGCATTAAGATCATGCATCTTGAACTCAACAATTATCCCATTTATATCCTTGATGACATCTTGAGATAAGGAAAGGGACAACAAGAAGTTGAAGTACTCTTCTCCGATATCCTCCATTATTAAGTCCATTCTTTCTTGTTGGGGTTGAATATTGTGCTATCCACATTTGAATTAGTTCATTTTTTCTAAAGTAACATCTTAGGAAAAAATTTGAGAAGTAGGCAAAACATTGCTTCAACACAGGACGTGGTAAAGAATCAACCCGTAATTTTAACTAGAATACACAAACGTGCAAACGCACGTGTCAAAAAATTTCTTTCTTTTGAAATTATGTATATTATATTTTCTTTCTTTTGAGATTATATATATGTAAATAAAATAATATTGAATTGATACAACAACTTTAAAAGAAACATAATATCATAATTAAAGAAAATATTAGTTTATTAAAGTAATACATTAGTGAATGAACCAATTCCTTTTTTATAACCAATTAATTTCAGCTTCTTCAAACTTAACTACCCCTAATAGTGTTCAAACCACTACTAGTTTTCATTAAGCCGTGAAAAATTCCTTCTATAATTTCATGACAATAAATGGTTTAGACACACAAATCCATATAGTTTCCCAAGACCACCCATTCCAACTATGGATATCACAGACATATGATGTGCATTGCTAGATTCAGTGACCAATTTCAATATCTCTAAAACTTCAGTTTCCCTCCCTACGAATTCAAAGTCAAGATTTGATGTTGTTTCTCGAATCTGCTTAAGAGCAACCTCTGTCTCTGTGGCGGATTGGTCATCAGCAAGTCCTAAATTAAAGGACTTGCCTCACAATAATTTTTGTATAAAGTTTTGAGTAATGTTCTTCATTTTCTTGGCCTTCTCGCAACTAAACAAAATGGGATTTTTGGATGGTGAGAAGGAAATAAAATCACGTACCTTTCTCAAATTTACAGTTTGACCAGCAATTTTTCGGAGATCTTCATAAACAAGCTCATCCAGTAGATCATCAGCTTCGTAGACAATATCTTGAAGTTCTTCCGCCAATACCCTCACAGAATCGTCGTTGTGTTACTTCTTTCTGTTGATGTCTACTAAGATTGTTTCAGCTTTAAGTAACAACTTTCTCAAATTGGACAGCGCCTTCTCCAACCTCCCATGCTAACCCAATTTGCTCTGCTTTAAATTTCACAATCTTCTTTAAGACTTCCTGAACTGAAAAAGTCCAAAGAAATTCAGCCATATTTCTCTCTGTTTTTTAATTCCTCAATTTTAAATGATACAATGAAGAGAAAATTAAGAAGTTTGAGAGGGTTTTAAAATGCAATGTAGCATCGAAGGAAATGAAGTTGCTTGGGAAAGACCCAATTGCTTTCTACAGAAAGTGTAATCACAGAAAAATCTTTTAAGAGAATTTTTAAAATGACCGCATAGCATCAAAGGAAGTTGCTTAGAATTTGAATAAGATTGTGAGAGCTAATTAACAAAAGTTGAAAGCATTGCAAAAAACATTTTAAAGATTCTGCTTGCTCCGTATTAAAATTAAGTGTAGATTCTCTAACATTCCTTACCTGGATTCTCAACCATTTCTTCTATTGAAGCTATGTTTTGCTTACTACTCAAATTTTCTCTAAGAATATGACTTCACATCCCATTTTTCAAACTTTATTGACAGCAACACATCCCATTGCTCTAGCTTCTTCATCCCATCAATATAAAGTTTCTTCAACTGTCTTCATCATATTCTCCTCCTTCATCAAGGAAAGACCATTTAAAGATTAGATGACGTAACTTTTCTTTACAACCAATTTTACAGACATATAGCTTCCTCTTTACTTTGCACTTTCTTGAGATTTGTAAGAGTTAATTAATTAGTGTACCTTCATTACATTAAAGTTCAGTTCTAACAAATTTAAATTGGATGGGCTACTCCTAGATTAGAAAACAATTCTCAATCTACTGTTGGGACAATGCGACCAAGATTAGAGATTATCCAAATCAATTGTGTTACAGAGTTTGATTGGCTTATTCTATTAAAAGGCAAAATTGGAAAATAAATTCGTCACGGTTAATATTTATTTAGATATGCTTATTATGTTGGGTTAATATTTATTAATAAATATATGGTTAATATTTGGAAATTTTTTAAAAATGATAAATTTGACAAAACATTTATAAAATATAGCAAAATTTTCATATTCTATCAATGATAGACATTGATATGCTTCTATCAGTCATATTGATAGACAATGATACAAGTTTATCAGTGTCTATTAATAGATTCATAAATTTTGATATATGTGGTAAATATTTTAGTTTATTTTGCTATTTTTAAAAATGTCTCTTAATATTTATTAATGGAACTCTTTTGTGTGGTGTGTGTTGTTGGTCTATCATGTTACTTTTATTGTGAAGTACTTGTTTGAGAAGATCTGTGCAATCTTTAATACTTGCAAGTTAGTGAGGTACTTAAGTTGTTGAGGAAGTTGGGTTGTTGCATTATCATCATCTGATCCAGAATCAATCAACTCAAGCATAACTTTCAACCATGCTTTGTGATCCTCAAGGTTCCCAAGGAATAAAAGTATCTCAGCTTCGGTTTAGTTGGATTGAGTTGAGTTGAGTTGGAAATGTTTTTCTAGTCATTCGGGTTGCCAACCCAACCAACCTGAAAATCCAGATTGGTCTCAAAATACCCCTAAACCCAATCCAAAGCCGTTTACACACCTAGAGGAGACCCGTAAAAGAATAGAGAGAATCTTTAAAAAAATGTTTGTTAAGTTTAATGATTTGAAAATTACATATAAAATATTTTATGACAAAATAGATTTGAAGTTTCAAAAGTGAAAAATACACTTATACTTTTAAATTGTTAATTGATATGTTTGACAGGTAGTTAACTAATGAACAAATTGACGAAACATGTTGAGTAGTCAAATTCTAGAGAAGAAATAATAGAAAAGTAGGTGCTATGTGGAATACTGCTACCAACTATACAAACCTCTCGTAGGTAAAAAAAAATTATTTAAAAACTCAAATTCCCCAATGTAACCTAAATCCAAACTCAATAATAAAAAAAGATACCATAATTTTTTTAATAAAGTTTGTGGTGAGGTTGAGGGAGAGAAAGAGAAAATGATGTGTAAAGCAAGAAAATCATAAATAGATTTGGATTGTATTTGGATCCCCTTTTGAAGTTATTGAATTTAGAAGAAAATAAAGTCACTTTTTGAAAAATTTGTAGTGTCTGGGAATTCTCCAAATTTTCATTTTTATTAAATTAGATTTAAAAACAACTAATTTTCAATAAATTACTTCCAATATTGGGATTTTTTGGAGTGAAAATCTATTTACTTTTTTAGATTATAATGAAGTTACTACAATACTCCTCATACTAATAATCTCTCTTTTTCACTTTGTCCAAAAACTAGCTGAAATCAAATCTTGCCTCCACAACTTGGATTTGAGGTTAGATTTTGTTTTAATGTGAGATAATTAGATCTACATTTTTGCTCATCTTGAATGATTAGTAATTATTTGGTATTTCGATGCATTATTTGTTAGTTGAGGTAGTTGCCGAGATCGTGACTGAGGATGTATTTGACTAACCGGAAAATAGTCGGCGAGAGGAAGAGATAGAAACCGCAGATTTAGGGCTGGTGAAGGATTATTGATCGACAGCGAAACGAGGAAGAAAAAAGAGAAAGTTAATGAATTATGTAGGAGAGGCTAAACCCAATCCAATTATTTTCCACAGTGATCAGAATCGACTCCTAACTCTCCATATAAACCCTATAATATCTACGGCTCCAACATGTCTTTGGTTTTAGTCGTTTATGGAAAATGGGCTCACACCTTCAACACTTGCGGGTTAGGAAACATTCTTTTTCTTTCTTTGGAAAACAAAATTTAACTTTTTACAGACATAATTTGATAATTGCAAATTTCTAAAACAATCTATAGTTCGATATATTAATTTCAAAATATATTTCTCTAATTTGTGGAGATAACTTAATAATTGTAGCTTTGATATTTGAGTTACAAAACTTATGAATCAATTGTCCAGGAAGCGTAAACTCTTCTTTTCCACCAATTTTACAGACATATAGCTTCCTCTTTTACTTTGCACTTTCTTGAGATTTGTAAGAATTAATTAGTGTACCTTTATTACATTAAAGTTCAGTTCTAACAAATTTAATTAAATTGGATATCGTACTCCTAGATAGAAAACTATTCTCAATGGATTGTCGGGACAATGCGATCAAGATTAAAGATTATCCAAATCAATTGCAACCCAAAAATAAAACAAAAGCGAGAAGAAACTAAAAGAAAATACAAAGAAAAAAAAAAGGTTTAAACCAGTGGTTAAGTCTGTCTCCCTTAACTTAGAATGAAAAGAATCTTACACAATAGAAATGCAGGAGTGTTGTGATGCTGCCTGCATCGACCCGCACTCACTTTGTTGGGTCGAGTGGCACCAAGTTTATTCTCTCTTAACGTCACAATTCTATACTACTTTCTTGCAGCTTTGCCATGTAGCGTTGCAACACAAATAATCCTTCAATGACGTTTTGATCATTTTGCTATCTTCTTTACCTTGGTTGCTTAATTTGATCCCAAGTGCTCCACCTCCATTTAAGCCCGAAATTCACCCGAGATGCCCCAAATGTTTCTCAAACTCTGATTACTGTCTGCAATAAAGCACATTTAAGCATACTAACTTAAGAACTATATTCATGATTTAAGTCATGAAGGATGACTAGCTTATTGAGCTATCAATGTGTCTAAATTGTCAAATTTAAAATTTATGAGTTTGCTTCAAACCAAATGTGAAGCCAATAATTTTCATACCATAGCCAATTTTGTAAAAAAGAAGACTAAAGGGTTTAGGGAATCCAGCAAAATAATTTTGTAAAAAGAATACCAAAGCCAATAATTATAAGATACACATAGTGGAATCCAGCAAAATAATAAAAAGGTTGTTATATGTGAGTTACTGAAAGTTTTTCCTCTTCTAAATCAATTTTGCCAATTGATAACATCTCTGAATACGTACCATTTTTAGACATGAAAGAGATTTGATGCAAGAACCACCGTTGCTTCATTCCATTGCTCTAGCTTCGTCATCACGTTAATACGAAGTTTTTATATGTCAGTTACTGAAAGTTTTTCCTCTTCTAAAGCAGTCCAGAATAAAAGCTCCTTTAGAAATGTGCAAAAAATGGAGTTAGAAATATTGGATAAGAAAATACAAATAATAATTAATATATTAAAATAAAAATAAGTGCCTTACTCAGATTTATGAACACATTTTGATGGAAGATGGGAAAGCTTAGCCCTCTCCTGGTCACCTTCCCCAACTAGTAGCTTTGGACATTCAAAAATGTCCAAATTTTCTAATTTGGTTAGGCGTAATATGGCCTCTCTCGAAGGTAATTCTTTCAACTTAAAGCAATGGGAGCATTTCAATGTTTTCAAAGAGATAAGGTTTCCAATCCATTCTGGCAGAGTTTCAATGCAATCAAACTGTGTAATCTTTAATACTTGCAAGTTAGTGAGGTGTTGAAGTTGTTGGGGAAGTTGGGTATCAACTGACCCATAACGGCCAGACAACTCAAGTTCAACAAGCTGAGAAGCCAAGTGTATGACGGAACTAAACTCATAATTTTGCATGCATCCTCCAATTTTCAACTCTTTCAAGCGAGTGAGTCCATCCATTCCCTTTGGCAATCTTTTCAACCCATCAATCTCTAAATGGTATAATTTGTGCAAATTTTGCACATTTAGCATCAAATTAAAACAACCACGGATGCTCAAATATTCAAGGGAATGGCAACCTTCTAACCCACTTGGCAACTTTGCCAATGGATTACATCTCCCAATCCTAACTTCTTTTAGACATCCAAAGAGATTTGATGCAAGAATCACCGTTGCTTCATCCCATTGCTCTAGCTTCATCATCTCATAAATACTGAGTTTCTTCAACTGTGGAAAAGCAACAAAATTTTGGTGGCTGGAGTCAACTCCATAGAACTCATTCCCTATACTCCTCACACTTTCCATGTACATAATCTCAAGTTCCTTTAAATTGCGCAACTGTCCAAGCATGGGAAGCAGTTCACATCTTTCAAAATGACCCAAACGTATCTTTACTAAATTTTCAACAAAAATACCAGTAGGCAAAACCCTTCCTCGAAAACCAAGGATTTCCAAAGATTGTAGGTTTTTGTGTGGTTGAAGTCCTTCCAACACTTGTACTATACCATCTTCATCATCTTCTCCTCTCTTATCAGTTTCGAAAAACCATAGGTTTAGATGACGTAAGTTCTTCTTTTCCACCAATTTTGCAGCCATAGCTTCATCCTTATTTTGCACTCTCCAGAGATTTGTGAGAGTTAGTTTACCTTTCAGGTTTTTCAACGGTCCAAGCTCTTCTATTTTACAACCCTTCTCGAACCCAACTAAAAACCCAGACAATGATTGAAGATGAATCAAGTTGCCCATATCTGAAGGCATTTCTGTATCACCAAACATTTTAAATTCTAAATGTCTTAAATTAACCAATTTTCTCAAATTCTTCGGTAGACCACTTTGTCCAAGCTTTAGCGTTTGTAGATTATAAAGAAGAGAAAGTGATTCAAGAAGAAGATTATTTATAGAACATTCTGAAATATCAAGATATCTCAAATGAAACAACTTGTCTGTTGGAATCCATAAATCCCTCTGCGATTTGCCAAATAACTTTTAAAACACGTAAACAAACAATGTCGTTCTGTGCCAAATAATTAATCACTTCATCATTGCAAATCAATGTGCGCAACTTTCTTGCACTTTTTCCACTCAAATTATTTAGATTTGATTCCACATTTTGATGACTCGAAATTGCACAAGCAATATCATGCATTAGATCATGCATCTTAAACCCAACAATTTGCTTATTCACATCCCTAGTGACATCTTGAAATATGGAACGAGACAATAAGAAGTTGAAGTATTGTTCTCCAATATCCTCCATTAGCAAGTTCTTATCTCTTCCTTGTCTGGGTTGGATAAATCCTTGTGCTATCCACATTTTAATTAGATCATCTTTCTGAAAGTCATAATCTTGGGGAAAATTTGAGCAGTAGGCAACACATTGCTTTAACACGGGATTTGGTAAAGAATCCACACTTAATTTTAATATGGACAAAACAAAATCTTTGTCCTCTACTGAAATGTTCCTTACAATGCTTTCAACTTTTGTCATCCAACTGATCTCATGATCTTCCTCTTCAAGTTCAGCTTCTTCAAACTTGACTGCACCTCCTAAAACTTTTGCCACGAGTGGTACACCACCCATTTTTCTAACCAGCTCCTTTTTCATAATCTCCAACTTCGAATTCATTGGCAACTGATTTGCATTTGCACTTTCTTTAAACAACGCCCAACATTGATCATCGGATAATTTTTTTAGATGATAAATAGAAATTGGCTCCACCATGGTCGCTACTTCTTCATTCCTTGTGGTCACCATAATAGTATTTCCAGGTTTTCCAGCAATATGTTTCAAACAGCCACTAAGCTCGTCCCACAAGTGTTTCTCATTATCCCAAACATCATCAAGCACAAGAAAATAATTCTTGTCTTGCATCTCCTTTCGAAGCCTCCCAAGCAAGGCCTCCTTATTGGATTCCAACCCACTACAAGTTTTTGTTAAACCCTGAAAGATTTTTTCCAAAATTTTTGTGACAATAAATGGTTTTGACACACAAACCCATATAGTTTTATCAAAATGTCCTTCAATTTCACGATGATTGAAGATCATCTTGGCCAAAGTTGTTTTCCCAAGACCACCCATTCCAACGATGGATATCACTGACATATGATGTTCGTTGGTAGAGTCAATCGCCAATTTAAGTAGCTCCAAAACTTCAGCCTCCCTTCCTTCAACTTGGAAGTCAAGAATTGAGGTTGTCTCTCGAATCTGATTGAGCGCAAGCTCTGTTTCTGTGACAGATTCCACACCAACTAGCCCAAAAGCACTTGCCGCACAATAATGTTGATTTAAAGTATCAGTAATGTTCTTGATTTTCTTGGCCATCTTGCGGCGAAACAAAAAAGAATTTATGGATGATGAGATTGAATCACTTACCTTCCTCAATTTCTCAGTATGCTCCACAGTTCGTCGAAGATGTTCATAAACAAGCTCATCCAGTAGATCATCGGCTTCATGGACAATATCTTCAAGTTTTTCCACCCATCTCTTCACAGAATTACCAGGGTGTGATTTCTTTCTGTTGATGTCTTCCAAGATTGTATCAGCATCGTGTAACTTATCTTTCAACAGGGACACCTCATTCTCCAACTCCCATGCCACAACAATTTGCTCTGCTCCATATTTCACAATCCTCTTCAAAACTTCCTGAACAACAAAAGTTACAATTTCAGCCATACTTTGATGAAAACTTTTAAAGGCAGCTCCACACCTACAAAAGCAATTTTACTCTGTCTACGAACCTTCTCACTCATAATAATTGAAAGGCTTTCAATTTTGCACACACAATGTTAAAAAATATTAGAAGAGGCAGGTGATAGTATTCGACAACTATAACAATACGTGGTTGTGAGGATATATTCAAAATATTTTCTTCTCGGAAATAATTAAATAGAAAAAGAAAATTGTGAAATGCTTGAGAGGCCACATGTTTTTTCCTTATTTATTCAACATGTGTGGGTTGAAGATTCAAACTTTTAATCTTTGAGTGATTCAAACCTTTAGGGTGTATTTGGGGGAAGAGTTGGGTTATGAAAGGTTAGTGTTATGAAAGGTTAGTGTTATGATAAAACTAGTGTTATGATAATATGTGTTTGGGGTAAGAGTTATGTAGGAAGAGTTATGAGGTAATTATAATAAAATGTGTTTGGAATGAAGAGTTATGATAAGATGTGTTTGAGGGAAGAGTTATGTAGGTAGTGTTATGAAATTTATTTTCTTATACATTTTTTTTTAATTCGTATTTTAAATTCAACCCAAATTTTGTATATTTAATTTACCAAATTATCATATTTTCTTAAAATAATTTTCAGTAGTTTCTTTAAATGTGCGTCTATTTCCAACATTTTTTTACATAATCTGTGAATAATTTATTGATTTTTTAAAGAAATTTGTATTCTAAATCCAATACATAGATTTCGTATAATTAATTTTTCGAAATGTCCTATTTTTGTAAAACATTTTTCAGTCATTTTTTAAATACGACGTCAATTTTTAATTTTTTGACGTAATTGTTACGTGCAAATAAATTATTTATTTTTTTAAAAAAAATTCATATTCTAAGTCCAATACACAAATTTTGTATATTTAATTTACCAAATCGTCCTAGTTTTCGCAAAACAATTTGCCTTAATTTCTTTAAATACGACATGAAATTTTCAACATTTTTTTAAAGTTGAATAAATTACTATTTTTCTTTTAAAGATAAAACAATCTTAGTTTTCTTCTTACCTAAACATTATGTTTTTTTTTTCTCTCTTTTTAAATTAGAGGATTGTGGTTCCAAGGATCAACAAAAAATGATAAAAAATTATAATGAATCAATGAAAGATATAAAAATAAGGAAGGAGAAAGATAAAAAAAAAAAGTACATTTTGAAAAGTAGGAGAATAATTTGGTAAAAAATTTAGATTCAAAATTTAATTCAAATAAATCTTAAATCAAATTTCGCCATTAAATTAATTTTTTTTAAAAAAAATTCTTATACATTTAAAATTTAAATACTTTAAAAAAAGTATATATTTGTTATACATTTTTTAGGTTATTTAAGGATTTAAAAGTTATTTAATTTAATATTAAATCGTCTGATTTGATTTTGTTTTGATTTTTTATAAATTTAATAAAATTCATTTTTTTAGAAATTTATTTAACTTAAATTTATCAGAAATAGTTTAGATAAATATTTGAAAGGTGAAAAACGAATAAAAGACATGAAATAATAAAGTCAAAAAAAAGTTTAATACGAGAGCTAAATGCATAAACTAATCATAATTAGTATTTAATTAAAATTAATTTTGTAAATAAAATAAATTAAAAATAATATTCTTTTAAGATTATTAAATTAATTGAAAACAAATGACATTTGATAAATAAAATAGTAATTTTTTTTTTAAGAAATGAAATAATAAAATTATGGAAGTTGAAAATATAGGATTATGAGGAGTTGAAAGAGTAGGTTTATGGGGAGTTGAAGAAGGATTGAGAAAGAAGAAAGAGAGGGAATAGGGGTTATGATAAACCTAAAACAAGGGTTATGATAACCCTTCTCCCAAATAATGGTTGGGTTACCATAACCCTAACCCAATAGTAATAACCTTTGGGCCAAACAACCTCTTAATCTTTCAAATCTTTTAGTTGAAAGAACAAATCTTAATTTGATTCTCATCTCTTTAATTCTATTCTAAATTTAATTTATATTAAATTTGATAAAAGGAAAGGAAGAAAGAATAGAGATTAAACATTAAGCCTAACAGAACATTTTAAATTATACCATTAGTACTGATTATCAAAATTAATTCATTCTTTAAAATCTATCCCACAACCAATAAATTTCACTAAAAAAATGTAGAAACATCGAAACAAATAAATTTTTTTTTTTTTTTTTGTACAATATGCACTTACCACAAACTTTTAAATTTCCTTCTATCAATTAACAACTCAGACTAGATCACAAAGCTACATATTATCACTAAATGTGTATGAAATACAAACGAATCCTGGAATCATAATGATTTATGAAAAAACTAGTTAGAAACGCCCAAAAAAAATTTGCGGGAACATGGGAAAAACCGAATCACTTTCTAGACTCAATCTAATTGATTTGGGTGTAAATTTTTCAACCCAATAACTCTTATTAAAAATTGATAATAGTAAATATAACAATTAAATTCAAAGTATATATTATTATATATAACAACATTGTAAAAAATTACAAATATAGTAAATTTGTCAACTTCTATTAATAATAAAAGTCTATGTTAAAAATATCGAAATTTATCGGCTATGGATAGAAGTTTATCATTGATAAACTTGTTATATTTAAATTTTTTAAAAATATATTGTTATACACACTTGATTATTATTCCTAAAATTACTAAGAAAATAATGTTTGATAATGGTTTAGGGTACCATAAAACATACAATATAATTATAATTTCAACATATATAGATGTTAATCTAATAACGGCATATTTATGCTCGAAATTTGAATATAATCCACACAAATGTTTGAACAAAAACAAATATAAGTCCAGAGAAGAGAACACAATCACATGTTTCATTTCATTAATAAATTCATAATCTCATGAGTTGAAATACTCCATCTCCATCTATTGTTGCTTCTATATGCATCGACTTTTTTGGATTGGCTACTTTTTTGTCTCCTTTGATGTATTGAGAGTTTCGAGAGCTTTCTTCCTCTACCTTTCTCCATTGTATTTTTCTTTGGAGATAATGTCTCGCTTTTGGTGTTGGGTGTGTTTCGGATATATCAAATACCACCGAATCAAGTTAAAAGAAATCAAAATTCAACAAACATATATATATATATATAAATAAAGAAAACAGAAATTAGCTAAGTTTTACAAATTTACCTAAAAATGGGAGCAGTGGTGTAGCATGCAGCAGTGAGCATGTGGTGTGTATGATTTCATCTGGATCCATCTAATTAAGTCCAACTTTCATTTGCTTCAACACATTTCAATTTACCCAAAAACCAAATCCCATCGGCAGGAACCACCTGGATAAACACTCCAAACGGTTCATATATGAAAACTAATTCAAATTAATATAATGCTACCAACTACAAACCTCTCAATATATAAAATTGTTGATTTCAAAACTCAAATTCCCGAATGTAACCCTAAATCAAAACTCAATGATTAAAACGAAATTACCGTAATTTTTCTAATACAGGTTTGTGGTGAGGTTGAGGGAGAGAGAGAGAAAATGATGTAAAGGAAGAAAATCATAAATGGTCTGCTTTATTCTTTATAGTGCTCCTCCTTCTCTATTACTTCAAAATGGTGAAATAAATTACTTTTTATAGCAAAACCAACTATATAGAAGAAAAAAAAGACCAACTCATTCATAAGTGTGCCAAAAATAATCGAGTTAGAATAAATAGAAAAATCGCCAAAAATAGCAAATTTGACAAAATATTTACAACATATATCGAAATTTTAAGATTCTATCAATAATAGATATTGATAGTCATTAATATGCTTCTATCAATGGCATCAATAAAAGTGATAGAAGTCTATTAGTGGCTATCATTGATAGAATCCAAAACTTTACTATAACTTGTAAATATTTTAATTTATATTACTATTTTTAAAATGCCACTTATAAATATTGGATAAGAAAATACAAATAATAATTAATATATTACAAGTAAAATAAGTGCCTTACCCATATTTACGAACACAATTTGATGGAAGATGGGAAAGTTTAGCCCCCTCCTGGTCACCTTCCCCAACTAGTAGCTTTGGACATCCCCTAATCACCAAATTCTCTAATTTGGTTAGGCGTAGTATGGCCTCTCTCGAAGGTAATTCTTTCAAATAAGAGCAATTGTAGCATCTCAATGTTTTCAAAGAGATAAGGTTTCCAATCCATTCAGGCAGAGCTTTAATGTGAAAATTTACAATTCCAAATTCTTGCAAATTAGTGAGGTGCTGAAGTTGTTGGGGAAGTTGGGTTGTTGCATTATCATCATTTGACCCAGAATCAATCAACTGAAGCATAACAAGCTGAGAAGCCAAGTGTATGAAGGAACTAAACTCATAATTTTGCATGCATCCTTCAATTACCAACTCTTTCAAGCGAGTGAGCCCACCTAATCCCTCTGGCAATCTTTTCAATCCATGAATGTTTAAATAATATAAGTTGTGCAAATTTTGCACATTTAGCATCAAATTAAAACAACCACGGATGCTCAAATATTCAAGGGAATGGCAACCTTCTAACCCACTTGGCAATTTTGCCAATTGAGGACATCCCCCAATCGTAACTTTTTGTAGACATGCAAAGAGATTTGATGCAAGAACCACCGTTGCTTCATCCCATTGCTCTAGCTTCTTCATCCCATAAATACCAAGTTTCTTTAACTTTGGAAAAGCAAAAGAATTTCGGTGGCTGGAGTCAACTCCATAGAACTCATTCCCTATACTTCTCACACCATCCATTTTATGAATCTCAAGATCCTTTAAATTGGGCAATTGTCCAAGCATAGGAAGCACTTCACATCTTTCACAATAACCGCTCAAACGTATCTTTACTAAATTTTCAACAAAAATACTATTAGGCAAAACTTTCCCAGGAAAATAAATGATTTCTAATGATTGTAGATTTTTGTGTGGTTGAAGTCCTTCCAACACTGGTATTGTACCATCTTCATCATCCTCTCCTCTGTTATCATTTTTGAAAAAATCTAGTGTTAGATGATGTAAGTTCTTCTTTTCCACCAATTTTGCAGCCATAGCTTCATCTCTATTTTGCACTCTCCAAAGATTTGTAAGTTTTAGTTTACCTTTAAGGTTTTTCAACGGTCCAAGCTCTTCTATTTTAAAACCCTTCTTGAACCCAACTACAAACTCAGACAATGTTTGAAGATGAATCAAGTTGCCCATATCTGAAGACATTTCAAAATCATCACCAGCCTTTTGAAATTCTAAATGTCTTAAATTAACCAATTGTCTCAAATTTTTCGGTAGACGATCACTTTGAATATATCCAAGCTTTAGCGTTTGTAGATTATAAAGAAGAGAAAGAGATTCAACAAGAAGCTTGTTTAAACGACGTTCTGAAATTTCACACATATTAAGATATCTCAAATGAATCAACTTGTCCTTTGTAATTCGCAAAAAATCCCTCTGCGGTTGAAAAATAACTTTTAAAAGAAGTAAACAAGAAATACCGTTCTGAGCTAAATAATTAATCACTGTTTGATTATCGCAAATCAACGTGCGCAACTTTCTTGTACTTTTTCCACTCAAATTATTTGGATTTGATTCCATCTTTTGAGGACTCGAAATTGCACAAGCAATATCATGCATTAGATCATGCATCTTAAACCCAACAATTTTGTTATTCTCATCCCTAGTGACATCTTGAAATAAGGAGCGAGACAATAAGAAGTTGAAGTATTGTTCTCCAATATCCTCCATCAGCAAGTTATCTTTTTCTTGTTGGGGTTGGATAAATCTTTCTGCTATCCACATTTGAATTAGCTCATCTATCTCAAAGTCATAATCTTGTGGAAAATTTGAACAGTAAGCAAAACATTGCTTCAACACAGAATTTGGTAAATAATCCACACTTAATTTTAATATGGACAGAATAAAATCTTTGTCCCCTGTTGAAATGTTCCTAGCAAAGCTTTCAACTTTTGTCATCCAGGTCTCATAATCTCCTTTAAATTCATCTTCTTCAAATTTGACTGCCCCTCCTAAAACTTTTGCAACGAGTGGTACACCACCCATTTTTCTAACCAGCTCCTCTTTTATAATCTTCAACTTCGAATTCATTGGCAACTGATTTGCATTTGCACTTTTTTTAAACAATGTCCAACATTGATCGTCGGATAATTTTTGTAGATAATGAACGGAAATTGGTTCCACCATGGTTGCTACATCTTCATTCCTTGTGGACACCATAATAATATTTCCAGATTTTCCAGCAATATGTTTCAAACAGCCACTAAGCTCATTCCACAAGTGTTTCTTATTATCCCAAACATCGTCAAGCACAAGAAAATACTTCTGTTCTAGCATCTCCTTTCGAAGCCTCCCAAGCAACGCATCCCTGTTGGATTCCAACCCACTAGAAGTATTTGTTAAACCTTGAAAGATTTGTTCCAAAATTTTCGTGACCATAAATGGTTTTGACACACAAACCCATATAGTTTTATCAAAATGTCCTTTAATGGAATCATGATTGAAGATCATCTTGGCCAAAGTTGTTTTCCCAAGACCACCCATTCCAACAATGGATATCACAGACATATGATGTTCATTGGTAGAGTCAATCACCAATTTAAGTAGCTCCAAAACTTCAGCCTCCCTTCCTTCAACTTGGAAGTCAAGAATTGAGGTTGTCTCTCGAATCTGATTGAGAGCAAGCTCTGTTTCTGTGACAGATTCCACACCAACTAGCCCAAAAGCACTTGCCGCACAATAATGCTTGTATAAAGTATCAGTAATGTTCTTGATTTTCTTGGCCATCTTGCAACGAAACAAAAAAGAATTTTTGGATGGCGAGATTGAATCACGTACCTTCCTAAATTTCTCAGTATGCTCCACAGTTCGTCGAAGATGTTCATAAACAAGCTCATCCAGTAGATCATCGGCTTCATAGACAATATCTTCAAGTTTTTCCACCCATCTCTTCACAGAATTACCAGGGTGAGATTTCTTTCTGTTGATGTCTTCTAAGATTGTATCAGCATCGTGTAACTTCTGTTTCAACAGGGACACCTCATTCTCCAACTCCCATACCGCAACAATTTGTTCTGCTCCATATTTCACAATCTTCTTCAAAACTTCCTGAACAGCAAAAGTCCATAGAAATTCAGCCATATTTTTTGAGTCCACAATTTTCCAAGCCTTAATTGCAAATGATAGGATGAAGAGGAAATTCAAAAGAGTATAGAAGCGGGTATTAAAGTGATGGGTAGCATCAAAGTGAAGGATAAGACCGAATTTGCTTTAAACCATTCTTTTATGAGAACATTTAAAAGCTGCTATGCTTCCCACCAACGAAAGCAATCTTATTCCTTCTAAGAACGTTTCTCTCTCCGAATAATTGAAAGGCTCCCAATTTTGCAATACGCAACGTTAAAAAAATTAGAAGACGTAGAATATATTATTTTACAACTATAACATCTTCGGGTGTGAGAATATATTCAAAATATTTTCTTATGGAAAATACTTTTTTAAAAAATGGTGAAATAAGATATAAGTTTTAATAAATTAAACAATCTTAATTTGTCTTTCATCACTTTTAATTTGACTCCAAATTTGTGCTAAATTTGATACAAGGAAAAAAAGTAGAGAGATTAAATATTATTGATAACAGTGACATTTTAAATTATACCATTAGTACAAAATCACCAAAAACTAAGAACTAAAATTCTACTAAAACATTTATTCTCAACCAACATTCTTAATCATCATTTTAGGTAAAAGTGTAATACATTTTTTTAATATATTTTCACCAAAACATTTATTGTCAGCCAATATTTATGGATAAGCATTAAATGAACTTGTATCAACAATGAGACAAGAAAAGTCATCTGAGACATTAACTTTTATTCCATACTCTTTACTATAAAAAAATTCTCCAATCGTTCTCTCTCATAATATTGGAAAGTGAAAGTTCGATTTCATATTTGTTTAGATTCGACTTCAGAAACAAACATAATTGCGAGCGGTTGATTTTTTCTTTCCACAAGCGTTTCTACAATCATCCACGACCATGTAATAAAGTCCAAACTATCAAATAGTTCTTTATGCAATATAGTGTAACAAAGTACAGAGGATCGTTTAGTTCTTTAACATGATAGTTTAATATGTTTCACACGATCGTTTAGATATTTATAAACGATTTTTTAGTTATGTATACATGATCTTTTAGTTCTTTATACATAATCGTTTGCTCGATGTAGTTGGGCGTAGAGTTGAATACATAGATCTTGCAATGCCCTATGTCAGCTGCAACCATCAATCAATGTTGTTTTATGTTGGAACATTCAATTAACTTCCATTCATGCTTTGTGATCCTCCAGGTTGCCAAGGACATGTAGTCAAAGAAGTATTTCAGCTTCGGTTTTGGTTGGGTTGGATTGAGTTGGGAATGCTTCTCAAGTTCACTGGAGTTGCTAACCCAACCAACCTAAAATTTCAAATTGGTTCCAAAATACATCTATTCAACCTAAATTGTTCCCATTCCTAGAGGAGACCTGTAAAAGAATAGAGAGAATTTTAAGAAAATGTTTGTTTAAGTTTTAATAATTTAAAAGTTACATATAAAATATTTTATGACAAAATAGACTTGAGGTTTCAAAAGTGAAAAATACACATTTACTTTTAAATTGTTAATTAATTTGATAAGTAGTTAACTAATGACAAATTGACGTAGCAGGTTGAGTTGTCAAATTCTAGAGGGAAAAAAAATTAATAGAAAAGTAGGTGGTATGTGGATTAATAATGCTACCAACTACAAACCTCTCATAGGTAAAATTGTTGATTTAAGAACTCAAATTCCCCAATGTAACCTAAATCAAAACTCAATGATTAAAAAAAAAACATAATTTTTCTGAATTATGACTAGTAAAGTGGACAAATTGGACAAAATATTTCCACTTCATGGTAGGGTAAAACATTCAACTTGATTTTTGGGTGAAATTATATAATAAAATGTGGTATTTAACATGTAACCCTTGTTTTAAAAAAAATATTCATATTTTTAAGGATTTTTAAAATGAAAATATTACCATCAACTTTTTATCAACATTTAAAAGCTAATATAGAGTAGAAATATTTGAGCCATTTCAGCTCATCGTGACATCGTTTTAGGTGCCAAATTTCCACATGACATCGTTTTAAGGGTATTTAAACATAGCTTTGCTTATTTATTTGAGTATAAATTATGAGATGAAGAATTTGGAAAAGGAAAAAAAAAAAAAAAAACTTTTTGTTTTAAAAAAAAATAAAAAAACATAAAAAAAAAATTATAAAATAAATTTTTTTAAAAAAAAAAAAAAAAAAACTTCATGTATTTATTTTTTTAAAAGATAAATCAATTATTTTCCCATTATAAAAATTAAAAGCAAAATCTCTTAGTAATATTTTACAATGATGAAATCTTCCTTATATCAAAAAATTAACATATCAATTTATATTAAATTCTTTCTACATCTTCTCTAATTCAAATATTTAACCTCATACTTATCATTACATTCACATATCTAATTCATAAAATTAACACACGAGAGACAATTCACGTGTATTTGATAACAATTTATATTGTTAATATAAGGTTTCTTTTTTTTCCAATTTTTTTTGTAAATTCATTTTAATTTTAAAAAGAAAATCAGCTTTTTGAAAAATCATTTGTTCGGTTTAAAACTTGCTTAATAAATCATATTTTAGTAGGAAATAGACAAAAAAAAGGGGGGGGGGGTGAATTAGGATTTCTGAACTTAATTTTTTGTGAAAAAAAAAAGAGTAAAAATGAAATAATAATGAGAGAATTGGAAAGGGGTATGTAGAGGGCCTTCTGAATTATGATTTATACTAACAAGCTTTTCTTAGAAAGATGGAAAAGTTTAGATCTCTCCTTTATAAAGATTTGTAGTTTTGGACATCAACACATCCCATTGCTCTAGCTTCTTCATCATCCCATCACTGTAAAGTTTCTTCAACTGTTGGAGAAGCAAAAGAAATTCAATTCCATACTATTAATTTGTATGTCAGTTACCGAAAGTTTTTCCTCATCTAAAGCAGCCATGAATAGAACTCCTTTAGAAGTGTGCAAAAAATGGAGTTAGAAATATTGGATAAGAAAATACAAATAATAATTAATATATTACAATATAAATAAGTGCCTTACTCAGATTTACGAACACAATTTGATGGAAGATGGGAAAGTTTAGCCCCCTCCTGGTCACCTTCCCCAACTAGTAGCTTTGGACATCCCTTAACCACCAAATTCTCTAATTTGGTTAGGCGTAATATGGCCTCTCTCGAAGGCAATTCTTTCAAATAAAAACAATAGGAGCAATTTAATGATTTCAAACAGATAAGGTTTCCAATCCATTCTGGCAAAGCTTCAATGCGAAAATGTGCAATCTTTAATACTTGCAAGTTAGTGAGGTACTGAAGTTGTTGAGGAAGTTGGGTTGTTGCATTATCATCACCTAACTGAAAATTAGTTAACTCAAGTTCAACAAGCTGAGAAGCCAAGTGTATGAAGGAACTAAACTCATAATTTTGTATGCATCCTCCAATTTTCAACTCATTCAAGCGAGTCAGTCCACCTAATCCCTCTGGCAATCTTTTCAACCCATTAATTTGTAAATGATATAAGTTGTGCAAATTTTGCACATTTAGCATCAAATTAAAACAACCACCAATGCTCAAATATTCAACGGAATGGCAACCTTCTAACCCACTTGGCAATTTTGCCAATGGATTACATCTTCCAATCGTAACTTCTTTTAGACATCCAAAGAGATTTGATGCAAGAACCATCGTTGCTTCATCCCATTGCTCTAGCTTTGTCATCGAAGAAATACGAAATTCCTTCAACTGTGGGAAAGCAAAAGAATTTTGGTGGCTGGAGTCAACTCGTCCATAGAACTCATTCTCTATACTTCTCACACTGTACATGTCATGAATCTCAAGTTCCTTTAAATTGCGCAACTGTCCAAGCATGGGAAGCGCTTCACATCTTTCACAATAACCCAAACGTATCTTTACTAAATTTTCAACAAAAATACTAGTAGGAAAAACTTTTCCTTCAAAACTAAGGATTTCCAATGATTGTAGATTTTTGTGTGGTTGAAGCCCTTCCAACACTTGTTCTGTATTATCTTCATCATCTTCTCCTCTCCTATGAATTTTGTCAAGCCATAGGATTAGGTGACGTAAGTTCTTCTTTTCCACCAATTTTGCAGCCATAGCTTCATCTCTATTTTGCACTCTCCAAAGATTTGTAAGTTTTAGTTTACCTTTAAGGTTTTTCAACGGTCCAAGCTCTTCTATTTTAAAACCCTTCTTGAACCCAACTACAAACTCAGACAATGTTTGAAGATGAATCAAGTTGCCCATATCTGAAGACATTTCAAAATCATCACCAGCCTTTTGAAATTCTAAATGTCTTAAATTAACCAATTGTCTCAAATTTTTCGGTAGACGATCACTTTGATAATATCCAAGCTTTAGCGTTTGTAGATTATAAAGAAGAGAAAGAGATTCAATAAGAAGCTTGTTTAAATGACATTTTGAAATATCAAGATATCTCAAATGAATCAACTTGTCTGTTGGAATCCACAAATTACTGTGCGAGTTCCAAATAACTTTTAAAACACGTAAACAAGCAATGTCGTTCTGAGCCGAATAATTAATCACTTCATCATCGCAAATCAACGTGCGCAACTTTCTTGAACTTTTTCCACTCAAATTATTTGGATTTGACTTCATATTTTGATGACTCGAAATTGCACAAGCAATATCATGCATTAGATCATGCATCTTAAACCCAACAATTCTCTTATTCTCATCCATAGTGACATCTTGAAATAAGGAGCGAGACAATAAGAAGTCGAAGTATTGTTCTCCAATATCCTCCATTAGCAAGTTCTCTCTTTCTTGTTGGGGTTGAATAAAACCTTGTGCAATCCACATTTGAATTAGTATATCTGTCTGAAAGTTATAAGCTTTGGAAAAATTTGAGCAAGAGGCAAAACATTGTTTCAACACAGAATTTGGTAAAGAATCCACACTCAACTTTAATATGGACAAAACAAAATCTTTATCCTCTATTGAAATGTTCCTTGCAATGCTTTCAACTTTTGTCATCCATGTCTCATAATCTCCTTCTTTAAATTCAGCTTCTTCAAACTTGACTGCCCCTCCTAAAACTTTGGCCACGAGTGGTACACCACCCATCTTTCTAACCAACTCTTCTTTCATAATCTCCAACTTTGAATTCATTGGTAGCTGAATTGCATTTGCACTTTCTTTAAACAACGTCCAACATTGATCATCAGATAATTTTTTTAGATGATGAATGGAAACTGTCTCCACCATGGTTGCCACTTTTACATCTCTCGTTGTCACCAAAATACTATTTCCACGTTTTCCAGCAATATGTTTCAAACAGCCACTAAGCTCGTCCCACAAGCGTTTCTCATCCTCCCAAATATCATCAAGCACAAGAAAATACTTCTTGTCTTGCATCTCTTTTCGAAGCCTCCCAAGCAAGGCCTCCTTATTGGATTCCAACCCACTACAAGTATTCGTTAAACCTTGAAAAATTTGTTCCAAAATTTTCATGACAATAAATGGTTTAGACACGCAGACCCATATAGTTTGATCAAAATGTCTTTTAATGGCATCATGATTGAAGATCATCTTGGCCAAAGTTGTTTTCCCAAGCCCACCCATTCCAACAATGGATATCACAGACATATGATGTTCATTGGTAGAGTCAATCACCAATTTATGTAGCTTCAAAACTTCATTTTCCCTTCCTTCAACTTGGAAGTCAAGAATTGAGGTCGTCTCTCGAATCTGTTTGAGAGCAACCTCTGTTTCTGTGACAGTTTCCACACCAACTAGCCCAAAAGCACTTGCCGCACAATAATGTTGATTTAAAGTATCAGTAATGTTCTTGATTTTCTTGGCCATCTTGCGACGAAACAAAAAAGAATTTTTGGATGGCGAGATTGAATCACGTACCTTCCTAAATTTCACAGTATGCTCCACAGTTCGTCGAAGATGTTCATAAACAAGCCCATCCAGTAGATCATCGGCTTCATGGACAATATCTTCGAGTTTTTCCACCCATCTCTTCACAGAATTACCAGGGTGTGATTTCTTTCTGTTGATGTCTTCTAAGATTGTATCGGCATCGTGTAACTTCTCTTTCAACAGGGATAGCTCATTCTCCAACTCCCATGCCACAACAATTTGCTCTGCTCCATATTTCACAATCTTCTTCAAAACTTCCTGAACAGCAAACGTCCAAAGAAATTCAGCCATATTTTTTGGGTCCTCAATTTCCCAAGCCTCAATTGCAAGTGATAGGATGAAGCGGAAATTAAAAAGTATAAGAGGGTTTTAAAATGATAGTAGCATCAAAGGAAAGGATAAGACCAAATTTGCTATAGAACACACTTCTATGAAAACTTTTAAAAGCCTATAAAAGCAATTTGACTCTTTCTATGAACCTTCTCTCTCACAATAATTGAAAGTGCTTTCAATTTTGGACACACAATGTTAAAAAAAATATTAGAAGAGGGCAGATGATATCATTTGACAACTATAACAATGTGTGGGTGTGAGGATATATTCAAAATATTTTCTTATGGGAAATAATTAAAAAGAAAAAGAAAATTGTGAAATGATTGAGAGGCTCACGTGTTTTTTACCTTTTTCCTTATGTGTCGTACATTCAAACCTTTAATCTTTAAGTTAAAGAACAAATCTTAATTTGGTTGTCATCTTTTGCTCCAAATTTAATTTATATTGAATTTGATAAAAGAAAAGAAAGAAAGAATGGAGAGATTAAACATTATGTCTAACAGGACATTTTAAATTATATCATTAGTATAAAATCACCAAAAACTAAAGTACTGATTATCAAAATTAACCCATTCTTTAAAAACTAAAGACTCAATCTAATTGGTTTGGGTCTAAATTTTTCAACCCAATAACTCTTATTAAAAAGTGATAATTGTGAATATAAAAATTAAATTTAAAGTATATATTAAATTTGTCAACTTCTATTAATGATAAAGTTTATATTGCAAATATCGAAAAACAATGTAGATTCTTTCTCTCGTCCCTCTTACATAAATGCATTAATTCAGCCGATATTCTACAAAAAAAAAAAGATTCCGACTCTTCAACAAAACTCGAACTGGTGTGCCTTCTGCCATAAGCATTCTGGGGAGATTGATTATATCTTTATCACTTGCCAAACCACAAAGATATTCTGAAAAAAACTTGAAAATCTTACGGCTAGAAAAATCAACATCTAAATGTGCAATCCCTTTGTTCTGATATTTGTCTCATCAAGCAACACAATCAAAAGAATATCATTAAGTTCAACACTATCATGGCTGTGATATATATGGTCTATTTGGTTGGAGAGAAACAACCATGTTTTTAAGGATAAAATCAAATCAACCATAGATCTTTGGAAAAATATATGCTCTCTTTAGTGGTTTTGGACCGAGAAGGTCTACTCTTTTTTCAAGCTACAATGCCTCTACTATTGCTATTAATCTTGTCGCCTTTTAGTTTCTTTGTATTGGGCTTATCCCTAGCCCTCTTGTAACATTTTTGGATTTTGTCCCTTGCTTCTCATGTACATTCTTGTTTACGCATCTCTGTCATCATTGTTTGGAGAATGGCAAAATTGCCTTGTGAAACGATTTGTTACTTCTTCTCGTGAATCAGTTTCTGAAAAACCAAGAAGAATTAAGGCACGAAACAATTAGTATCGACACTTGTAGTTCCTACGGTATAATAAGGTTTAAATGATCTAAACTTTTTGAAGTAATCCTAAAAAAAAAGAAGTTAAAAGGTTCATGGTAGTGATTGGTAGAACAAAAAGAGAAGCAGAGCAATGGTGAAGAAAAAAGAAACGCAAAATGGTTATGGGAACAAATGATAGATTAAGCTAAATTTAGAAGGTGCTGTGGTATATAAAGAAGTCTCAGAAGAACCAAGTATATTGCGGTACCTTGTTAGAGGAATGGAAAGTATATCATAATCTTTAGGAGCGTACAAAATTCAAAGTAAAACTCGATAACCTTGAACTAGATGGAGCCAGAACTGATCAAATACTATAATAAAGTTAAATTCTAGAAAGAGTTGGAGAAAGATTTAGAGAGAAACTAGGATTTTAATATTAGGGTTTCTAGCCAACATCTTCAATTTCTCACTACAAACAAAACGAAACATTACCTTAGCTTAGGAGTTTTTTTCAGCTTCATATTTGCTTCTTCTACGGGTTTTTTGGCCTTTCTTTGAATTGCATTTTACACAGGCAGCAACCTATTGCGACATAAGAGATTACAGAAAACAGAACAAAGTGAACAAATTTCGTTAATGAGATGTTGGGAAGAATCATAGCAGGTCAATGGTTCAGATTAGATTCCTTAGTCAATTAAGTTTTTCTGAACCTGTTATTAGAAATGTTTTTGTGCTGTTTTATTACATAGAAAAATCTTAGGGCATCTTTGTGTTTTAGGATCAAGATCAGTCTTCCAATGATTGAAAATTTTATTATCTTGGTTAACTTAAATTCATTAGAGAATTTGCAAGATAATGCTAATATCTACCGGAAAACTTATAGCTTTTCGTCAGTCATCGACCACGACGATGATTATTAGAGCTGTGACTCTTTCTCAGCTCTCTGATTTTCTTCCGTTGGTTGCTTCTGAGTTAACTTCTTCCCATTAATTCACACTATAACAATGATTAAATAATACTAATAATTTATTGAATATTTGATTTAATTCCAAAAAAAAGAAAAAGCAAACTCCTGAGATTTCATCATCAAAATCAAAAGGTGTTGTTCAAAAGGCATCAAACTAATTTAATTTATTAATTCCCCCATGCTTTTCTGCTTTAATTAAAGAACACCAATGGAAACACCAAAGAGAAGCCACTAATTTCAATAATTTATACACAATAAAATTAAAATTAAAACTAAGGTTCTAAGGAATATTCTTCATATTCTCAAACACAGACAGACCGTTCAATTCATTCATGAATTTTTCAATTCTTACACCAATGAACCTCCGTTACAAACAAGAGGAACTCGCACAAAATCTCTTGATTTTTCTTTTTTTCTTTTTTTTCCTTTATAATTTTCGAAAGTCAGTAAAATCTCTTCACAAAATGTAAAAACAAAATTTCTCTTCCTAATAATCATATGAAATAGAATACGATCCGGTAATAGATTAGGAGAAAGAACGAGGACATGCATCTTAAGGATTTGATTATTTTCTATGAGCAGTTACCAAAGTCTCAATGAATCTCAATCCATCAAACCTCGGCGCCAATTTCTCCTCTTCCGAATCTCCTCCACATATTCCCTAAAAAGAAACACAATCCAGCAAATAAAAGAAAATAAGGAAGAAGATCAGGGAGGAATGAGTTTTTTTCAACACCTTCATAAAATGTAAAAAGTTTTTTTTCCAAATTTTATTAACCTTTGGAGCTATCAATGTGTCTAAATTGTCAATTTTAAAATTTAAGAGTTGGCTTCAAACCGAATGTGAACCCAATAATATTCATGACAAAGCCAATTTAGTGGAATCCAACAAAAATAAAGTTAAGCAATGGGAGCAATTCAATGATTTCAAACCGATAAGATTTCCAATCCATTCTGGCAAAGCTTATGCGAAAACTTCCAATCGTTAATACTTGCAAGTTAGTGAGGTGCTGAAGTTGTTGGGGAAGTTGGGTTGTTGCTGACCCATAATCAATCAACTCAATTTCAACAAGCTGAAAAGCTAAGTGTATGAAGGAACTAAACTCATAATTATGCATCCATCCTTCAATGCTCAACTCTTTCAAGCGAGTGAGCCCACCTAATCCCTCTGGCAATCTTTTGAACCCATCAATGTCTAAATGATATAAGTTGTGCAAATTTTGCACATTTAGCATCAAACTAAAACAACCATCAATGATCAAATATTCAAGGGAATGGGCAACCTTCTAACCCATTTGGCAATTTTGCCAATGGATTACTTTTCTTAATCCAAACTTTTTTTAGACATGCAAAGAGATTTGATGCAAGAACCATCGTTGCTTCATCCCATTGCTCTAGTTTCCTCATCTCATCAATACGAAGTTCCTTTAAATGTGGAAAAGCAAAAGAATTTATGTGGTTGGAGTCAACTCCATAGAGCTCATTCCCTATACTTCTCACACTATCCATGTCACGAATCCAAAGATTCTTTAAATTGCACAACTGTCCAAGCATGGGAAGCACTTTACATCTTTTACAATAACCCAAACGTATATTTACTAAATTTTCAACAAAAATACTAGGAGGCATCACCTTCCCTTGAAATCCAAGGTTTTTCAATGATTGTAGATTTTGGTGTGGTTGAAGTCCTTCCAACACTTGTAGGGCACCATCTTCATCATCTTCTCCTCCCTTATCATTTTTAAATCAGTTTTTAAATAATTTAGGTCTAGATGACGTAAGTTCTTTTTCACCAATTTTGCAGCCATAGCTTCATCTTTATTTTGCACCCTCCAGAGATTTGTAAGAGTTAGTTTACCTTTCAGATTTTTCAACGGTCCAAGCTTTTCTATTTTACAACCCATCTTGAACCCAGCTACAAACTCAGTTAATGCTTGAAGATAAACCAAGTTACCCATATCTGAAGGCATAATCTGTATATTGCCATAACTTTCAAATTCTAAATGTCTTAGATTAACCAATTTGCTCAAATTATTTGGTAGATCTAAATATCCAAGCTTTAGCGTTTGTAAATTATAAAGAAGACAAAGAGGTTCTGGTAAGAACCTCTTTTCTTGAACGTTTTGAAATATCAAGATATCTCAAATGTATTAACTTGTCTGTTAGAATAATCGAGACCCAACCAAGTTTTAAAACACGTAAACAAGCAATGTCATAATGAGCCGAATAATTAAACACTTCATTATCGCAAATAATCAGTGTGCGCAACTTTCTTGCACTTTTTCTACTCAAATTATTTGGATTTAATTCCATCTTCTGAGGACTCGAAATTGCACAAGCAATTTCATGCATTAGATCAACAATTATGTTATTCTCATCCCTGGTGACATCTTGATATAAGGAGCGAGACAATAAAAGGTTGAAGCATTGTTCTCCATTATCCTCCATTAGCAAGTTCTCTCTTTCTTGTTGGGTTGGATAAATCCTTGTGCTATCCACATTTGAATTAGTATATCTATGTTAAAGTTATAATCTTGTGGAAAATTTGAGTAGTAGGCAAAACATTGTTTCAACACAGGATTTGGTAAATAATCCACACTTAATTTTAATATGGACAAAAAAAACCTTCATCCTCTATTGAAATGTTCCTTGAAATGCTTTCAACTTTCATCATCCAGATCTCATAATCTCCTTTAAATTCAGCTTCTTCATATTTGACTGTCCCCCCTAAAACTTTTGCCACAAGTGGTACACCACCCATTTTTCTAACCAACTCCTTTTTCATAATCTCCAACTTCGAATTCATTGCAACTGATTTGCATTTGCACTTTCTTTAAACAACGCCCAACATTATTGATCATGAGATAATTTTTTTAGATGATGAATAGACATTGGCTCCACCATGTTTGCTACTTCTACATTCCTTGTGGTCACCATAATAATATTTCCAGATTTTCCAGCAACATATTTCAAACAGCGACTAAGCTCATTCCACAAGTGTTTCTCATTATCCCAAATATCGTCAAGCACAAGAAAATACTTCTTGTCTTGCATCTCCTTTTGAAGCTTCCGAAGCAACGCCTCCTCATCGGATTCCATCCCACTAGAAGTATCTGTTAAACCTTGAAAGATCTTTTCCAAAATGTTCGTGACAATAAATGGTTTTGACACACAAACCCATATAGTTTTATCAAAATGTCCTTTAATGGCATCGTGATTGAAGATCATCTTGGCCAAAATTGTTTTCCCAAGACCACCCATTCCAACAATGGATATCACAGACATATGATGTTCATTGGTAGAGTCAATCACCAATTTAAGTAGCTCCAAAATTTCAGCCTCCCTTCCTTCAACTTGGAAGTCAAGAATTGAGGTTGTCTCTCGAATCGGATTGAGAGCAAGCTCTGTTTCTGTGACAGATTCCACACCAACTAGCCCAAAAGCACTTGCCGCACAATAATGTTTGTATAAAGTATCAGTAATGTTCTTGATTTTCTTGGCCATCTTGCGACGAAACAAAAAAGAATTTTTGGATGGCGAGATTGAATCACGTACTTTCTGAATTTCTCAGTATGCTCCACAGTTCGTCGAAGATGTTCATAAACAAGCTCATCCAGTAGATCATCTGCTTCATGGACAATATCTTCAAGTTTTTCCACCCATCTCTTCACAGAATTAACAGGGTGTGATTTCTTCTAAGATTGTATCAGCATCGTGTAACTTCTCCTTCAACAGGGATACCTCATTCTCCAACTCCCATGCCACAACAAATTGCTCTGCTCCATATTTCAGAATCTTCTTCAAAACTTCCTGAACAGCAAAAGTCCACAGAAATTCAGCCATATTTTTTGAGTCCTGAATTTCCCAAGCCTAAATTGCAAATGATAAGATACGATGAAGCGGAATTCGAAAGTATAAGAGGCTTTTAAAGTGATGGTTGCATTGTCAAAGGAAAGGATAAGACCAAATTTGCTCTAAACCATACATTTATGAAAACTTTTAAAAGGCTGCTCCACACACCTACAAAAGCAATTTTACTCTGTCTGATCAACCTTCTCTCTCACAAAAATTGAAAGGCTTTTAATTTTGGACACACAATGTTAAAAACATATTAGAAGAGGCAGGTGATATTATTTGACAACCATAACAATGTGTGGTTGTGAGGATATATTCAAAATATTTTCTTATGGAAATGAATTAAAAAGATAAAGACAATGGTGAAATGATTGAGAGGCCCACAGGTTTTTCTCATTATTAAAGCGTATGTTGAAGATTCAAACCATCTTTTAGTTGAAAGAACAAATTTTAATTTGACTGTCATCTTTTTTATTCTACTTTAAGTTTAATTTATATTGAATTTGATAGAAGGAAAGGGAGAAGAATAGAGAGATCAAACATTACGCCTAACAGCACATTATTAAAGTTACAGTCTTCTTTTACTTCTTCCTTCCTCGGTTAACAATTACTTTTTCATAAGTGTGTCAAGTAGCTTTCAAACTATATAGCCAGCAAGACTGCATAGACCTGTCCTTGAGCAGAAAATTTAAAATGGAAAACAAAATGTTGATGTGATTTTTTTCTTACGAATTCAATGCGTGCGGTCGAGGATTCATATGCTGATCAAAGTTGTTTTTACAAGCTTTAATAAGTTGAATAGTCATTGGTCTGGCTTCAACCAGTTTGGTACAACTCTAGCTTCATGTTAAATTTGATTGAAAGAGGGGAGAGAGAAAGAAGAAAAGAAAGGTCGGACAAAAAGTACTTTTTGTCTTTCAAGTTTCAAAAAGAGACTTTTTAGTTTTAGACTTGGTAATATACTTTTAAATTATCTTTGAATCAATGTAATGGTTAATTAGACCCAAAGGAGAAGAGTGTGACATGTTGAGCTGTCAAATTCTAATAAACGTGAGATGAAAACTTTTAACTATTGGTTAGAAAGAAATGACTGTTTTGTCAAATTTCTGTTAGTAATGAACCGAAGCATTGAATTCTACCAACTGCAAATCTCACAGGTGAAGTTAATGGATTTTGAAAACTCAAACAATGTAACTTAAACCAGATTTCAAAGACAAAAAATACTGTTAACTTTTCTTTAAAAAAAGTCTGAGAGAGATGAGAAGATAGAAAAATGACAAAAAATAACATTGCACGCTTAAGTTAGATTGATACTTATATTGGGTGTAATCCGACTATGGGATAAAACGTAATTAAAAGTTTTCCCTTGGTTAAATTCTCAGCTCCATAGATGCATTCTTGAACATATCCATAATTCCCACGACCTGAACATAGATTTCTTTAGATTCTTTTTTAATTTAGAAATATAATCAATGTTTTATTCATTAATCTATTAGGGTGCGTTTAGGGAGAAAAATATTATGATAATTCTAATGTTATGAAATTTACCAAATCATCTTAGTTTTCGTATAATGGTTTTCAGTAATTTCTTCAAAGACGGCGTTCATTTTTAACTTTTTTTTAACGTTGGATTGTTAAGTGCGAATAAATTATATTTTTGTTTTTTAATTGATATTCTAAATGCAATACACAAATTATATATATTTAACAATTGTTTTAAATCAAATACTGACACCATAATTTTATTCAAACGAAACAATATACGAAGAACAAAATAGTTTATGAGAAGACGGTTATAAACTGAAGTCAATTACACAATGGAGAAGCAAAAATTATTATTATTTTTAATAAATTCATATTCTAACTTCAAAACTCAATTTTCATATATTTAATTTACCAAATCACCATAGTTTTCATAGAACAATTTGCAGTAATTTATTTAAATACGACATCTATTTTCAACATTTTTATGTAATCGTTAGGTGCGATTAAATTACTAATTATTTTTAAAAAAAATTATATTCTAAATCCAACACACAAATTTGGTATATTTAATTTATCAAATTGTCATAGTTTTTGTAAAACAATTTGCACTAATAATTTCTTTAAATATGACATCCATTTTCAACAATTTTTACGTAATTGTTACGTGTAATTAAATTGTTTAATTTTTTGAAATTTATATTCTAAATTAAATACATAAATTTCTTATATTTAATTTACTAAATTTTCATAGTTTTCGCAATGCATGAGAAAAAAAATATATAATCACAATAAATTACCTACTACTTCAATAGTAAAAGAATAAATTAAAATTTTAAATTAATGTAATTATACCAATTTTATAACTTAAAAATAAGTTGTGTTTTTTAAATAAAAAAATTAAAATTAAGAGACTCGTAAATATAGAAATTATAAATGAGAAGAAAAAAAAAAGAATAAATAATATTTAAATGAAAAAAATGCCTCCTCATACCCCATCAAATTTTGCGACTTCCACCTCGTCTCTTCCTTGGCCGGTACAAAGAAATCCAGCCATATCTCTCTCTGTTTTTAAGCTATCAGCTTCCTAAACCTCAATTGCAAATGATATGATGAAGAGGAAATTCACAAGTCTTAAAGAATAATATAAATTGATGCAAGTATCCAAGAGGTCCAAGGTGCTTTGGAAATACCAATTCAAATTTCTTTCTAACAATATTGTCATGATTTCTTTTACTATTATTACCATTCCGTCCTGCTCCAAGAAAATCAATTTGGATCTTTCTTGGAGCACTCCCTCTCAGAATAAATATACTGTCTGTAGTGGGGCTTTTGAACCATAGTTCACCCATATTCCATCTATTGAGGTTGAATTGGATGCTCTTGATGCATGTCCTAAATTTGCTTAATAGGGAGGAGTCTTCATGGAGCAGGTTCTTCTTCTTGGATGGAAATCGTTGTTAATAATGTATATTTTGTCACATCCTCCATAGGAGAACAAATCTAGGCAATTCAATTATAGCTTCAACTTTTTTAGATTGTTTTTCTATTTAAAAATATTGTTTTTTGATATAGTATTGTGTACCTTTTTCTTAATGAGAAGCTTGAGGAGTAAATTGTCTTGAAATATTGTCTAACTCAAGTGATTAAGCTCGTGAATGAAGATAGTTTTAATTATATATCACGAGCATTGCTCTCGAGCTTGAAAATTTGAAACACTCAAAATCAATTTTAATCAGAAAAATACATAACATTGCACGCTTAAATTTGGGTCTATTACACCCATTTAAAACTTTGTAAATACTTTAATTGATGTGGCTAAGAATATCCTTTTTATTTTAAATCATAAACTGACTACCCAACAAACAGTTGATAGGTACAGAATTTTCTAATTTACTTTTAGTATTAAAAGTAGTTTCTTGAGTAGATTTTTTTTTTTTTGTTAAGGATAAGTACAATTACTGAGAATTAATAATTAAGTATATAACACGTTAAAAAAAATTGTAAATATAACAAAATATAATTGGTAATTTTTTAAAATGTTGCTATATATTTGCTATAGTTGTAACTATTCCTATTTTTTTTTTGTTAAATTAAAATTTAGCCAAACACATTACTTTAAAAAATACAAATTCAATTTCTTGAACTGTCACATTTTTATTAAAATTTATAGATTTATTAAACATAGATTTCGATTATGTTATCTATAAAATTTATATTTATATTTAGTACGTCATTTAATTTTGTAAAAATTTAAATTAAAACATATTAAGTAGAAGTTAAGTGAGATATCAAGCACAAAACTAAAATTCTAAGTAACTATTAGTTTATTACACTCTTGAAAATTCATAGACTTGGATTATTTTTTCAAGCCTTTAGATTAAAAAATAAATTATTTTTTAAAAATTAAAGTATTTGAAAATTCTCCTATTTTTTAAACCACTTAAAATATATTTTTAAGTGTATTTTGAACAATTTTAGGATAAAGAGTTTAATCAAAATTGATTTATGATTTAGAAATTAAACTTGTAATTTAACCATTTATATAAATAAATTTTCTTCAATTAAATTACAAGTTTAGTCATATCAATGTTTAAACCTCGAGGTTTGAATTAATTTTTTATATTAATTTATTTTAGGCTAAGTTTTAGGGAAGTTTGCATAAATAACAAAAAAACAATTAAAAAAAAAAAAGAGCCAATGTCACCCATATTTTCAAAATAGCAAATTATCGTCATATTTGACAAATTTACAATATGCAAAAAATAGGTGTTATGAGCGGTTTTTTTTCTAATTTTTTTGGACATATAATGGAATTTCCCTAAGTTTTTTTTACGTTCTCTCATTTTTTTCTCTTTTTTATTTGAATATGAATTAATTACAGCCACCTATTACCAATTAAGCTGGAATAGCTCAGTTGGTTAGAGCGTGTGGCTGTTAACCACAAGGTCGGAGGTTCAAGCCCTCCTTCTAGCGGCTTTTTGTAGTGTTCATATTATTTATTTTGGTGCTCTTCAATCTACCCATAACCTCACCTACTGTCACAGTATAAGTAGCTCTTATTAATTATCCAAATTTTTTCAATTTCCAAAACTTTTTGGAGAGATTTTCACTTGATGCAATATTCCACTAATTGGCTTCTCTATCTTCTTTACTGATATAATGATTTTTTTTTTTTTTAAATAAATAGAATACAAACCAAAGTAGATATAATTAAAATTGGTTACACAAACAATATCAAATATTTTTTTGAAATATTTTTTAAAATACAAACAATGATAGATATTTGAACAGAAAAAATGTTTATAAACACTAACAAACAAACATAAAATACTATAAATTTTGTATATAAATCAACATAGAAGAATTATTTTTATACTAAAAAAATGTGAAGTTAAAAAACTAATAGTTTACTTCAATAAAATTAAACCTTATTATCTTTGTGCATTTGAAAGGATTAATTATTCCCTCCAAAAACGATGCATAAAAAAAAACCGAAAAGCCAATTTTAGCGAGCCGTCAATCAAAGGAAGTGGATAAAATCCGTACACTCTTCTTCATTTCTCCCTTCCTCTTCTCCTTCTCGAGTACGAGGCAGCTGCAGCTGCAGAGTAACAATGTTAGCAAACCCTTGTGGCCTCCACTTCAAACCGTGCTATTCCCATACCTCGGAATTCTCTCATTTTGGGACTTCCAAAATCTCCTTGTCTTTTTATTGCCCTCGCTTCCATGGTTCCACGAAATCCAACTTCTCTTCTCTTTCGCTTCTTCGAAGCAAGAAAAGGGCTAAGCGATTGGTCACCAAAGCTCTCTCGGAGTCTTCAGTACCTGACTCTGTTGCGGCCAGCGATGAGGCACCCGGTTCTTTGCGGCCTTTCTCTGTCAAAATTCCTGTTGGAGATAGACATGTAATTTGACAATTTTTACTCTCCGCGAGTTTGCTGTGTTGAATAGGAGTTTGTGGAAGTTTGGTTAGGTGGAAATCTTAGAGTATGGTTTCAAGTAGGGTTTTTTTTTCCTGGTGGGAAATGTAAATATTTAATTGTTTGTGTGGGTTAATTTGTATTGTTTTTTTAATTTAGACTGTGTGGAGAAGATTTTATATTGCTGTATATGTGTTTCCAATAGGTAAATTTTAGTTATTTAAGCATTGTGTAAATAGCCACCGGATTATATTGAGTGAGAGTTGTAAGAAATGAGAATAGTAAATTAAAGTTAATGACAGTGAGTGAGAGTTGTAGCTGAAAAATAGCCACCGGATTATATTGAGCTGTAAGCTAAGAAGCTTGAGAGAATGTAGAACTACCGGAGTGGTGAAAGCAGCTTGTGGATGCGAGAGAGCAAACTTGAAATTTTGAGGGTGGGTGAGCGGGTGGGGGTTCTTCTTCATTTTATGTGAGCTCTATGTAATTTTCTTTGTTTGGTTAATAAATGTTAATGGAGGGCGAGTGGTCATTCCAATGAATTTGACCAACCTAGTAGAACCACTTAGCTTTTGCCTTTTATTGTACTTGTACTCTGCTTTAGTTTATTTGTCTGTATGCATGATTGTAGCTTTTATCTGATTGTCTGAACGAGCATGTTCAACATATATGTGCATCTTTAGTAGAGCTTTAATTTATTCTACATACTGATTCTATCAGATTTTGGTTGAGACGGGCCATATTGGGAGGCAAGCTAGTAGTGCTGTTACAGTAACTGATGGAGAAACTGTAAGATGTATTTTAAATTCGTATAATTCTTTTGCTTGCTAACGGAAAATTAAACTAGGGTTTGATGCCCATTCTTGCAAATTATCATACCGGTATCCAAGAATATTTTTTGCTTTAATGACAGTATCTATCTTTTCCCCTCCCTTTCATTTTTATTTTTGTTTATTCTCTTTCTGGACTTTCATTGTGAAACATGGAGGAGTAAATAAGGACATACAAAAAGACATCCCACACAAGCAGAATCCAAGCTTACAGAAAGGGTCTATAGTCCAAAAGAATAGCACGTACTAGACGATTACATGTTATGACAGAAACAATGGACAAAGGAATCAAACTAGAAGAAATCAACATATAGATTTTCATAGTTCACTAATAATATGATGGCTACATCTATGGGCAGGGAGATAAATTGTTTTATTATCTTGAGGAGCAACAGAGTACAAAATATAGAGATTTGTGCAGGTAAGGGTTAGAAGGGTATATATAGTACCACTCTTAAATCCTACCTAGAATAAGCCCCAAAACGAAAATTGAATAATAATCTCCATAGAACTTAGGTATTGGGATGTTGCCCCAAGTGACTATGTATAGTCATACCAATAACGAATTAAAGGGATTGAACATTACAAAGGGCCTCAAGGGCCACCGTCCACAAGGAAGTATTAATCTTTGCTTAGTAGGTCTCACACAAGAGACTAACACTATTGACGTTACCTAACCTCATTTACTTTTGGTGTTCTTAGGGCCTTGCTAATGCAACATTTTTAAGAGAACATATTTTATGAGATCGCCAATTTGAAGGTGCAATTTGGAGTCGCATTTTGGATATATTTGGAGTGTAGTTCAGTAATTGGCTCATGGTAGTTTGCGTAGGGTCTAGGATGAAGGAGGTGCTCTCTGAGATATGGTTGATTCTTTCGTGTGCTACTTTCTTTGGGGTTTTATTGAATATTTGGCTTGACAGAAATAGTAGGATTTTTAGCAATTCTGCAGTCTTGGGAGGAGATTTGAGCCTTGGCCAGGTTCGATGCCTCTCTTTGGATTTATTAGTTGAATTGCAACCTTCTTGTAATTTTATAGTTTGTTTGTCTTCAGTTCGTTTCCTCTTTTTGTTTTGCCCATTTCGTTTTCATGTATCCCTTGTATATGCTCTCTTATTCTCACCCTTTTCATTTAAAAGGACATCGATTTTCCACACACCAAGGAACTAATTTTATCTTTACTTCCTTCAAACTAATTGATTAGGAAAAACTAACACATTTGAATTCTATATCTTCAGATTGTTTATACAACTGTTTGTTTGGCTGATACACCAAGTGAACCTTCAGATTTCTTTCCCCTTTCTGTTAATTATCAAGAGCGTTTTTCTGCAGCAGGTCGGACTAGGTCTGCCTTGCACTCCTGCCTACTTGTTTCCGATTGTTATATATATTGTTTTTTAGTTTGATATATAACCTCATTTGTACCATTGGCTCAGTGGAGGATTCTTCAAACGAGAAGGAAGAGCAAGAGATCATGAGGTATTCTATTTGTTGTATTTATTTAATTTTTATAGTTTCAAAAGAAACATTGTTTTAAATAAGAACATAATATTCTAGCTCGACTTTCCCTGTGACGACTAATGGGATTGACAATGTAGGTTAATCATGGGCTACATTTGAGCTATTTTAATCACGATAAGATGCAAAATATAAGAAGTAAATATTTTAGGCAAAAGGAGTTGCAAGAAAAAAGCTCAACAGGAGATGTGAGCCAATGCATATTTGAACATTTTTAAACAAGAAACAAACTTTTTAGTGAGATGGAGAAGTTGGCAGATTGCTTTGATAGAGAACACCAAGTGGATGCAATATGCATTAATCCAAGCAATTTCAGAATGATCTAACCATGCGAAAAACTTGTCTTGTAAAACCTTTTGATTTATTTCAAACCATAATTCAACAAGTAAGGCTTTAACCACGTTTGATTATAGGAACTGAAACAGAACTAAGGATCGGAGGAAGGACAGTTTGGTATTTCTTTGTTCAATTCATGGATATATTGTGCCACCTGCTGTGATTATGTCCCTTCCAAATTATTTTTTGTGCTTAATTGATAACTTCATTGCATGGGCTTTCCACCAATCTCGATCCCTGGCAAATATCTTGGTAGATTATGTATAACTTTTTGCTTGATTGATTGGACGGAATCTTTTCATGAATAGTTACAGAAAAGATTAGCGATGATTTTGGGATAGCTAGATCCTTGAGGCCCCGTTTTGGGCTTTGTGATAGGCCTTCGGTAGCTATGAGTCTCTCTCTCTTCCATTAATAATTATCCAGCCCTTAATCCTATTTCTCTTTGTTTGCTTCATTGTTGATTGTAAATTTCATTTTGATCAATTGCTCTGTTTGTCTTAAAAAAAACTATTTTTTTCTCATCATTCTGTTATTATTGTTCTTTTATTTCAGGTTCTCATTTGTAGATTGATTGATAGGCCCATACGTCCAACTATGCTCAAAGGTTTTTACCATGAAACACAGATATTATCTTGGGTATGAGTTTAAGCTTGATGATGATATTAATTTTCATTTTTTTTTAAATTTATGAAAAATTTGGCTTTTATGGAGACAAATGAAAGAGCATGTTAAATCATCAATCAACTCAAAAGTTTCAGCTAATGGGTTTGATAAATTCAATTATATCAATACTTCAACACTCTCTCACCTGTGGCCATAGAAATTTATAGAAATGTCCAACAAGTCGAAATCATATATATATATATATATATTCAGTATTCTTCATAAGAAATAACAAGAGTATAATTCAAAAAGGCCTAAAAACAATATCCTTAGAGCTGGGGAGAGACCCCACCAAGGAAGTACTTACGAAGAGCTTCCCAATCAAGAAAAATCAAGGATGTAGGAACATCACAAAAGATTTAATTTACTATAGCTGTGACACCACCAAGAATTTTTTCCCTTTTTTAATATAAATTATAAATAAGAAACAAATTTCAATGGTGCGTCATTTATGAAATTTACAAAAGAAGGGCTCATGCCTGAACCAATGGAGTTACAAAAGAATTCATCTATTGGTCAAAAGAGAGGTGAGAGTATAAGATGTACTGCCGTGCTTTTACACCAATTCATAGCATGAAAAATAAATTTATTTTGTTCTTTTGGAAAAGGACACTTAACTTTTCATTTAGGATCATAAGAGTTTTCCCTATCTTGTAAAAGGCGGTTGTTTCTTTCTTCCCATGTTATCTAAAAAAGAGCTTGAATGAGATTCATCCACAGGATTCTCTTCTCATCACAATGGATAAAGTTATTTAGGTTGATCTAAATAAGTGACCAGAGATCTAAGCTTCTAATAGAGTCAATTTTAGCAACATGAGCTGACATTTGTTGAAATCAATTTCATATGTTTTGATAAACCATTTTATTGTTATTTTGACTTTATATCTACCAACATTGCCATTAATATCACATTTTATGATTACTACTCATTTATATTTCATTATTTTATTGATAATGTTTAGTACTTTCTGCTCCATCTAGTTTGGATCATCCAAAACATTTTGTATATTCCTAGGGAGAAACAAGTTAGCTGTCCTTGAAGTGGGCTTTATGAATATTTAACCATATCTGATATGAGAAATAATGTGGAATCAGATGTTTAGAGCAATTTCGAGCACTTTTTCTCATAGTTATGCATTTCAGTTGGAGAATTTTTTTACAACTTCCGTGGCTTCCTTTTATGATATATTTATTTAATGAAAAATCATCTCTCATCTGAAAGAAAAAGGAAAAAAGAAAAGAAAAAGAGAAGCTAACGTGTCCGTCATATTGGGGTTTTTTTTGGATGAACAAGAACTATTGGCTTTTATTCTTACAGGTTTTGAGTTATGATGGTCTGCACACTCCTGATTGTTTGGCAATTACAGCAGCTGGAATAGCAGTGTAAGTCTGGTATCTTTTTGGTTGTTCACCCTTGGGCCTTTTTCGAACAAGAACAAGTGACAAAAACTTTTATTGATGAAATGAAAAGAATCAATTCTCAAGGCATACGAACTCTACATGAGGGCTGAAAAACTAACATAAAAAAACAAGTAAAACAAAAACAAACTTGAACATAAATTAATAGAAAAAGACATAAAAGTATATATATTTAATTTTCATCTCAGTCTTCCATCTCAGTCATCATGGTTCATTATGTACAGTGCACTCTCAGAAGTTCCTAATTCACAAGCAGTTGCTGGAGTTCGAATTGGTCTTGTTGGCGACAAGTTTATTGTTAACCCAACTACTAAAGAGATGGAAGACTCTGAGCTTGATTTAGTACTTGCTGGCACAGATAGTGCAATATTGATGATAGAGGCAAGTCCAATTTTTACGCTTTCTTAAAGGGTGATTTTTGTGTTCCTACTCTTTGTTCTCTCTACATCCTTCAGTACAATTTACATTTCATACGGAATATTTACAAACAAATATGATGCACATGTTATTTCTGTAATCTAGAATTGAGAGAAGTATATTTCTTATTCATATTGAGTCAAAGGAATGTTACATATTTATATAGAGAATTAAACCCCAGACACTATGTACAATTACAATAAAGGACATGATATAAATATAAATATATATATCATAACACTCCCCCTCAAGCTGGAGCAAATATGTCGATCATGTCCAGCTTGTTGCACAGATAGCTTATCCTTGCTCCATTTAAAGCTTTAGTTAGAATATCTTCCAATTGTTCTCCGGTCTTCACATATCCTGTGGACACCAACCCATCTTGGATTTTCTCACGAATAAAGTGACAATCCACCTCAATATGTTTAGTTCGTTCATGAAATACTGGATTAGATGCAATATGAAGTGCAGCTTGATTATCACACCATAATTTAGCTGGCATGGTAATACTGAAGCCTATCTCAGATAATAGTTGGTGAATCCATACTATTTCACACACAGATTGTGCCATAGCTCTATATTCTGACTCAGCACTCGAACGAGAAACAACATTTTGTTTCTTACTCTTCCATGATACTAAGTTTCCACCTACAAAGACACAATATCCAGAAGTTGATCTCCTATCCTCACGAGACCCCACCCAATCAGCATCAGAAAAACATTCAACTCTCGTATGTCCATGATCTTTGTATAAGATCCCACGTCCAGGAGCAGCTTTTAGATAACACAAAATCTGCTTTACTGCAGCCCAATGATCCACTGTAAGGGAAGACATGAATTGACTTACAAAACTTACAGAATAAGCAATGTCTGGTCGAGTCACTGTTAAGTATTTCAACTTCCCAACTAATCTCCTATATCTCTCAGGATCTTTACATAATTCTCCTTCTTTAACAAGTTGCTGATTTGTCATCATCGGAGTGCCACTTGGTTTGGCTCCTAATTTTCCTGTCTCAGACAACAAATCAAGTACATATTTTCGTTGAGACAAATAAATACCTTTTTTGCTTCTCATCACTTCAATGCCCAAAAAATATTTCAATTGGCCCAAATCTTTCGTATTAAACTGACCCTAAAGGAAAGTTTTGAGAGACGAAATACCCGATGCATCACTTTGTTGGAACTCCACCCTCCAACAAGATAGTTTAAGAAATATAACCACTATATTAATATAGAAAAAGTTACAAGATAGAAATCGAATAGCCAAGAGCAATTCGATGAGACAAACCGGAATTAAACAACGGAAATTAAACTCTCATCCTGTAATTCTCTCTTTCAAGAATTTCCAGAAATGCCTTCCTCCACAAAATACCCAATCCCCTCTCTCTCTCCCACTTCTTCTTTATAAAACTCCCTCCACCACATTGTGGTCCCCACCTATTCAGTTACAAAATAACTACTCACTCTTTTCCCCCACTTTCTATTTTCTTTCTCCTCCTAAAAATAACTTACTCTCCCCTTTACTTTTCTGTTTTCTTTTTCCTCCTACTATACTGATGGATTATTGGTGGTCTAACACACTTCCAGTATAACAAATATCATCAACATATACAACTAGTAGAATTATACCATTATCAGATCGGCGATAGAAAACCGAATGATCAGATGTACTCTTCTTCATACCAAAGCATACAAGAGCTTGACTAAACTTACCAAACCACGCACGAGGACTCTGTTTCAAACCATTCAAAGATTTTCGAAGGCGACATACTTTATCACTCTCCCCCTGAGCAACAAACCTAGGTGGTTGTTCAATATAAACTTCCTCTTGAAGATCACCGTGCAGAAAAGCATTCTTAATGTCAAGTTGATGCAAAGGCCATATATGGGTAGCAGCCATGGAAAGAAATAGGCGAATGGAAGTTAATTTGGCAACTGGGGAGAATGTATCCGAATAATCAGTTCCATAGATTTGAGCATAACCTTTGGCAACAAGGCGAGCCTTCAATCGAGCCACTGTTCCATCAGGATTCATCTTGACAGCAAACACCCATTTACAACCAATGGCCTTCTTTCCTGCAGGACGAGATACCAAATCCCAAGTACCATTATCATCTAAAGCAGTCATCTCCTCAATCATTGCATTTCGCTAGCCAGGATGAGATAAAGCTTCATGAACAGAGTTAGGAATAGATGTGGACTCAAGAGACGTAATAAAAACATATGTGGAGGGAGATAACTGGTGATAGGAAATAAAAGAAGAAATGAGGTAAGTACACTTGCGTTTACCTTTGCGAAGAGCAATGGGAAGATCATCATTTGGCCCCGGATCACATGATGAAGGAAGCATTGATGGAGGACATGAGTCTGAAGATTGTGGTAGAGGTCGTCGGGAGTAGACTTGAGAGATCAACGGGTGGGAAGGAGGCACATCAATAGACAAGGATGGTGTGGGAGAGGTAACCTCATATATAAAAAGATTATCACCCTCCCCCTGACACGAACTCGATGGTGATGAAGTAAAGGGTGTATCCTCAAAAAATGCAACATCAAGCGAAACTAGATACCTTTTAAGGGTAGGACAATAACAACGATAACTCTTTTGAACACGTGAATAACCCAAGAAGATACACTTCAAGGATTTGGGATCTAACTTAGTATGATGAGGACGAACGTCGCGAACGAAACAGACACAACCAAATATCTTAGGAGCAATAGGAAACAAATTCTTGGTAGTAAAAAGAACACGGTAGGGAATCTCACCATTGAGAACAGAGGAAGGCATTCTATTAATAAAAAAACAAGCTGTAGAGACAGCATCTGCCCAAAAGGTTTTTGGAACATGCATTTGAAACTATAAAGCACTGGCAGTTTCAAGTATGCCTATTTTTTCGTTCTGCAACACCATTTTGAGATGGAGTGTCAGCACATGAAGACTGATGAATAATGCCATGTTCACATAAGTAAGAGCCAAGAGAATGAGAAAAATATTCACCCGCATTATCAGTACGCAAAGTTTTGATAGAGATATTAAACTGGTTTTTTATTTCAGTATGAAAGGCACAAAAGTGAGATAATAACTTAGAACGATTTTTCATTAAATATAACCAAGTTAGACGAGAATGATCGTCAACAAAAGTAACAAAATAACGAAAGCCTGTTTGAGATACAACTGGACACGGACCCCAAATATCAGAATGAACTAACTCAAATGGAGCAATTGCTCGTTTATCGACTTGAGGACTCGAACTAAGACGATGAAATTTAGCAAATTGACACGAATCACAATTTAAAGAGGACAAAGGCCTAAATTCTGGATGAAGTTTCTTCAACACGAACAAAGATGGATGACCTAAACGACAATGGACTTCAAAAGGAGAGGGAACGACAGGACACGCCACAGCTTGCGATACTTGATGATCAAAGAGATAAAGGCCTCTCGACTCATATCCTCTACCAATAATCTTTTTCGTCACACGATCCTGAAACAAACAATAACCAGAAAAGAACACAACAACACAATTTAGGTCATGAGTAAGTTGACTAGTAGAAATTAAATTAAAGGTTAAGTTAGGAAAATGTAACACAGAAGAGAGAGAAAAGGATGGGGTAAGGTGAATAGTGCCAGAGCCAAGAACAGAAGATGTGGAGCCATCGGCCAATGTAACAAATGGAAAATGGGCAGGGGACAACGGTCTAGAAAATAGGTGAGAATTACTTGTCATATGAGCTGTGGCACCAGAGTCTATGACCCATTTGGTAGATGATGTAAGAAGACACTTTGTATTACCTGGGGCAACAGTGGATGCAATCGGAGTAGAGGAAGATGACGCTTGTAATGAATCTTGGTAATTCTGAAATTTAGCAAACTCATCTGCAGAAATAGTAACTGACGCCTCTGGTATATATCATATGGAGGCTATCTGAGCATGTTGAGATCGTTGACTATTCTTATATAACAATTTCCGACAATCACGTTTCATATGGCCTTGCTTACGACAGTAGTTACAACAATCTCTACAGAATTTGGTTTTCGATGATCATTACTATTCCTCTGAACATTGCTATCCATTGCTCGAGGTGCCCAAGAGTTATTGTTTTTGCTAAAGAGAGCACTACTGGGTTGAGGAATAGACACACCAGTCGGAGAGCTTTCAGTTTGCCATTCCAACGAGTGAAAACATCATCTAATGATGGAATCTTAAAGTCAGAGAGAATCTGTGTCTTTGCCATTCCAAATTCAGGTAAGAGTCCATTCAAAAAAATCATAACAACCATCTTCTCTCGTTGAGTTTGTTGAACTTTAACATCAGGACTAAAAGGTAACAACAAGCCAAGCTCGACAGTTATCTTCTTAAGCCGCATAAAGTAACTGGTGACAGACTCAGCTTTTTGTTCCGCACGAAAAAATTGCACACAAACTTCAAACATTCTATGCACTTGCTCTTTACCTAAATATAGAAAATCTAAAAATTCCAGAAGGTCTTTAACAGACTCACAGTGATCAACCAATCCAATTATCTCACTCTCAAATGAGTTTTTGATCTGAAGATATTAACGGGCATCATCACGAAGCCAATCCTTCTTCTGCTTTGCATCTTCTGGGGGATCTTCGGTCATATGATCATCCATATCAGTACTTCTCAAATAAAATTAAATTTTCCGACGCCAATCGTAATAATTAGATCCATTTAACTTATGTTATGTGATCTTAGAGGCTAAGGGAATAACGTTGGAGACTACCAAATTTTTTATTCGGTCATATTGAAGTCACACACTGATTGGTCCACACAAACAAAGAGAAAATCAATCCAAACAGCTGCAAAATTGGAAAAAGACCCTAAACCAATAGCGTAACTTTCAGTTTACGTCAAACCCGAATGCTATTTGATAGACCCAATTGTACAGACTGACTGGAAACAATGGTTCGAGACAAGCCCAAAAGACGGAGAACAAATCGGACGCCTCACGCGCTTTCACGCGTCGGCGCGTGGGTGAAGAACAAGAAGGTTCCGGCGGCGCGATGTTTTCTGACAATCGGCGAAGACAGACTTGGGCGGACGGAGGTGGTGCTTCTTATGGTATGGGCGGTGTTGACAAACGGTCAGCAGAAGGTAACCTAAACTTAAGCCTAATGGAGGAGGAAGCTAATGGCCATTCGAAACCCTAATCGCTCTGATACCATGTAATCTAGAATTGAGAGAAGTATATTTCTTATTCATATTGAGTCAAAGGAATGTTACATATTTATATAGAGAATAAAATAAACCCTAGACACTATACAATTACAATTAAGGACATATGATATAAATATAAATATATATATCATAACAATTTCTATTTTTTTCCATGACATAATTCATCTAGGAAAGTTTCAAAAAATGGTAAATAAGCTCCACTTTGTGCCAAAGGAGCTTATAATTAGCCAATTGACTTTGATTAAATAGCAGTATGATGATAACAATATGTAGAGAGGAGGCTAGGTTTAATTCCTAGTAGTATGGTATTGAAACCCCTTGGAAAGTTGTTTCCTTCTCCATTAATACTAATTTCCATTTCCACAAAATTTCAAGCTCACTAGCTAGGGGAATATTGAAAACTTGAAGTGTTGATATAAATAAATTTATTGTGTCCCATCAGCTTAAATTTTTGAGTGTAAGTGGTGATTTAACACTTCGCTATTTTGTGGGGTATGTGGCTTCAGAGCAATAGAATAGTTTTTTAGAGGAGTCAAGAGATGAGATGGATCTTCTCCATTTTTAACATGTCATGGGTGGAAAACAGTGATCTCTTAATACACTTCTTCATTTTCTGTCTCTTCTCACCTAATTGTTGGTTTAGCATATTTTCTATGCTCAAATCAGTTTGGGTCTTTGATGGTTCGTTTAGCGCCTATGTGCTCCAATTATTGAGAGGGCCTTATTTATAAAAAAAAACCTTTTCTAATTTGGATTATTTGATAAAAGCGCTTCTAGCTGAGATTTGGTTTGAACGTAACCAACGCAACGCATCTTCCATGATAAAAAAAGGGATTGGGTTGACATCGTAGAGATTTCTAAAAGAAACGCAGCGGTTTGGTGTTCTTCAAATGCAGAATTCAAAGATTTATCTATACAGGGCATCTACCTCAATTGGACCGTCTTCATTTGATGAATTTCAATGTAGTTCCCCCCGATTTCCAGTTTAAAATTAGTGCTTCTGTAGTTTGGATGGGCTTTAATATGTATTTCTGCAGTTATGTTTTTACTTTTCAGCCTTGATTTTGTCTACCGTAGGTAGCTTCTATTGTTATTTAGGTTGTTACTTTGGTCTTTTCATGACCTTAGTATTGTTCTTGTTCTTTGTATTTTGGATATGATGAGGGTGATATGGGGGTGTCAACCTAGTTGAGTTGTTTGGGTGCACCTTCTGATCCTCTCTCTCTCCCATTTCTTGGCTTCCCTATTATTCTCATTGTATAGCTCTCTTGTACTTTGAGTTTATTAATAACAAAGAAGCTTGTCTCCTTTTCAAAAAAAAACATGTCATGGGTGTTTGATAGGGAATGTAGAGAATTGGTTAGACAACTTCTAGGAGGGATTTTAACTAGACCTCTCAGATATTATGGTGGAATGTGGTCAAAGCATTATTGGCAGATTTATGGTTTGAAAGAAACCAAAGGACTTTTCAAGACAAATCTCTTGGTTGGATAGATCGTTTTAAGTTGCTCATAGAAACGCTTCATCATGGTGCATTCTATCTAAGGAGTTTCATATGTACAGCATTTCTGAGCTAAACCTGAATTGGAGTGCCTTCATTTCAGCAAACTAACCAGGGTTTGGGGATAATTGGTCTCCTATTTCACTAAATTGTGTTACTAGACAGTTTGGATATTTTGTGTATTCAGGTTTGTTTCCTTTGATTTTCGTACATTCTTGTTTATGCTGTAGAGGCTGTTTGTTTGGCCCAGTATTTATTAGTTTCTATGGATATGATGAGGACGTTAAGGGGTGTCAAACTAGTTGAGATGTCTAGTTGTGTCTACTGATCTTTAGGTTCTTTTGCTCAGTGTATAGTTCTCTTGTACTTTGAGCTTTTGTTTCATTATTATCATTTATAGAGACTTGTTTCCCTTTCAAAAAAGAAAAGAAAAAGAGGAGACAAGAGTCTTTGGAGGAAGTGTAAGAAGTTTAATGGCTTTTTATGGGTGTTTGTGAGTTGAATTTCTTGTAACTAGTTCGCTGTATTCTTTTTCAACTGGCTTGAGAGAAACAAGGCTTTTGATTGGATAAATGAAAAGAGACTAATGCTCAAAATACGAGGAAAAAACAAAACAAGTACTTGCCATGTACGCTTAAAGTAATACATAGATCAAATTGATACAATATAATTAAATTTGGAAAAAGAGTATAATCCTGGTTAAGCATAAGACACTGAAAATTTCGCAAATAGATTAAAGACAGAACACCAAGAAGAAGTGGTGCAGTTCAAAGTTGGATATGATTTTCCAAATGAATTCTCTGCCTTCAAAGGCTAAGAGATGAGATATTTATTAAGAATCTTGAGAGTTTGTTACACGGTAGTTATAGGAAAGTTGTTACAAAACAGTTAGAATGGTTAATTGTTTTAACTATCTTACTCTTATTCTACTTATTACATCAAGAAGAAACTTAAACTCTGGCAAACTTCAAATTGAACAAGCTAAGATTGATGCTTGTCTTGAAAAAACAATGGAACCTTGGAAAGCAGCACTCAAATAAAAAAAGATACTGAATCCCTTCAAGAACCACCAATCAAACTGAACCAAATGAGGGAGACAAACAGTGATATGGAAGCTTCCACCGGCCTTAATAGAGAAGAATATCCTTTGAAGAAGAGGAAACCAAAAGCTTGAAGGAAGAAAGAACGGAAAATAATCTTGAAGGACATCAAATTTCAGCTATACAAAACAAGGGGAATAGCCAGTTTTTAAGCTTTTATAAAATCATTATTTCAATGAATAATCTTGTTAACGTTTTTTTAAAACCCTCTTATAAAATCAATAGATGTTGAAAAACCATCTCTTCATCTTTTATAAACCAACTTAAAAGAGAGAATGCAACCCAAAGAAGCTTCCATTGGCAAGCATGAACAAAATAGAGGAATCAACTTGCGAACGTTGCTTTTTGTCAATTTGCACCAAAATAAGCTTTTTTGAAGAAAATGTCCAAAAATTCGCCAAAATAATAATTCGGTTTGTTCTTGGAGGTAGTTGAAGACTCCTTTTGCGAGCTCTTTTTTATGCTCTTTTGTACATTCTTTTATTTTATTCTCACTTAATGAAAGCTCATTTTCTTATTAAAAATAAATAAATAAATATATACGTTATATTAATAGTAATAACAAACCAAACTAAAGATTTTCAGATCTTTTTGGTTGGAACGTTATGACTCTGCTCATTTGAATGCATCTTCATGGTGCTCATTATCTAAATATATTCAGGATTACTCTTTGCAGAAGATTGTTTTAAATTGACCAGCCTTTATAGCCTCTCCACCTTGAAGTTCTAGATTATCATGCCTTCCGCATCAGGCTTATGTTCGAATCAGTTTTTGCTCAATCAAGGATTATTATTTTTTGTTTTGAATTCGGCTTGCTACCTTGCTTATGATTCTGTTTTGGATAGTTTTTTCTTTCATCTTGTTTGGCCTTGTATTGTGGCCTTTGATTTGATTTTGTATTGCGTTTAGAAACCTGGCATATGGGTTTTTATTTTCGCTTTTTGAATGTGATGAGGGCGCTAAGGGGGTGTCAACCTAGTTGAGATGCCTGGGTGCGCCTGCTGATCCTCCCTCCCCTATTGCTCTATGTATACCCCTTATGTACATTGAGTTTTGTCTCTCTATTTTCAATATTAATAATAGTGAGACTCGTATCCTTTTTAAAAAAAAATAACAAACCAAACCAAAGATAGGTGCAGGATCGTTGATAATTTTTGTTGACATCCTTTGGAGCTCTTGTACAAAGGAGTTTTGAAATTATCCCCCCTTCAAAGTTCTCCAGAATAGATTCTCTTTTTGAAGTCTCCTTTTAGACTTTTTCCTTTATATCTTTCTTGTTAATAAATTATTTTATGTATTGTGATTTTGGAGTTTGCATTTGTGTTTCCGTTGTTCTCAGAATAACAAATGTTACTGAAATATCCTTGCAGGGGTATTGTAATTTTCTATCAGAAGAGATGTTGCTCCAAGCTGTAGAAATTGGCCAGGTTGTTACTTAATTTAAGTATGTCACTTATTACGGAAACGGATGTATTTTAAGTTAATTTCTATATTTGTTTAGAATTTGCTATGCACACATGGAGTATTTCTTGTTATTTATTCAATTTGGTGGAATGCCTTCTACAGTCGAACTGTCAAAGTTCCCCACTTCTCTGGCAAGAATCTCGTATCTTGGATTTTATTGTCCTTTTACCTCTCCTTGGTTTGTTAAGTTTGATTTTTTGAATGTTTTTTTTTCTTCTCTCTCTCTATATTCTCTAACAACTATACATGTCAATTGGAGTTTGTTTATAACTTCTGACATCATTCCTTTTGTTTTTTTTTTTTAATATATAAGCAACAACAATAAAAAAAAATGAAAGAACACAAGGGCATATAAAAGAACAAGCCGGCCTAAAACACCCCTACTAAAGGAAAGGGTTCCATTGTTCCTTTTGTAACTTCATTCATATACATGAAGTTGTCTCTATCTAAAAGATAAAAAACTCTTTTTGGTGCCCTATAGAGCACTTTCTCACACTTTCACTAAGCATATGATTGTTCTTTAACTTATCATAATGTCCTCAAAGCAGTTTGATTGTGAACTATTTGTAAACAAGCGTATTTAATGTTCTGGTTACACTCCAGTAACTTGGCTCATAAGTTGATATCTTAGGGTTGGATATTCATCCAAGCTCACATCTATAATTCAAACCATTAAGAGTCCTTTTTTAATCAAATAAAGTTCTAGAAAAAAGAGAATGTATATGTGGACAGTGTTATCCGGATTTATATTTGATCTTCTGCATGACATTGACATTGAGCTGGCACTCAGTTTTTTGGACTGGAATAATGACTATATATATGTGTCTTCGTATAACTGGAAGAATATTGACATCATGATATTTTTATCTTTGATCAGCTGCAGTTAATTTTAAAATGTTTTACATTAGTCACCCTCTTCCTAAGTTCTGCTTCTCAATGATGAGGTATTTTATCTAGTTACCCAAAATAACAATACAAAACTCTTTCTTGACGTCAGAATGCTGTAACAGCAATTTGCAAAGAGGTGGATTCTTTAGTAAGAGAGCGTGGGAAACCAAAAATGCTTGATGCCATTAGGCTTCCTCCTCCTCTGCTATATAAACACGTTGAAGTAAGTATTTTGTTTCTCTCTCACTGAATAAGGTATCAGCAATCTTCTTTCCCTTCCTAAAAAAATTATGTTCATTGTGTATATTGCGTATGGGTTTGAGAGAGAGATACTACTGCTAATGACTTGGTATTTTTATGGAATTTTCATGTTAATGATAATTTCCACTATTGTAACTTTCTTTCAAAAAAAAAAAAAGCACAACACATAATGGTAATATTACAGTTTGTCAATATACACTATCTATGCTCCCAATATTGGAGCTTCCGAGTCTCAAGCCCTCAGAATCTGTGAATCCTAATGTATTATAATTTTGAATGGAAGACATGTCATTGATCTTTAACGCCGTTCGTTTTGTACAGTTCCATATGCTTGGATGATTGCTAAAAAAATATTTTTGTAGGAAATTGCTGGAAATGAGTTAGAAAAGGTTCTGCAAATTAGAAACAAAATTCCCCGACGAAAGGCTCTCTCATCATTAGAAGAAAAAGTTATTACCATATTGACAGAAGAAGGTTACGTCAGTTTAGATACCACTTCAGGGGGTCTCGAACCCATGCCTGATTTGGTGGAGGATGAAGATGAGGATGATGTAGTGGTGGATGGTGAAGTTGATGAAGGTGATGTCCATATTAAACCAACTACACGCAAGCCTATTCCAACAGTAATCCTCATCTCCTTTTACCCTAGTTATATTTGGTTGTTTGGATGGTATTTTGTGATTTCTTTTAGTTTTCTCCTGCTCCAACAGTAATCCTATTATGATTTATGGTTAGGAACCAAGATAGTGTGGGCTACCTTTGTCCCATATCGGTTAGAATGGGATGACCAATGTGGTACTTAAATGACTTGACTCCTTCACCTCAATAGCTGACTTTGGGGTGTAGTTCTCCATGGTGTTTAAGTACCTAATAGTGGTATCAGAGCCAGAGGTCGACGTTCTAATGAGGAGCACCGACATAGGGTTATGACTCGGTGTTTCCGAGTGAAGTACCGTCGGTCTATCTGCTAGGACGTTGAGTTTCTGGGGATAGGGTATTGTTAGGAACTAAGGTAGTATGATGTCACGTGTGAAGTTTTGACCCCAAAAATCGCCCCCAAAATTGCGCCAATACGTGCCACGAGTCAAGCGAAGTGCCACACGGTTGGTTAGTTGAGAATCCTAACCACGTGACAATGAGCTACCTTTGTCCCACATGACTATTGTGGTACTTAAGTGACTTAGCTTTCTCACCTCAATAGTTAGCTTTTGAGGTGTAGTTCTCCATGTTTAAATTTATAACAATATGATTATAAAAAAACAATCATTGCTCCAACAATATCTCTAATCCTAGATCGCGCTTTGCATCAATGAGTATATTAGTAAAATGCTTGCATGACGAGTGAATTGGCTCAAACCTCAAGTATGAAGCAAATTAGAAAAATGTTTTTCTATATGTGAACCTAGCCATCTATGTGGGATATGACATATTAGCTTTTTTAGGGAAATTTCAACTATCTATTTTTTTAAGTACATTTCAAGTTTCTACTTTATAAATACAAAAACATATTTTGGATAATTTTTTTTTTAAATATTGAAATCCAATTTTAAAGAATTTTCATATCTCATGTAGCAGAATAAAACTTGATTACTTCTGTAACTGTTCCATTCGGTTGCCTTGTTTCAAAAGAATTATCTTTTGTTATTTCATTCTTTGTTATATGGTATGTAGTTTTCTTTAACACCATTTCGTCCTATTTTTTTCTAGCTATTTTCTGAGGTAGACGTAAAGTTAGTATTTAAAGAAGTGACATCCAAGTTTCTCCGGAGACGTATTGTAGAGGTACGATTGCTCTATATTCAACATTTTCCACAATGTTATCTTCCTCTCGTCTTTAGCATACCCCTCTTGAATAGAAGGCTGAGGCTTTGATGGATAAGATTATACATCTAATTTCATCACCTACATAAATTTGTTGATTTGTTTTTATACAAAATTTTATGGTAGAGGTTGCCATTAGTTCCACATTCGCAATCATAGCATTCACGCATGTCTTGTTGCTATAACTGTGTAAAAAGTGTAGTGTCACTGATAACTAGTTGTCATTCTGATCATATAATTCTCTTTCCATTTCAAAGAGTATTGCAGATTTTTAATAGATTAGAAAAAATTGCCTTAGCATTGCCACTAATTTTCTTTGTTAGGCTCATGAGAGTTTTTTTTTTCTCTCAATGCAAGTATGTATTGAAAAATTAACTGGGACATTGCTAGGCTGTTATTGTCACCTAAGGGCATCACAGACCTGTGGTTGGTTGCTTACTGCCAAGTAGGTACTGGTCTTCATTTTCCATTGATGAAGTGTAGTGTGGGTTCAACCATTGTAGAAAGTTCTTTTCAGTTTTCATTCAATCCGTGGCCTGCAATTTGGACAATATTGTTGCAATGTAGAGTAAATGTATAGTATGTGCTGACTTTGAATCATCTCCCTTGTTTGTTAAGATATTCTTCGTAGTGGTGGCTTTTATACAATTGTGATGCTCTTTAGATAAAAGGTTTAGTTTCTTGTTAAAAACAATATCTTCTTACTCTGAAGAAAGTCATTGTTTTTTGTCAAAAGGTGATTTTGTAGCTTGAAGAATGTAGTTTGATCAATTCATTAACTAAAACTATTTCCATGTCAATCAATTTGAGTTTGCTTGATGGTTAAAAAGGGCCAATGTAGCTCAGGACATGTTGATCATAACACTTTCCTAGGATTTAATAATCCACAAATTTTTTTATCCACCATTCACCAAATGTAGTAGGGTTAGACAGTTGTCCTATGAGAATATTTTACGTGTGTGCAAATAAGCCCAAACACTCGCATGTATTAAAGAATAAAAACTGGCACTGTTTTCATATTCTCTCTGCCTGTTACTGCTAGGGTGGAAGAAGAAGTGATGGGAGGACGCCGGTTGAGATACGTCCAATTAACTCCAAATCTGGGTTACTTCCTCGGGCACATGGCAGCACACTTTTCACTCGTGGTGAAACTCAGGTTGTGACAATCATTATTGCATGTGTTTTACCTTACCTATTTGATATTGATGTAGCCTAAAGAAATAAAATGAGTATTTTTTTTAAAGGAAACCGACCTCTTTATTAATGAAAAAACCCAAGGTACATGAGAAATATACAATGAGTGCAAAAAAAAGACCAAAGGATTAGGGGGTGCTTGAACATCTCAATAAGGTTAACACCCCAATAGCGCCCCCATCGTGTCTAGAAAAATAGAAACAAGAAGAAATAAAAGGAGAATTCACTCAAGAATCCAATCAAAGTTTATATTATTAATGAAAAGTTGTCTAGTACAAGGGGGATTCTCAATTTATAGAGAATTAGAAGAATCCTAAAAGGGGATAACTAAAAGGAAACTAAAAGGTAATTAATCAAGGATTAACCAAGATTTATTCAAATTTACTAAATTATCCTAATCCTGTTACATCATTTTCTATCCCTCCTAAAAAAAATTGTCCTTGAGTTGTAAAACGCAAATGAAGATATAAATAAAAAAGTAGTCGATTCAAACCAAATTTTTTCTGATCATCCAAATGTCTATAACAACCCAAAATGCCAATGAAGGAAAATTTACTGCTGGTGAAACAAGAGCGTATTCCTTAGATAATGAAGAAAACACCATGTTGAAAGTTTGGAGGAAAGCTAATTGGAGACGGGTTTTATGTATTTCAGTAAATTTGGGGATGGACTGGATTATATATTTTATTAAAAATGAGTAGATTCAGATATTATACTATGCTTATCTAGTAGCAGATTTCTGTGAATGTACACGCCTATGTGTAACTAACAATAACCAATAAAAGGTCGTTTTTGTAACTTTGAATTGCTTCCTCTTGTCGCGTGATTCGTACACCCTGCAAGCATTGAAAGTCAACGGTACTCCTACTCAAACTCCTTACAATCTAAGTAAGAAATCTACTAGAAAAAGAAAACAAAGGAAAGAAATTTTTTGAAAGACTTGTGCCACACTCATTCCCGACGTGAAATTCGTGATCCTGAGCTTTTATTTCTTTCCTCAGCTCACTATAATGTCTTCCTAACCTTCAAAATCATGTAGAAACTGATGACTGTTTTCTCTCTAAATGAGGTCTGTTTGGAATGTAGAGGAGATGCCTTGTTTATAGTAGTTTAATCCTTGATTCATTCGATTTAGGAATCATTATCAATGTAAGAATCCAAAATCAAAATTAAATTAGAATTTTATTTTTATTTTCTATTTTTTTAAAAGGATACGACACTCATCAAGAGAATGAAAAAAGACTAATGCTCAAAATAAAAAGGATTCAAAGAACAAAGAAACCAAGAAAAGAAATAAACTGGCAAATACAATTGAAAAACTAGGGATTATCTTATATTTCTTTTGAATGAAGAAATAATGTCTAAATATATGAAATGAAAAGATGTGAAGTGCAAACTTGCAAGTAATTCTTGCTCGTGCCCCTTGGTATGGCATGACTGATTTAGTAAGCAGAAAAATCTTGAGATGTAGTAGCATAAAGTTTACAATATTTATATGGTCCTTTTTTTTCAGTCACTTGCTGTGGTTACGTTGGGGGATAGGCAAATGGCACAAAGAGTGGACAACCTTGTTGATGTAGATGAGTTGAAAAGGTTCTACCTTCAGGTTGCTTAATTCTTTATTTTTTCTCTTTTTATACTATATGACCTTCATTTCTTTCCTTTTGTGTGTGTGTGTGTTGTCTAGACAGTTGGGGATATATATATGTATATCTAGAGAAATATAGTTTCACTAATGTAATTAAGTTACAAAAGTTAACCTCCTAGGCTGATGGAGGTTATGAAATTTTCCCTTACTAGCACATGTATCATCAACATCATGTATGGATGTTAAGTGAAATAATATGAATGTAGTGGGTTGGGATAAACCCTCTATACTACGTTTCTACATTCATATTGTCATCCTATGTTTTAAAGGGAAACAATAGATGTCACGAATCTCATATCTTTGTTTGGGACTTTAGCTTAGACTAACGAGAAGAGATGTTTGTCAATGAAGCTTAAACCTTATTGAGGGCTTTTCCCGTAGCTAGTTCTTCCATTGCTTGTTGGACCCTTCTACCTCTCAGGAGTTTGATTTTCTTCTAAATGAAAGGTGAAAATTTATAAGAAGGTTAAATTCTTCATTTGGCATGTTTTAATAGAATAGTTGATGTTTAAATTGTTGGTATAATATTAAATTTACTTTCACCCATCAACTTAAACTTTTAAGTTTATTAGTGGTTTAACATGGTATCAGAGCAGGAGGTTAAAAAAATCTTGTTTCCAAACCCCTTGCAAAGTAATTTCTTCTCCAATTAATATTGATTTTCACTTGTTGGGTATTCTACAAATTTTCAAACCCACAAGCGAGGGAGGTGTTAAATTATTGATAGAATATTAAATTTACCTTCACCCATCAACTTAAGCTTTTAAGTTTATTAGTGGTTTAACATGGTATCAGAGCAGGAGGTTAAAAAAATCTTATTTCCAAATCCCTTGCAAAGTAATTGCTTCTCCAATTAATATTGATTTTCACTTGTTGGGTATTCTACAAATTTTCAAACCCACAAGCGAGGGAGGTGTTAAATTATTGATAGAATATTAAATTTACCTTCACTCATCAACTTAAGCTTCCAATAAAGTTTTCTTCTTTAGCACAAGGAGTCTTCTCCATCTAGCCTTTTGGGAAGGGTTTGGCAAGTTGAGGTGTGTGCATTGTTGTGAGTTCTTTGGGGGAAAGGAACAATAAAACCTTTAGAGGAATTGAGAAAGGACCTAGTGATTTTGATGTAGTTTTTATTTTGTGGACTTGGTTTTTGTATGCTCTTGTACTCTATTCTTTCTTCTTCTTTTTTTCTCAGTGGAAGTGTGGTTTTTCATAGAAAAAATTTAATGAAATTACAAAAGGAAGGAAAAGCTCTCAGGCTAATGGAGGTTGTGAAAATCCCCTCCAATTAGCATATGTATCTCTAAGAATAATTTTATAAGGATTTATCTAGCTTGGATCAAGTAGCAGCTAAATAACGTAAAATATAATCATATATTTTCATATCCACTAAATAAACCCCTCCAATTTTAGTTGTGTGCGTATATTATGACAAATTAGCTGATGGTATTTGTTTCGAAATATCTCACAAAGATGGTGTTGAGTTTTGATAATGGTGATTGTTACTAAGAACTGTTAGTGATATATAATTAAATTTGCCTTCAACCACCGGCTTAAACTTTTGGGTGAGCTGGTTGTGTTTAATGTGGTATCATAGTAGGTGGTCCAAGGAGGTTCTATGTTTAAGCCTTTACAATGTCGTTTCCTCTCCAATTAAAATTAATTTTCACTTGTTGGGCCTTTCAAAAATTTCAAGCCCACAAGTAAGAGAGAGTATTAGTGATATATAATTAAAGTTGCTTTCAACCACTAGTTTAAGCTTCTGGATGAATCGGTGGTTTGATAATAACTAATATTCATATTCAGTACTCGTTTCCCCCATCGTGTGTTGGAGAAGCTGGGCGTATTGGTGCACCTAGTCGAAGGGAAATTGGTCATGGTATGCTTGCGGAGAGAGCGCTGGAACCATCTTTGCCTTCTGAAGATGATTTTCCATACACCATTCGTGTTGAGAGTACAATCACTGAAAGCAATGGGTCCTCAAGGTTAGTTGCTTCATATGTTTTATGCTTTCAAAACTTTTCTCGCTTTCTGTTTCTTCTTGTTAAATGCTTTCAAAACATCTAAACTACAGTATCTTTGTTGACTATACTATTGACAATTTTGAAGACTCTTTTAAAGATTTATTCATTTTTTAGTATTTACTAGTTTTTTCATGATAGCATGGCATCCGTTTGTGGGGGTTCATTGGCTTTGCAAGATGCTGGAGTTCCAATTAAGTGTCCAATTGCTGGTATAGCAATGGGGTTGGTTCTTGATACCAAAGAATTTGGTGGAGATGGAACTCCACTTATTCTGTCTGACATAACAGGATCTGAGGATGCTTCCGGAGATATGGATTTTAAGGTATTATTTTAAAGTTTCAATTGATTTTTTATTGAAACAAGATTCCAATACCTACAAAGTTGTTGGAACTGTGGCTGCTAACTCCGATTATTATGCATAAAATTGTTGTTTTACAGTTAGCTGGTAACGAAATAGGCATAACAGCATTTCAGATGGACATAAAGGTATGCTATTCGTAGGTTGTATCCCAGTTTCTTACAGATTGGTTAATAATTATGTCATTTCTATAAATATGTTTACTTGATATGCTTCAAAAGTCCTTGCGAAGATAAAAATCTGTCTCGATATTATAGGTGGGAGGCATTACTATACCCATTATGAGAGAGGCGCTCCTGCAAGCAAAGGATGGGCGTAAGCATATTCTTGGTTAGTAAACCTGCTTTGGTACTCCCTTTTAGAACTTGTTTATGATTGTGAATTTGTTTCTGAGGGAGAAATCTAATTAGTTGGCAGTGTGTATATTCATTACGTTCTATCAAAGAGAAATTTTGACAGTTAACAAAAGTGGGTTTTCCTTGATAGAGAAGATTAACTTTAAGATTTTCGGTTTTGCAACGTTTGCCTCTAATTTCAACTTGAAATATACATTGTATGTTGGTTATTACTTTTACCCTTCAGTAATGAAAATACTAGTACACAAGTTAAGCACAAGGCACTAAACAACAAGTCTTCTGATTGAATCAAGGTGAGAGGCAAACAGAAGGGAGGTGCACATTAGTAAATAAATAAGGACCATTATTTGAACTAGCATTCTGATAATATTGTAGTAATTTTGGAATATCCTAGTGACTTCTGTTTCCTCTTCCATTAGGAAGATCCACTAGAGTCTATTGTGATCATCACCAAATGATACAGACCAATGAAACCATTTAGTTCTAGTAATGTTTAATGAATACTTGATATCTTGGTTGTCATAAAACTTATAAACCAAGATTTTTTGAAAGAAAGCGTACCAAGACCTTACTGTACTTTTCTTCTACTTCTTCAAGCTTGCAATTAGAACCAGTAGCAGCTGGCTATGTTGTTTCTGTTTCTAGGACAACGTATTTGCGCTTTCCACAAATATACATGAGTGCAGCTCTGGTCATCGGTACATTTCTTGATGGCCACCTACATAGGAATTAATTTTCTACGAATTTCCTTAACACCCAAATATTAAAGGGTCAATGCAAACATATTCTATATGCATCCTAAGTTAAATAGTCTAGGTCATAAATAACCGTAAAGGAATTTTAGTTGGGCTATTGGTAAGTAAAGTTCTGTGATTTTCTTGAAGTTTTATGATTTTACCTATAGTATGTTTTTCAAATGGCAGCTGAAATGTTGAACTCTTATCCTCCTCCTTCAAAAAGGCTTTCACCCTATGCTCCATTGATTCACGTCATGAAGGTTTGTCAATGCCCATCTCAAATTGTTGAATTTCCTTCTCGTCTTTTGTAATATTGATTGTGTATTATGTATTTATTTATTATTTTTATTCGTAATATTTCTTCCCGTATTGATTGATGGTATTTCTTCTATATAAGAAGATTGTGTATTTGTTGTAGAAGTGTAAGAAGAATACAATGATTTTATTCCTCTTTTCAAAGTTCAAGTCAAATGTTTTAGATTGGCCTAATATATTGATAATAAACTTGGAGTTTACTGCTCTCATTTTCTGATTTTTTGATAGGTTCAACCTGAGAAAATAAATCTAATCATTGGTACGGGTGGAAAAAAGGTGAAGAGCATTATAGAGGAAACAGGAGTTGAGGCTATTGACACTCGAGATGATGGGATAGTATGTTCAGAACAATTTCATTAGCCAACTTAGCCAGCTGTGACTCTTTTGACTACAAATTTGTTATCTTTTGTTTTTGTAGGTTAAAATTACTGCAAAGGATTTGACAAGCTTGGAAAAATCTAAAGCTATTATTAGCAATCTGACAATGGTTCCAATTATTGGTGATATCTATAGGTAGTTACTTCTCCAAATAATTTTTACATCGTTTTCCTTTCGAGGAAGGTGCCCTATAGAACTTGGACTTCTAGTTGGGATGGTTTACTTCTGTTGAGTTAGGCTACACATAATTTCATTTTATCTTGCAGCACAGTACTACTTTTGGTGTAGCCTAAACAATGAGAGAATTCTCTTGAAGGCTAGAGAGCTTTTCTTTTTTCTTTTTTCTTTTTTCTTTTTATTCTTTTTCTTGAGTCAACAATATGTAATGTGGAGATTGGAACCTGCAAGTCAAGTTTGAAATGCTTTAACCAGTTTCGCTTATGCGCTAGTTGGCTCCAGTTAGTTAAGCTTTTTCAGAGGATTAAGGTTCCAAAAACAAGTAAATACGTTTCAAATGTATAAAATAAAATGTCGATAGTAACAGAACCAAATGATTATGAAGTTAGCATGACTTTGATTTATTTACTTATCTGTTCATTTCGTTAAAAATATATAAATACATGAAGATGAGTTCTATACAGATGTGATAATTTTGGACTTGAGAGCTTAATGATAATTTTGTAAAGATAAAATTGGAAATCATATGCTCCCCTGGAACACTGCTTCTGCAGATAAAATCTCTTGTTTTTCAAAGATCTCATATACATCGCTTCATCCTAATAAAGATATCATATGCTGCATTGCCAACATTTGCTAGTTTCTTCAAACAAAACTATTGGAGTATGACCTCAGACTTTCTCATTCTTTTTCCTTCCAGGAACTGTGAGATCAAGACGATTGCTGCTTATGGTGCATTTGTTGAGATAGCACCTGGACGAGAGGTATAATGGCATGAGCCTGGCAGAAACTTAAAACTGTTTTATCATTCATGTATATGGCAGAGATTTTTATGATATAGGGTAACACAAGTAGTAATTTCCCAATTTTAGTTTGAGTTTATTAGTTTGCTAGAATCCAAACTACTGAAATATACTGCTATATAAAAGATAAAAGAACTACAAGATGTGAAGACTTGACTTTTCACGATTTCTAATTTTGGGTCATTGCTATATGTATGCAGTTTCAAAACCAAAACTAGCCAACTATTAAACTTAAAATAAAATTTTATAAATAAGTAAAACATTGTCAAGAGCATTTGAAAAAAAACCTAGACTAATCTTCTGTTCATATGCTTAAAACTTTAGTTAAAAATAAACATTTAAATTTAATACTAAGCCTCAATAGTTCTCATTAAAACATTCAGAACATCCTGAAAATATGACAATAAGCGGAAGTATTTCCATTAGTCCCATGGGATCGTCAACAAATCTCCTTGCCAAGTGGCCGATACATTTTTTCCCTTACCTAAAAAACATTTTTAGAAAAGAATGAGTATTTAAAATACTCCGTATGGAACCCCAATACTGTGGCCAGACTATACAATAACGTGCAAATATGAGTCGAAAACTTCATGCTAGTAGAACCTAAATAATTTTAATTCCTGACTCACTTTATCTCCATTCCTTTGGATATGCATCAATTTCTCATTAGCATCATGCTCGGTGTACTGTACACCACCTTTTGTATACACAGAACCCACTTGGGGTGCATCACAAAAAAACAGAATACTTCAAAATACAAAGAACAAAAGAAACAAGAAAGTACGTAAATAACAAAAAACAGAACACAGAAAACAACGTCCAGTAACAAGGTCAAATAAAAAAAAGGAAAGAATTATTAACCTTTTTCTCCTTTTTCTAAAACTATCAATTTGTTTGAAATATCCTTGTACTGACTATTTTAAATCAAACATAACTATTGATTTTAAAGCCTTATTTCACATTTCCTTCCATGTTTTGGTTTTCTTGATTGCCGTAAATCCATTTTATAGCCCCTTGACTTGTGCCTATTGTAAGTTCTCCTATAGGGACTTTGCCATATTAGTGAGTTGAGCTCAGATTGGTTGGCAAAGGCAGAAGATGTAAGTACATTTTTTCTTCTCAAATCCTTTGTTTTTTTTTTTTTTTTTTTTTTTTTTTTTTTTTTTTTTGGTTCGACCATTTTGTAAACGTTATTTTAGTCATAGTTTTGAAGAATTACTCTTTAGATAAGAAAGCTTTTCTGTGGCAGGCTTTTAAAGTTGGAGATAAAATCGATGTCAAACTCATTGAGGTTAGATGATATGCCCTTGTTGTCTTGATATTGTTTGAATATTGAATGTTTGCAAGTTAAAGGAAGTTTCACTGATGTAGAATTGGAGATAATCTTATAATCTTTGTTTGTCTTAATCGTTAGTTTTTAGTTGGGTTTTCTTGTTAATTTGTTTCAGTAGTTGGATTAGTTTCTATGCTGCTTTGTTTTGTTGTAATTGGTTTGTAGTTAGTTCAGAGTCGATATCATCAATGAATAGTTCACTCAGTGTTCTTAGGTTTCAAAAGCCTTCTCCAGTAAATGAGAATTAGTAAGAGAGAATAGTTGCGGTAATTTTTAGATAAAGAGCCAAATCGAGGAGCTAGAAACAAAATGTTACATTGACAACATTCGTAACTTCTGCAATTGCACAACTGTACAACCTTATTTTATAGGCTTTATGCTCTACTTGCTGTGGAATTCTTCTCGTCAACTTCTCTTTCAGCTTTCAGTATCTGACATCTGCTATTAGAAAAATTTAGAAAGAGAAACAAGAACGGAAGTAGTTATTGAGAATGTCCATAATCTGGTCCCACCTTTGGAGTAAATGTCAAATAATATTTTACCTACTTAGTTATTTTCTCCATGATACAGGTAAATGAAAAGGGCCAGCTCCGCCTTAGCCGTCGTGCACTGCTTCCAGATGCTGATCAGGATTCCAATTCGAAGGAGAATACAAGTAACCCCTCTAGAAACAAGACTGCAATGCAAAAGGGCGCTGATAAAGGTACATCTAAGAAAGCTGGTAAGGAGAACATAGAAGAAACTAATGTGCAGAAAGGTGGTGCTGCACCAACGAGTGGCTCATTGGAAGATGCTGCGAAACTGCAGAAGAAATTTATACGAAAAGGAGTAACCGTGACCAAAGAAAGACCTATAAGCAAAGAGCAGACAAAAAGCACGAGCAGTTGAGTAGTTGGTACGTCAATTCAACGCCAAACTTCAGTGAATGAAAAGGATGAGTTCAGATTCGTTCATTATCTGTGTTATACACAAAACTGTATATTAGCATTCATTCTGCAGCAAGAGGATTAGGATACAATTGCCTCAGAACTTGAAGATCACTAAGGTAAATCCTCTTGTCCTTGTGTTTCTTCCTTACTAGATACTACATGTGCTGTCAAGTTCTTAGCAATGCAATTGTAAATCTTATGGTCTACAACTTTTTAGTGCAGTTCACACTGTTTCTCAAAACTTACTTGTCTGATTGAAAATTCTAACAGGAAAAGGAAAATTGTGGTTTTTTCCCAATGAATCCTTGATACAAATGTCCAGAAATGCAACTGTAGCAGGAGCAAAACATCGAAAAGCTGCTGCAGAGTAAAAAGTACATCGTCCCAGAACTCGATTTTCTTGGTCCCAAGTGCAGGTGAGATATTTATTCATATGATCACTCCCATGTACATTCGGCTCTTTGATAGAGCTCTCTTAATGGAAAACATGTGACCACTGGAAATGTATCCCTTATGTTTTTGGACGTTCTGATTTGTCATTAGGATGTATTCTATTTTCTTAGAAGTCTCAGAATGTTTATGAAAATTTTGATAACATATTAAATATTCAATTCATACTTCAATTGAATTATTGGCAAACAGAAGTTGTTTTGATAATGTTTATGGATCTTGAGGACTTTGACTATCGAAAGGAAGAAAGAATCTATTTATATGGTAGATGAAAATGTGATGGAAAAGACATTTCTTATAAAAGTTCAAATTAACAAAGCCAATCACATTTTAAATATTTAATTTAATAATACTAAATCTTCATTAGTGATATTTTATTGGTATACGTTTCATATTTCAATTTTCTACTATTGAAGCGTTTATACAAAATTAAAAAAAAATTACAAATAAAGCAAAATATCACAATCTATTTGTAATAGACACGAGACTAAGATAAATAACCAAAAGAATATGGTATGATTTACTTTAGTCTATCATTGGTAGATTGTGATATTTTATAATATTTTATTAATATTTTTATTTTGTTTCATTTGGCTATATTTGAAAATAAAACTAAAATAAACGAATGTTAAAATCTTATTTCGGTCTCAAAAACGTAGCATTAAACTTTTGAAAAAAAAACTTTTGTCTTTGTTGTTAGAATTCTGTAAACTATTTAATACAATGATGATGAGATTTCTATATTTGGATTATTATGTTCTACATAAAAAAAAATCTTGTTAATTTATTCTATAAATCTTTTATTCCAACAAAGAAACATAATAACACGCTTGAGTCAAATAAATTGTTCTTTTTTCTCCGAAACTTAAATCTCATCTCTTGCATCTTCTCTCCCAGCTCCCTACCCTTGATTTATTCTTTTCAAAATTATGTTGAAGTAAAATATGACTTATAGATATTAACATCTATGACAAGATAAAATAAATTAAAAAAATAAAGTAATTACAACACATGTATAAAACAAATTTTACAAAAATTGCATATAATTATTCCCCCAATGTATCACAAAACCAAAAAAAATTGAGAGGAACAGAAAAAAAAACACCTCAATGAATCACAAAATATCTTAAACTTGATGCACTAAAAAATTTATATATAGATGAATTACTAATAATAGGAGTTAAAAAAGTAAAATAGAATGACTACATTAAAATTGTAACAATCAAAATCTTAAAATTAAAGTAATGTTTTAGTTTTTTTTTCATAAAACATTGATTTACAATCTAACTTTTAATTAAAAATTAAGTCATTTCTTCACAGAGTTAACAAAATGTTAATGACAGGAATAAAATAATTTTTTTCAATATAAAATTTAAACTAACATGAACTAAACTAAATATCAGTACAAACTACTTCAATTTAAAAAAAAACATTTTAATGAATCAAATTGATATCGACCACATTTTTAAAAGCAAAGATTCACCTCAAGGCAGTTGCAAGTATAAATGTATTACAAATATAGCACAATGCCAAAAAAAATTGTAAATACAACTAAATTTAAGGTTAAGTTTAAAAGTTTTAATAATATATAGATTATATCACTAACATTCATCACCGATACTGCAAATCAAATATATTTGCAATTCTTTAAAACTGTTATTATATACCTAAATGAGATCATTTTGAGTGCTACAATTACCCATATTCTTTAGTCCAGTAAACAAACTTCATTATCCTTATATCATTCTCCACAACGACAAAGCAAAACTCTGTTGGCAACTATCTTTCCACATCTTTTTGTATAGTGTTTTCTCTCGACCCTTTTGCCCAAATCTCCAATTGCACCCTGAATAACATTATACAAGGCAAGGAGAAGATGCATAATATGTTACAAATGCTTCTTTCAATTATAAACTTAACATTCCCTCCCCTTCCAAAAAAATAATAATAATAAAGAGAGAATATTTTGTCACTTAGCAGAGTTCAAGCATTCCATGAACAGAGAAAAATCCAATAAATGCTAATGAACCATCAAAAAAGCAATGTGCTTCCCAAGGAACAGCTAAAATATTGGGAGAAAATTTATAAATCAAGGAATATCAAAATCTGGAGGGTTTTATTTAGATTTCTTTGGCTGGTCAGAAAATCCAGGCTCCCATAATTTTACAAACAGACTCGCCGTCCTGAACAAAAGAAGCTTTAATGCCGAATCAACTTGGAAATTGATAATCCAAAGGACTCTATTTTGATTTCTTTTGTTGATCTGAAACTCTGGCTCCCGCAATCTTACAAACAGGCTCGTCCTTTGACTTGACAAGCTTTAACGCAGGATGAACCTTGAGGTCACCCATAACCAACTTTTGGCCAACATCTAACTCACTCAGATCAACATCGATATATGGAGGAATAATATCAGCAGGGCAAAGGTATTTAACAGTCCTCTTAATTGTATTCAAATAAGATCCTGTAGAATTTGTTAAACATTAGAAAAAATGGTCATCAGAGGGGTAAAAATATAATTATTCCCTTTTGAAACTACGTATCAGGATCACATCCTGTGATTCTCTATTGGAACACAAACTATTTCTAAAGTAGATCAGAAACTTCAAAAAGAGTACAAATGAAGACTTACAAGCTACAAAGAAAACAAAAAATACTTCCAACACTTCCTTTCAGGTGCGGTTTTATTCTTCTTTGGAAAGATTTAAGTACATTGCAAAAACAGAAACTAGATCCTTTCAACTCAATCTAACAGAAAACCAACCTGATCTTCCAATCTAGTACTAGCTATTCTGGAAATGTTAACGCATTTAGATCCATAACCCCGTCTAGCCTGAGAATTTAAGAATCCAACCCTTAAACTATTATAGCTACCTATTACTACATAATATTAGCAGACTCTACAGAAAATAGAATACAAGGAACTTAGTCTCGTAGTAGTACCTTTTCGCAATCCAGGACATACATCTTCCCCTCTGAACACAAGAGGTACATCAACTTTTAATACAGCATGTGAAGGTGCCCTTATGAAAGTAACGTTAAGTGGAGCATCTGTTCCCGCATGAAGATGAATCTGAACAAACATGGACGGTGCAAGTTCAAAATGGCTATTATCTAACTCAAATACAGTCTCACAAGAACTTACACTAACTTGTAATCAAAACTAAACTAAACCCATCTTTTTATATTCTGATTAATCAAAACATAGAGATGAAACATAATGAGTATGACACTAGAGTTCCCAAAGTAGGGGCATAATTCTCTCAGCACAAAGCAAAAGACTAGAATAAATGGGTTCCTCATTTAAGCATATGAAATATCTAATGGTGCGAGAATATGTTCCCCAAAGTACAAAACATAATCTTTCTCCCCCATGAAACAATCGTCATTATTTCAAGCCTTCTTGTAAATCTCTTCCCAAACTCAGTAAGTTGGAAATATCATACAACTTCCTTCAAGCAATTTACAGAAATCGTATCAAATATGAGAAGAACAAGAACTGATTCTTCCTAAAACAGGATAATAGAGTACCTTCCGAGGTAAAACCCGAACCTTCTCGACAATATCCCCGGACACGAAGTCGGACAGAACCTCAAGATCGAAAAGCCTGGAGAGGAAGAAGGAGCGACCGAGATTTTTAACAAGCTTCACGATCTGGTTAGTCCGTACAGATATCAGACGCTTATTACCGCCATGTTGGCCGTCCTCTTGCTCGAATACGATGCTTGGAACGCGGCCAGCCTTGCGCTCTTTAGCGGAAATGCTCTTGCCGGAGATGGAGCGAGGAATGGCGAGGATCGTCTCAGCGTATTTGGGATCTGGTTTTGGAAAACCCTCCAAGTACGAAAATAGAGGTTCGGAAACGGAATCGAGGGCGGGGGCAGTGGCGGTGGCGGTGGCGGCGGAGTACCGCCGGAGGAGGAGGACTCGGGAGAGGGTGGGTGAGTGGTAGAAGCGTAGCATTGGGCGGAAAAGAATGATCGGAAGGGGTTAAGAAAGGGTTTTAGTTCAGAATTTTAAGGGGATATTTGACCGATTTTTTCTCAATTCATACAAGTTGTCTCCGGTGAGGACTCCGATGGAAGGAAGCTGGAGAGGTTGAAGGGACAGAAAATTGGCCGCCGGCTGTCGTTGCCGTCGCCGTCGCGGTTGGAGTGAAGTAAGATCGAGAGTTGAAGGTGAGGCAGCTGGAATTCTCACGGGTTAACATTGTGTTTCTGTTTTCTCCTTCTTTTTTAGTGGGCTGGGCTAATAGGCCTTTTCCATTTTGGTTTAATTTTGATTTGGGTCCATCTGTTTTGAGATAATTATTGGCCCAAAATTGGAGCAACTAATGGAATTTGTAAAAGGGAATTATATTGGATAGCAATTTGTAATAATAATCGTGTATAGCAATATTTTTTATAAATTTTGTTATATTTGTACTTATTTTATAATGTTGCTAAATATACAAATATTTTGAACTTAATGACTATATTTGCAACTAACCCTTTTTAACACTTGAGTTTTCTTTTTATCTTGTGCATCATCCACATGTTAAACTATCAAATGATTTCATTGAACATACATGATTGGACACTCAATTTCTAACCTTTTTTTTTTTTTGCTCTGCTACTCTTACACATTTCTCTCTTGCGATTTCACTGCTCAGGTTTATAATTCGATTTCTATTATACAATGAGAGAGCAAAAAATAATTAGTAAGAGTGAAAGGAAAAAATAGGAGAGTTGTGAAGTAGAAATCCTAAACTTTAAGGGAGTGTTTGGGGAAGAGGTAGGATTATGGAGGGTTGGGTTACCCAACCCATGTTTGGAGGAAGGGTTATCATAACCCTAGTTTTACACCCTAACCTTTTTCCGCAACCCTTTCTTAACCCTTCCCCAACCCTTTGTCAACTCTTTCTCTTTTATAATTAATCTATTTAAGTTTAAATACTATTTAATTTTTTTTTCTTATTTATAGTTTCTATATATTTATGAGTTTGGGGCATTTTTAAAAATAGCAAAATAAAATAAAATATATATCAGTTATAGCAAAATTTTAGATTCTATCATTGATAGTCTTCTATCACTGTAGCATATCAATAACTATCAATGATAGAATTTGCTATAGGTTGTAAATATTTTGTAAAATCTACTATTTTTAAAAATTTTCCAATGAGTTTTGTTAATTCTAATCTTTTTATTTTAAAAACACTTATTTTTAAGTTATAAATTTTCAATTAAATTATTAAAAATTTTAATTTCTTCCTTTACTCTTGAATTAGATAATTTATTGTAAATTACACAATTAAAATTTTAATTTAATTATCTTCAATCAACTCTACGTTAGAATTCACATTTATATATTTGTGAAATTAAGATTTTAATATCAATCTCAACCTTATTGTATTTTGTTAATTAGCTTAAATATCTAAGGAATGTCAATTCAATAAAAAAAAATGGTACAATTTTAACAAATTACCATAAATTGATTACAACAATTAGCAAACTATAAGGACTATTTGATTAAATTAAAAATTAGTGGGGCCGTAATTTCAACAAACCTAGAGGTGGTTTGACTATATTTCGCCACTTTCATAATGTTATTTTGGTTATTAAATTAAGTTTTGTTAAATTAACATAACAAATCTTTTGTTATAGAGATGGTAGGTTTATGATTTTTTTACCCAATAATTATTGTTGAATGAATAAAATAAATATTTTGAAAGTATATAAACCACCGTTAAAAAGAATAAAAATTAAAGTTGATATTTTAAAAGTAGTCTAAAATAAATTGAAGAGAAGCCTAAAACTAGATTCATTGTAATTTTCCACAATAAAACAAAACTACAGTTGGTAAAAGTCTTGATTGTTATTTTCTGTTTTCAGAACTTCGTAATTTCAATGGTTATTTGCACTTATTTATATGTTTATGGGTCGAGTGTCACATTCATAAAAACGAATTTATTGAAACGTAACGTATACCTACAAAATGTTTAAAATGAACGTTGTAGTTAAATAAATTAAGGCAACTTATTTTACAAAAAAACTAGGACAATTTGGTAAATTAAATATACGAAATTTGTGTTATTGAATTTAGAATATGAATTAAAAAAGAAAATTATTCGCACCTAACGACTACTTAAAAAAGATTGAAAATGAACGCCGTATTTAAAGAAATTAAGGATTTTTTTTACGAAAACTAGGACGATTTGATAAATTAAATATACGAAATTCGTGTAATGGATTTAGAATATGGTTTTTTTAAAAAAAATTGTTGTATTTAAAGAAATTAAGGCAAATTATTTTACGAAAACTAGGACAATTTGGTAAATTAAATATACAAAATTCATGTGTTAGATTTAGAATATGAATATTTTTTTAAAAAAAAATTGTTCGCAAGTAAGGATTACTAAAAAAATGTTGAAAATGAAGTTTGAGTAAATTAAGTATAGAAATTTGTGTATTGGATATATAATATAAATTTAAAAAAAAAAAAAAAAATTCATAACACTACCCATATAACCCATCCTCCAAACATATCTTATCATAATACTACCATAACCCTTTCTCCAAACACATCTTATCATAACACTTTTTCCATAACTCTTTTCCCAAACACATCTTATCATAATCCTAGGTTTATCATAACTCTAACCCTCCATAACCCAACATTTCCTTCAAACACACCCTAAAGATGTAAAAGTGGTGAGAGTAAGATCCCAACTCATATGCACGATGTTTCATTTTAATAATGGAGAAGATTAAAAAAGCCTGAGTTTCTTCTATATTTTATATGTTTATAATGTTAGTTTATGTTCATAAAATTTCATACAAATATTTACCTTTAGTTTCAAAATTTTCTGAAAATAATTATGATAGTTTTTTGTTATATTAATTTTTATCTTCTCAAACTCTACTTGTCTAATACTTATCTTTGTTCCTTGAGATCTTGTTTTTATTAACATGTAGTACACACTACGTGTAAAAGAATTTGTGCCATTTTGTTATTATCAATTTATAGGCAACAACCAACCTAGTTATTTTCTAAAAACATGTTAAAGTTGATATATTAAAAGTTTGAAAGATCATTAAATAGGAAACAAACTTGATAAAATTAAGTTTGGTTTGAATTGTAATTGATATATATTTTTTCCTTTTAAGGGTTAAGGATTTGATCTCTCGTCCCATTAATTAGTTGTTGTAATTAAAAAAAATAGAACCAACTTGAAAAATGACCAATACAGATATTCATGTTAAAATTTCATTACATTCAACTTATCTTCTCCCAAAATCCCTATTCATTTTAATTTGTTGAAATTTTCTCTTTCGAAAGATTTTCGCTCAAGAGATGAGTAGATCTTTATGAGTGTTTCTAAATTGTCTATATAATCTCTCGTGAGAGTTTGTTTTTTAATTTTGTAATCATATATGAGTACATCTTAAAATTAAGTGAGTGGATCTATAATCCTAATCGAACTACGTAAAATAATTTGTAGGATTTAATTATGAACCCATTAAAATAATTGTCATTCTAGTAGAAAAAACTCAAGTAGGAATCTTTAGGAAAGTAGGATGTATAGGAATATTCATACTATTATAAAAATTATTGATTTTCTTTCATCTACTATTTTAGTTTTCTTTAATTAATCATATTTTTGTGAATATATTGCATAGTTAATTAAAATTGTTTTGTTGAGTGGGAATTAGAGTGTGGAGTCCGCTGGGATCAATATTATTAATTACATGCATGCTCCCATCTCTCTCTCTTCGGCCATTTAAAAGAAATGTCAAACTATATATATACACTTATGTATTGCTTTCACAAATTAAGCTCTCATTTCCAAATTAAGTCATCTACACAAACACACGTCTACAATCTTTGAAAGATATAAAAATTTCACATATCTGGATAGTTTTGAAAAACTACTGCATTATATTTAGAAAATATTCAAAACAAATAAACCATAGTTTCACTTTAAAGTAAGGTTTTTTCTTTAAATTTTTTGTTTCCCAAACTGATTTATGTGAAATAATTAATGAACGTATTCTTGGTTATCACCATTTGTTTTACTTCTTAATGAAGATCATCTCACGTTTCAATTATCATTAAAAGCATGCTACAACAAAAATGTTCTACGATGACAGTTATTTTCTGTTGCGAATAAAATTCGTGACAGTTATTTACAGTCATAGAAGCGGGAGTCATAGAAAGTCATTCCAAATGATCTCAAGGGAAGAAATATATATTGTTTTGATTATGACTATGCAATTTGCTCCATGTTTGACCAATTGACTAAGAAATTATGTACTTTTTGTACTGAATATATGATTTTCATGAAGTATAATAATCATTTGTTATATTGTCAAAACACAATAAGGGCATGTTAATTATTTCCATATTTCTCTATGAAGTTTTAGTGAAAATGTAAGGTTATTTGTAAAATAGTTCTCTCACGCGTACTTCTTCCTCCCTCGAACCCTCTTGTGCTCCTCATCCCCCTTGTACTATAATGCTCGTGTGTTCAACAATAACTAATCTAATACAATACTGCTCACACACGCCTAGTGCCTCTCCCTAACTCTTCCAATGTAATTTTTCACTCTTAGCTTCCTTGCTCTTCTTTTTAGTCTCTCTCACTCATCCTCCTCTCTTTGTGCTCGTATTTACCACTCTCTAAACCCCATTAATATTGGTACATGATGTGCAAGATAGATAATTAACGCACTATTGATACACTCAAACCAACGATAAACTTCATTATTTTCAAAAACTGTAGGTAGTAAATGACAAACCATATTTTGAAATTTTACTCATGCATTCATACAAAAACGCAAGAGATTAAATGGACTCAAATTCTTTCATCTCTATTACGTTTGATGATCCCACACGTCAAGGACGGCACAAATGTTGTGGTTCCTCATTTCTTCATTATCATCACCATTAATTGCCTTTTAAGAAAACTAAAGATAACTAGAAAAGAAAGAAAAGAAAGAAAGTCACTCCCTTTGCACGTGCTTCTCACACCACCTTTCACCAACCCTTTCGTATAATTCATAACGTCTCTCTCCCCCCTCTAGAAGGTGAACTTATTGTTATTTCAAAATAATAATAATAATTCCTCATTTTCGCCAACCCTCTCTCACGAGACTATTGCTTCCCCTTCTCTTTCTCTCTTCCGTTTTATTTCCATTACTTATTCTTTAATCTTAACCTTATTGTTATTAATTCAACTAAATATTAACAATCCCTCTAATACCTTTTTTTTTTAATTTCCCTCCATGCACATTACATGGCCGACGCCGACCAACTCCCTCGCCGGAAACCCCTTGGGAATAAGCGTGCCAATAGAGACCCCGACTCCGCCACCGTCACTGCTCCTTGTGGCGCATGCAAGTTTCTCAGGAGAAAATGTGTCAATGGTTGTATCTTTGCGCCACATTTCGCCTCGGATCAGGGTGCTGCACGTTTCGCTGCTGTGCATAAGATCTTTGGAGCTAGCAACGTGTCGAAGCTGCTGCTGCATATTCCGGTCAGCCGTCGAAACGATGCTGTCGTTACTATTTCTTATGAGGCTCAGGCCAGACTGTCCGACCCTGTCTATGGCTGTGTCTCGACTGTTCTCGCCCTACAACAACAGGTATTCTTTTTGCTCTTATCTTTCTATTTATTTATTTTTTTAAACAAATTTTATTGGTTAGGGGAATTGATATATTTTTTTAAAAAAGGGATTTTAGGATATAAAGTTTATAGCACAAGGAAAATATAGGGCAAAATATTGATGTTTTAGAGCCCCACTGATAAGATCATCTATTGAACTTCTGAACCAAAAACTAATAAATAATAAATCATTCTAATTTATTTTTTTCTTTCGCTATATATAAAAAAACATTTGCTCGAACAAAACCCCATATTGGTCCTAATTATTGAATTATATAAGACTTGAAGTTATGAAATTAGTTCTTAATTAGAAATCAAATAGTATTTACCTCTTAAAATAAGTTTCTAACTATTTACAAATTTAGTTTTCAGTAAGATGCTTTGCTTCATATTTTAATTTACTAAATATTAATTATTATTTAGGTTATAGATTATTTATTTAAAAAACTATAAAATATAGGGATATTTTCAAATATTGCAAAAAATTTAAATTATTTACAAAAAAATATATAATAAAATATATCCAATTTTTCATACTACTCGCTTTAATTTTTTTTGCTAGATTTTTTAAAAATAGTTTCAATGTTTTTTTGTTTGCTAATTCATACATATTTCTCAAAAATCAATTATTTAAAACAATATAATGATAAAACCTTTTTTAATATGGCTTTGTACATGATTGAAAATGTTGTTTAATACGTTGTAGTAGTCAATTAGTTCAACTCAATTATGGTTTTTCTAATATCTTTAAAACAAAATTGTCCACAAACTTATTAGCACAATAAGTCGCAAGCATCCTAAATTTGTAGGGAGTAATTATCTTGATTATCACATTTGATTTGTAATGTGAAGAATTTTTTCTTTTGGCATATAATATGTAATATGTGTTATATAAGTTCAAATTATATTTCAATTAAGGGGAAGTATTATAAATATTAAATTACTGAAAATATTTAAAAGTTTCAAATTTTATTAATGATAAACACGATTCGATTTCTTTCAGTGTCTAAGTGACATTAATACACTCATAGAAGTCTATCAGAGTCTATAGTGTCTATTATCGATAAAGTCCTAATTTTGCTATATTTAGTAACTAATATTTGGGTTCACTTTGTTATATCTGAAATTTTTTCTTAAATTAATAAATAATTGTAAAAATATTTTTATTTACATTAGGTAAATTTAAGACATATGTGAGTATAAATTTTACGAAACAAACACATTTATTAAAGCATTCCAAAAATATTCTAACAAAGCAACACATAATTATCTAGAGATAGAAGGATATTATAATTTTGAAGATCTATAATTATGAACATCTAAAGATGTCAATTATTTAACTTAACTAAAAACAAGTCGCCTCTCAAGTTAAGGAAACGAGGAAATTCAATGTAGGAGTTTCATTTATTAAGATCTAATACTTTATCGATCAAACTACAAATAATAACTATTGAAAATGTAATTGGTAACATACTATATAGATCAATACAAGTAATAGTTGGTTGCAAATAAATGCTTTGGTTACTGTTGATTTAGAAATAATATAATATTAAGATTAAGGACTATATGTTTGTTGTACACATTAATATTTATATTTTATGACAAAAGATTTCTCAATCAATTTAAGTTACTAATTTAAGTCGAAGTAAACCTAGCTAGGTCAAGTAAGAGGTTTAAATTCCTTAAACACATTGTATTTTAAAAAAATTGTGTAACCATTTAAATCTAACATAAACTAACCGGCTTAGAATAAACCGCAAGGTCAAAAGTTCAATTTTTCGTAACTTTGACTGCAAATACTCGCAAGCTTTAGAACTAAATGAATTATACCATATTTTTCCAATGTCACACTATACTAGCTAAAAACTAAAACTTCGTAAAACTTTAGAGACTAATTAACAAAAAAAAAAAAAAAAAAACATCAAATTCTAGAATCTATGCTATACTGTGTTTGCAACATTGGTTTATATACTTCAGGTAGCATCTCTTCAGGCGGAGCTTGCGGCCGTTCAAGCTCAATTGATAAGCAGCAGGTTGGCATTTGCAGCTGCAGTTCAAAACTCACAGCCATCCCAAGTAGGAGTTATGCAGCCAGCTTACTCTAACAACTCCTCCATCTCCGTCTCCGCCTCTACCTCCGCTCCTAATGCAATCAACTTGAGTAGTTTTGCTTCCAATTACGACCTTCCTACCGAGACTGCCCCGTCTTCCCATCACTTAGAGCCTCTTCACTTCCCCCACCGCCCAATTGATGAGGAGGAAGACGAGGAAAATAGCCAGTTGCCAGCTATCTTTGCTGATTAAGAACTTTTTTTTTACCTTTGTTCAAAATTGAGGAAGAATAACATCAAAGTGATTTTCCATAAGTTTCCCAGCTAACTATAAGATAGAATCAATGTAGGGATGCAACCGGGCACAGTGTGAAATAGGAAGGAAAAAAAGATAAAAACTAATAAAACAAGTTAATCCAATCGCTTTGAAGCATCATTGTCAATCAGACAGATTCAGTTTTTTGAACTATCATTGTCAATCAAACAGATTCAGTTTTCTAAAGTATACAACTAAACAGAAGAGATCGTCGATTTCGACCAACTCGGCTATACCTCTACTAAAAAGCATGGGAGTTACTGAGCATAATTCTTGGCCCAAGGATTGTGAGGGTAGGAATCGAGCCATCAGCATTTTGGATGGTAATTAATGTCACTATGGCATGGCCGGTTGAATTGGCAATAATTAGCAGGCATAATTAGTGAAATAAACAAAATCGTTAGTTGTCACATCTATCCAATCTAAAATGAAGTACAAAAATGGAGGAGAAATCATACAAATTACTCCCAATTCCTTTACTTCCCATTCCCATTCTATTCTCACTCATGAAGTTATGTATTTTCTGAAGGCAAAGTTCCCAAACAGCAAGAACTACCACAGAAGCATTTCAAGCCTTCATGCTTTAATCTGATATCACCATAACTAAAGGTAAGCTCTTCCTCTTTTGATATGCTTTGAGAAGCATAGAAACAAAGGCGAGGCAACATAACACCTGTACTTCTCACCAGTCTTGTTACTAGATTACCTCCGTCACAAGAGTGATTTATGAACCGTGCGACGTTCCCGATCCAGGTTGCATCAATGTTCACTCGCAAACATGCATTTCCAGATGGAAGATGCTCTCTCACAACGAGAAGAGATGAAGCAAACCGCCCGCCGTTGGCACGTGCATCATATATTTTCTGCCGCCTTCTTGCTTCTTCAGTGGTCAAAAGTTCACCTTTCGTATGCATCAATGGAAGTTAATGAGCAGTTTCCCTAAGTGTTCTTTCAATAGAATTCTCATGAGATGCCCACGGAGAGGTATGTAGTATTCTCATAATTCACATTTCAATTAAAGAACATAATTTCAATTGCATGGAGTGTACTCTAAGCCTCTAAGACCTTATACATCTGCTATACTTATTTCTGTCATAAAATATCCTTCCTATAAACACATGCTCATTTACATGGACCACAAATATGATATACAGACCAACAAACATCATCTACATATTTTTCCCAGAAAAAAATAGTTTTCATCTATTTGTTTGCCCTTGATTGATTACCCTCATAAACAAATCGAAAAGTTTGAAAACCAAAACATTCTCATAGAGAAGTATCTGTACCACACATGCTTTTCCAAAAAATTTATATGTTTTTTTTTACCAATCTCTACTGAAACTCCATTTATTTCAGAATCACTGGAGTTTGCAAACATTCAATATACTTGCTATTCTGGGCCCTGACAAAGTGAGAACTCAAATATATTTTAAGAATTCAAATTAACTTATTCCATGTGCATACAAAGTAAATGAGTAGTCTTCTTAAAACATAGTTGAAGATTCAAACAATGAGACCTTATTCTTTTATTAGCTTAAGAGAGATTTATTTAATTCATTTCATAGTTGGACCAAGAACACGGGTTCACTAAAAAACCAATGGAACATAAGAAAAGTCTTCCAAAATGAAATTCATTTCTTCAATACATGCAAAGTAAATGAGCATTTCTATGATGTCTTGCTCTTGTATTGGTATAAGAGAATTTAATTCTTACTTGGGCTAATTGGAATTGAAAGCAGACAATCTTTAACTGTAATGTTCAAAGTAAATTCAGCCACTCAACCAGATTACTACAGAGTGAGCAGAGCAACTATCCAAAATCATAACAAATTCCACATCATGAACATCAAAGAGAGTACCTGCATACTCACAAATGAACGCCCCTTCTTGAATCAACTCGTCCGCATACAAACTCCATCCTTTCTTCTCATCTCTCAAAATCTTCAATCGAACAGAAATTCCTCTCTGGGTCAACCGATTTTCACAGTCCAACCCACAAGAACATCGCGGTCCACACTCGCTAGCAACATCCTCCAACCCATCAAAGCTCAAACAGGGGCATTGTAACTCAAACTCCCCGCAATTTTCACAATCGCATCCAAATACACCATCAACCCAATTATCAACCAAATTAATCGAATCGCTCTCGTCATGAACCGACTGGGAATCTGAAATTGAGCCCCAGCATTGGCGCTGGAAATGCTGATTGGAGATAATAACCGTGGGGGTGTAGATATAGAAGGCGTAGAGGCAATCGTCGATTGAATTATGGAATGGGATGGGAATTTTCTCGAGGGATCTGGAAGCGTCGAGAGTCCGGCGGAGAGTGATGGATTTGGATGTGGCATTGAGGGATTTGCAGGAAAGAGAGATGGTTGCGAGCTCGAGAGAGGTCAGCCATGGAAGTACGAGGTGAGCGCAGTGAAGGAGACCACATTTTAACTGTTCTTCTTCTTCTCCTTCTTCTTCGACTTCACTTGTCTTCAAGCATTTGTTAGATACGGCTGGCTCCATTTGCCGATATCGGCACCATTGGAAGGGTTTATGGTTTTTAACAAACAAAAACTCTTCTACCCCTCCAAGAGAAATCGTTATGAATAAAGAAGAATTTGATAGATATTGGTGAATATAGTTTCAATTTATGCTAAATTTGAATATGTTTTTTGGTTTTCTTTTCTTTATTTTTTTATATATATATATATATAACACCTTTGATAACTTTGACTACAAACACATTTGCATTTTGGGTGACTAGCATCGACAATCATCTCGAACAACCATGACCTTCAACATCCAACTCTATGCAACTACCATTTCTAACAATCATATGTGGTGACCAACTATATTGACCATCTCTAACAACCAACTCTATCGACCATCTCTAACAACCAATTCTATTGAGCATCTCCAACAACTAACTCTAACAACCAACTTAGCTGATCATAGCTTATTGTGTTTAATAGTTGTCTAGTTTATACTCTAGTGACTTTTTTTACTCAAATGGCCTTATACGATTGACGATAGCTGTTTGTCCTTATATACTCTTTATCTAGGTAATGTGGAGTTTTGATTGCACTCTCAACATTAATCATTCATGCATAATAAACCATGGCTTACACATTTTCACATAATTAGATTCCACAAGAAAGCCTAAATTCTTGATGACCTACTTTTTTTTGTGCATATTACACTCATACATTTCGTTAATGTAAAAGTATAATATAATTTTGTTATTTGTACAAAAACAAAAGTATTTTGTCTACCTTAAGACAATGGTTAAGGTTTTAAGCCAGCATCTCAATTGAAGAAAAAGTATGTGCAATTGAAGGGTTACAAAACTTAAAGCAAACAAAAACGACAATAAAGTATACATAACATAAAATTGCACCAAATACTCATGCCTTTACAATCTCTACACTCCACCACATACTATCTAATTATAAACTAAACAATTCAATACTTAAACATACAAACTTTTTAACCCACAAATACATCAACTTCAAAATTATAACTCAACTCAACACTTGTAGAGAAATAATAAGAAAGTTAACTTATGGAAGTGAAAGAAGAAGCCTCGTTATGCTTGAAAAGATTGAAAAATTTCTATAGATAACAAATTAAATAAATGCGCCTTCGTGATACTGACTGTCTTTGGTGCTTGGTTGGCTTCATGGATTAACCCAAATCCTAGAGGTCACGGGTTCAAAGATAAGTTGGTGAGAAAGAGAGAGACAGAGTTAAACAAAGAATTTGAGGTATTTCATAATACCTTTTTTAATGTGATTTTCTTTCCAAATATATCAACACAATATATTCTCAAACTTAAACAAAAAAAAAAAACTATATTTTAAGTTAAATTATAAATAATGTTTTTAAACTTTATATTTGTTTCGTTAATATTTGTATATTCATCAAGTCGTAATAATATGTCTTAAGTTTTAATGTTTAAAAAATACTTATGTAATATATGTCATTCAAATTTTCGAATAAAAATTGAGATATGAAATGGTGTAATCGTTATTTAAAAGAAAAGTTAGGCCACCATATCATTTTAGGTTATCACCACATAATGTTGCAACCTTAAAAATATATAAATATTTAACAATAAACAGCAAAGTTCAAAAGGTACTAGTCATAATTTACGCTATTTAATTTTATTTTATTTTTTGAAAATTTAAGGTTAGCATACAATTTAATTTGCTAAAGTTTTGTTAAAAAGTAATCATTTAAATTGTCAATATTATTAAGTTTTTCTAGTAGATATTGTTAATAAAGGGGTTTTTTCTTCTTTTGAAAAATATGTGAACATTGTTTTTGACTCATTAGAAAAATAGATTTATTTACTAAATTTTTTTATCAAACCTTAGAACTAAAAATAAATTGATATTAACTTTAATCTTGGCCATGAACTTCGCTTGAATTTGTTGATTCGGTTAGAGTGTTTAATATTGATATGATTATATTTTGTATTGGATTAATTAGTATTAGTTTGATTTTATTGTGTATAGTCCAACTAACTTATTCAATACACTCATTTTCATTTTTACAACTATAATAAAAGTTTTACCTCTCTTTGTACGTTGCCTTTGATCTCTTTAAAATTCTCTCAACTCTACAATAGTTTTTAATCATCACAACTCTTTCATTCTCTAGTACAAAATAAAAATAAGGAAAGAAAAGAAAAATTGATAACTCAAATGATGCAAAATATTGTAATAATCAAATATTAACGCAGAAAAAATGAGATTAAAATTAATCAATTTTCCAACAACAAGATAAACCACTTGAACCTAAATCTTGTAACTCATATTGACGAGACTGAAACTTATTCGAAAGAACGAGGATTTCAACTTCTAACTTTGAGATTAATAATACAAAAAAGCTCGAGCAAATTAGAGTCATGACTAATTGTGGGAATGTATAGTACTTGAAAAATTTTGAAAAATTTTGAAAAAAATTGAAAAAGAAAAAGTATGTTATTGAGCATCATTCGAACTTGAAGTCGGAGTTACTTTAATCAAACAAAAACTTCCTGTTTGAGCAAATAATGGGTTTAAACGGTTACGCACGAAGCCCCAAAGAGGCCTTCCATTTTTAAATTCAGGCTCAAAAACTCCTCCATTGTCTCTTAGCCTAGAAGGGTTTCTCTCGATTCTCTTCAACATCCCTTCCGATCAATACTCTCCCCTCCCCAGAATGAGGTATTTTCTGTTAATTCTATTGGTTCTTCATATGTTTCAGTACTTGTATTCGATTCTCTAGCTTTTATTGCACCGTTTTTACCTATTTCTGATTCTGATTTTTCGCCCCTTTTACTTTCCCAGTTAAATCATGCCATTGTTTGTTTCTTTTTTCTTTAACTTCTTTGAGATAAAAGAATGTGAAAATTTCCATTTCTTCAACCTGGGTTTTTTCTTTAATTTTTGAGATAAATTGGTTTTGTTTTGTTTATTGGATCGATTGCTGGTAGAAGATGTTGTCGCAATCTATTTGATGAGTGCGAGGGTGGTAAATGTGGATCAGCATGGATAGAGTTGAGGTTTTGATTGCCTTGATGGATGAAGGCAATAGTTAAGTCATCACCGATTCACCATAGTTTTTCTCGTGTATGCAGTAGTCGTAATCCGGAAGTTCTATGGGCTCAGCGTTCGGATAAGGTTTATCTGACCGTTTCTTTACCGGATGCCAAAGATATTTCTGTCAAGTGTGAACCTCATGGGTTATTTAGCTTCTCTGCAAAGGGGTTGCAGGGTTCATCTTTTGACTTCACTTTGGAACTCTTTGGCTCCATTGTGCCTGAGGTGAGTCATTGACTAACTTTTGATGCACTTCTTTATTCTGTTTAGACCGTGTATAGACTGACCTTGATGCGTTCATTATATTGATCGTATTACATATCTAGTAGTTTCTTATTCTCCTAGCATACAGTCATTGATTTGACATATAACAGCAAGAATGACAATCAGCTTTAAACATTAAGCTAAATCAGGCAGTGTAGAAACTTAAGTAGCACTCTTACTCTGCTGACTTAACATTACTTTATATTTATGCGGCAGCTTTCTCTTTGTTTGATACAGGGCTGTAAAACTAAGGTTAGCCTGAGGAACATAATTTGCTCCATCCAAAAAGAACAAAAAGGTTGGTGGAAAAGGCTCTTGAAAACAGAAGAAAAACCTGCTCCATACTTGAAGGTTGACTGGAACAAATGGTGTGATGAGGATGAGTCAGACTGTAAGTTCTTATGTATATTATAGATGCTCTCAAACACCTTAGGAAATGTAGATAGAATATACAAAAAGGGAAGAACCTCAGTTCTAAAGGAAGTTACATTAAAACTTTACAATTACATAAAAGTTTATCGAACTATAATTTGTGAAATGCCAGAAGAAGCCGAACAAGTTCTCCATTTCTTCCTTGAAAGGATGGGCCAACAATTGATAGGAAAACATCCATATTGAGCTTCTTCTTTTTGTATTCAACAATCTAAGATTTCCAACCTTACACTTAAAAAAAATTACTGCCCTTTTTTCTGGCCTTATTCCTTACTGCTTTACTTAACATTTAACTACTTGAATTTTCCAACCTTCCATGGCAGATATCCTGCCTTGAAAATATTCTAACCTTGAAATAATTTTATAACAGTGCTTTATGATGGAAGTGCCCGGGAATACTGTTAGGAATAGTAGAAATGACAATGTGGCGTATTTATAATCACTTACATGCTGGTTTGTGTTGAAATTTATGAAAAGATGAAGTTGGGTTTGGGTAGGCAGAATTTTGAAGATTAGTTTCCGTTGGAGAGAGAGCTCTATTTAAATGCTATACTAGTTTCAGTTGTATACTTTTTCAGTTTTTCTCTTTTATCAACAGACAATTCCATTATTTTCTTATCCCCAGCCCTAAGATTGGCATCCTTAGCAGATTTAGCTCAGCTTCTGTTTACTTAAATATGAAACTGTCATCCATGCTATTCCATTACCGTTTGACCATGCTATTTGTCAAGTTTAACTCAGCGCTTCCAAAGTTCTTTGAAGTAGAACTTTGATCTTGCATGGCATATTTCTAATACTCGAGTTCTAACAGTATAACTGATTTTGCAGCCGCTTTGACTTCTGATGACGAACTTGAAGTAAGTTGATTCCATTTATTTCCCATTTGTTCTAGAGTTATAGTTAGCCAAAAATTTAAGTTGGCTTACACAAGCTATGTAAATAATTTTCTATAGTATATGGGCCAAGATGATGGAAGTGGCGAGGATGGAGGAATGCTTTGTAAGTCCTCTTCAACCATATTATCTAGTTTTTTTATAAATCTTACTGTGATTAACCATCCTAGCTTGACTTAGTGGTAAAAGAAATTAAGTCTCAATAACTAATAACTAACTAAGAGGTCATTAGTTCAATCTATGGTGGTCACATAGCTATGAATTAATTTTCTACGAGTTGTCTCGTGAGATTAGTCGAGGGTGTGCGTAAGTTGGCCTGGACAATCATGGATATATATATAAAATGTTTGAAAAACTTAGTAACTTTAGTTGTTATATGAAATTGACTTTAAAGTGATCAAAGAAAATCTTTAAAATATATAGCCAGAAACAAAAGGTTGTAATTATTAGAATAGCTTTTGAATATGAACATAGCATACACATGTATTATTTTATTCACTTTATAAAAAAAATACAACTAAAAAATGCAAGTTGTAATTTTTTTATTACAAATATTTTTTTAAAAAATGTTATTAAACCAGAAGGTACCAAACATACCCTTAAAACTTGAGTACTATAAGTTCTTGCAGGGCTCTTTCATCGTTTTTGGTTTTCTTAAATTCTCATTCAACACGTGAATGATGGATAAATCATTTGGCAAAGTATGAAATATAAAAATCCTAAGCTGATTTAAGGTATTTACACTCCTTTTTCCACGTGGAATTGATAACAATAAAAGTATAGTTACATAAAAAATTAGACAAAGCGCTCCATGTCCATGAAGAATCATGGTGCCTGGTCAGCTCTCTTTCAAATCAGGGCCTTCTCCTAAAACAAATCCTTTGTGTTGATTTCTTTCACACTATAACCCTACATAGATGCTTTGATTGCAGTAACCTAGTTTTAAATGATTTTTTATTTTAGTTCTCTATTTTCCAAAAGTACACAGCATACTCACTTTTTGACAATTTCTTTATTTCTCTTTTTCAAATTACATCCTGAAAATTCTGGCTGGTTTGTTTTTTAAATTTTTCTTAAAAAGCAAACAATGATACAGAAGCATTGTCTGTAAATAAGTTTATTATCTCGTAAAGGCAGAATGATTAACATATGTAGTGGGTAATAATGTTCTACTTCTTATTGACACTACTTGACAGATCTTCCAGACTTGGAAAAGGCAAGAGGAAACTAGGAAAGGGGGCTGTAAAATAGCCAACAACTTAGAAGGTGAAGTTTGTATAGTAATAGCCCAGAACAATTAGATTGCTTTCTTGATTGAGTTCTGTATCAAATCTGATTGGTGCCGATAAAGCTGTCTAAACTTGGCATTTTTAAGCTGCACTTATACATTTGTCTGCTCTCTCATTAGCTGATTTTGCAGCCTCATTGTTCATCAATTTCTCCTTTCGTTTTTTCATATATTCATAAACCTTCCCTTACATTTTAACTTTGAAATGTTGTCTATTTTCTGCTATTGTGTTTTCCCGCAGGATATGATACCAATATTGGTTAGATGTTAGCAGTAGAGGGGGTGTGTGCATATATATCCATAATCAAGTGATGCTCTCAGTGTTGTATCACTTCAAACTCCTAATAATGTTTAGATGATTGATTAGTGATCTACAACTTTTCGAAATAAAACTCCTCTCTTAATTTTTCTTTAGAGTGTAAAAATTAGCTTGTAATTCTTTTCAAATAAGTATAGGAAAATATTGGAGCATGAGGAGATTAAAAATATCTTGTTTCCTTAAAAATTTGATAATATCTCTACTTAATTCACATCATTTTATAATATCATGTTAATTCCTACATATAAAGCAAGTGAGTATTATGTATTAAGAGGTTTGAAACAAAAGCTTGACAACTACTCTAAACTTATTTATTTATAAAAGTTTAGGAATTTTATTGATATAACTCTTAGTTTGTATACCATACTTCTATTATAATATCCATATACTATGGAATCAGCGAGTTATACTTCTATTATAACAACTTATGATTTTCATTAAATAAATAATTTAAATTGCAAATAAATGATCTGTTAATTACTATATTAAATCTTAATTCAATAGGTTTATTCCATTTGTTTGTTAATCTTCGTAGATGATTTTAATTCTTGGCTTAAAATCACCACAAACAATCAGAAATCTAACAAGTATGATATCAAAGAAATCTAACAAGTATGATATCAATGAAGAGTGAACTGAAACTAATCATAAACATAATAAAATTAATATAAACTATATACTAATGATCAATAGATATTGTCGCAAACTTGCCAATCAAATGTGAGTTTTTTGGAAGCTAATATTGTCAGTATAGTTTATTTGAATATAAAGTATATATGTTCGATCAAAAAGTCAAAATTTTGAATATAGCATCTAATATATTAGTGAACTAAAAAAACACATCACTACAACATCTTACCCAACTTTTCAAAACAGTGACAAAATATTTATCGAAATTATTTGGAAGTTATGTTACAAATTCTTTGATAATTGAAGTAGCCTAAATGATTTTTATAAAAAGAGAATACACAAATGAAATTTTGAAGTCGATAATCTACTGCGTATACTTAGAATTCATAAGCTAAATATTTAAGAAAAAGGAAACGAAAGAGAATTTGCGCAGCTAAAACCCAAAACCCTTCTTCCCCTTGTTCTTGTTGTTTCTCCTCCCATTTGGGTTTTGAATCCCGTAGCTTTCTTCTTCATCTAAGTCTCTGCTAATTTGAGATTAATCCCAGAAATAAGCAATGAAATCCATGTCAGAAGGCAATCAGCAGCTACAAGAATCGGAAAAAGACGATGCTGAAGCTGTAGTTCTCACGGATACTACAGACATATGCGCCCAACTCATGGAACGCTATGCCAAGTCCTCCGCTCCCCAACACCGTCATCTCCTCGCTTCCGCCGTCGCCATGCGCTCCATTCTCCACTCTGAGTCCCTCCCCCTCACCCCTGCCGCATACTTCGCCGCCGCTATTTCTGCCATTGATAATGCTTCCGCTTCCGACACCTTGGACCCCACTGCCTTGTCTGCTTTGTTGTCCTTTTTAGCCATTACGCTCCCATTGGTCCCCCTTGGGGGAATTTCTGCTTCAAATGCGAGCGAAGCGGCGGGTGTACTGGTGGTTTTATTGGGGATGAAGAACTTGACTGTTTCCACTGTGAGGGCTGCGGTGAAGTGCTTGGGGATTTTGTTAGGATTTTGTAATTTGGAGGATTGGGCATCGGTAGAGCTGGGATTTGATACTCTGTTGAAGTTCTCGGTTGACCGGCGTCCTAAGGTATGCAATTGATTTGTATTTCATGCGAATTTGTTTTTCAAATTGGCCATGAGTGGCTGCTCAGCACAGCTGTTTCTCAAAAGTTTCGAAATTGGTGGGACAAATCATTATGGTCAATTGTTTAATGTAGCTCAGAGTTGATAGCCTTGATTTGATATGCACATTATCTTGAATGCAGGTTCGACGTTGTGCTCAAGAATCTCTTATTACGTTTTTGAACTCTTTAAAGCATTCTGCTATTAAGAAAGAGGCCAGCAATTTGGTTTTTTCTCTCCTGAAAAGCTGTATGCCCTCGGCAGTTAAATTAAGTACCATCACTCCTGTTGATGGGCCTGGGGAAGATAAGCAATTGCATGCTCAACATCTTGATGTCTTGCACAAACTGAATGTTATCATTCTTGCTATTCCATTACTATCAAAAAAAGTTCGTTTTAAAATGCTTAAAGAATTAATTAAACTTGTAAATCCACAGTTTTCTATAGTTACAGCGCATAGTTTCAAAGCCATGGAACTTATTTTTAAATCTTCAAAAACTGGAGTTCCTGCTTTGGAGGTTGAGAGCATTATTGTTGAAATTGGCTCATACCTTTCTTCGGGTGATAAGAACCCCTTGGACACGGTGCTTTCCGCTATCACCCTATTGAAATGCGCCATGGATGCTGGAGGTTCAAGTGTAGCGAAAAAAAATCTTCCAGTAGTTTGTGGTTATATGGCAGGTAAGTCAAGACTTTACTTGGTTCATTGTGAACTTGAATCTTTATTTGTTTTATTTTTCTCTCTGAAAAATAAGTAACAAAACTTTTCATTGAAAAAATGAAAGGATACTAATGCTCGAAAGATACAAACTCCAAATTGAGTGAAATAAAAGGAAAGAAAGGAAAGCAAAGATAAGGGACATCTCCAATCAAGAATTGATTACAAAGGATAAATGAAAATTGAAAGCATTCTCAATGTTTCTTCTTGGTGTTCTGGTGTTCACCTTCACACTCTTAGGCTAAGCGATCCAAGAACATCTGATATTTCTGAAATTAAGGCTTCTACTGCATCAAAATGACTTATATCAAGTGCAAAATACTATGTAGTAACAAAAACATGGGAGGATGACAATGACTTTTTTTTAAACGGTGACAAACTTCTTTATTAATAATATAAACTCAAAGTACAAGAGAGATATACATTGAATATAATAAAAAAGCCTAAAGAGCAAAAAGTAGGCGGGATCAGAAGGGGCACCCGGGCATCTCAACTAGGTTGACACCACCTTAGCACCAAAACTTCATATCCCAATTAAAACATGAAGCGAACGGACAAAGTACTAGATAATAATCAACAATGTCCAGCTTAAATACATAGGGTCGAGACAAAGGAAAAATGGAAAGAAATAGAAACAATACAGAACCAACACCAGTAACAAAAAAACTGAGCCTAACAAAACAACTACTGTTAAAAACAAAACCAAACGAAAAAACTAAGCTCCAAAGAAGGTCTGCCAAAGAGGAGGGAACTCTGGCTGAGAGATGCAGGCGTTGGCACCAAAACAAAGATTAAAGGATTGGAAACTGCCCAGTTGAGATAAATGTCTTGAATAGAGTAATTCCCAAACTCCTTGTTTAAAGAAAACCAAGCTGCCGCGTTACTCTCTGCGGAAAGAAAAATTTCTGGTCTTGGTCTTTTCTTATCATGAAAAATTCACTGGTTTCTCTCAAACCGCAATTCAGCGCGAAGAGCTTTAGACAAATTTAACCATATTAGCCGAGATTTCTTTGGAAGCGATGGACCCTCCAGAAGCTGAAGAATCGAGGAACAAAGGGAGCCATCAAAAACCCAAACAATGTTGAGAATGGAAAAGAGTCTACTCCAGCATAAGGATGAAAAGGGACATAGCAAAAAGAGATGGAGTAGAGTCTCATTGGCCTTCAAACAAAGAGGGCAACCAGAAGGCAGTAGACACTTGTTGGGGACTTCTTTTGCAAAATATCAGCACTGTTAAGAGACCCAAAAAGCATGACCCAAATCAGAATATTAACTCTCCGTCGGCTATTTGATTTCTACAAGGCTTTAAATAATCGTTTATCCATTGGGGAGGCAGAATATAAGTGTACTGAGAGAGATTTAACAGTATAACGACCTTAATGGTTAATTGACCATACTTCGTGGCCTTCAAAATCAATCACTTTTTTAGGTGAGAGGAGAGAATGTAAGAATTGGAATTTTGTAATTTCAGCTTCTTTCAAGCATCTTCTAAAGGATAGAGACCAAGAAAGGGTGTCAAAGTCTCAATGGTCTGCAACCGAGCCATGGGGAAGCAAGGCAATTGTGTAAAGTAAGGTAAAAAGGGCTTTGAGAGGGGAGGCACCAACCCAAATATCTGTCCATAAGCCAATTCTACTACCATTACCAAGTTTAAATAGTGCTAGAGATTCCACCGACCTCCACACTCTTGAGATACTTACCCATGGACTCCTTGGGCTATTCCCTGACTTTCCCAATGTAAAGCAGTCAAAATGCCTCTTTGCCGTGAATGCTGCTTATAATTTTCCTCCAAAAGGCTGATTCTTCCAATGAATATCTCCACCCCCACTTAGCAAGCAAAGCTGAGTTGTGAATTTTAATGCCACCGAGACCACCCTTTAAAGGGAGGGAGGCCAAATTCCATTTAACAAGATGGTTGAGCTTGCTGCCAGTATAGTCTTCCAAAAGAAATTCCTCATGATTTTTTCCAAAGAGGCTGCCACATTCCCGGGGATAGAAAACAAAGATAGATAGAATGTTGGGAGACTAGCCAAAACTGTATTTGACTTTTTGAAAAACTATTTTTTTCCTAGGAAATTCAAACAGGCCCTAATTAATTTTTTCTTTTAAAAGAAGGAAAGAATTAAAATTTTATAGAGGTTAAAAGTAGATCAAATTACACGTTAAAAAAGAACCTTAACATTTCTTCTTTTTTTTTTCTAACCCCAAAATACATGTAGAAAACCATGCCAGAAGGTAATCAGCCGCTAAATGAATTTTTTTTTTTCCTTTTCAGAAAAAGTGTAATGGTTGCATGCAGAAAATTGTAAAATATGTAAAGCTTTTAAGTTAATACCTTAATTGAGTGTTGAAAATGTATAACATATTTGTGTAATTGAATGGGCAAAAAAAGGTCAAGCAAATAAAAACATGCAATAAAAAACGAACTTTTTTAGATTAAAAAACTGCACCAAGTACTCTTGGCTTAAGTACAAACCAGATGCAGACTTGTTTAACGAAACTTAACACTGCACCTCAAGCACAAACATATTAACTTGACTCCAAAGACACATTAACTCCACCAACATATTAAGCCATCTCAACCTAACTTAATTATGCATGCCAAAAGTACCCTTATTGAGTTTTAATTGGTCTCAATTTTGATAATGTGTTACCTAAAAATTTCCCTTGACTTGTATACTTATTACTAAGACTTGTAATTGTTGGTGATATATAATTAAGTTTGCCTTCAACCACTAGCTTAAGCTTTTGGGTGAATTGGTGGTTTAATGTGGTATCAGAGCAGGTGGTCTAGGAAGGTTCTGTGTTCAAGCCTCTGCATTGTTGTTTTCTCCCCAATTAAAATTGATTTCCACTAGTTAGGCTTTTCAAACATTTCAAGCTCACAAGTGAGAGAGAGTGTTGGTGATATATAATTAAATTTTCCTTCAGCCATTAGCTTAAGCTTTTGGGTGAATTGGTGGTTTAATAGTAATCATTACTTTGTTGATTGCTTTCGTTGGCAAATGGAGTTTGTCAATTTTATGTGCGATGTATTCACTACCTGTGATCTTGTTAGACACATCTTTATGTATTGGGATTGTTAACTTAATAATGCAGGTCTTTTGACTTCTGATGTGAGTAAGGCTGTACATGCTTCGAGTGTAGTGAAAGAGTTAATACAGGATTATGTAGATCAGGAATGCTTGATAGCCCTGATTGATAAAGATTCACATCTAGAAGACTGCAACCTGGAGAACATTGAAGTACAGGCCATTAAATCAACGTGTGCCATTTGTGAGGATGTACTTAATAGTTGTGATGGAGATCTTGGGAAATATATTTTGGATGTCATATCTGCTTTGTTTCTCAAATTAGGTACGTCTTCAATATGACATAATAGATTATAAATCTTATTTTAGAATTTCTTTCTTTCTTGATTTGGTTACTAAGTTACTTTAAATTAAGATCTAGTTGCAATTCATCATTGAGTCAAACATGGAAGTCAAAAAAGAATTCTCTTAGAGGAGCCCAATTAACCCTGAGGATATGAAATCTGAAAAGGGACCACAACTCCCCACAATCTTTCAAACCCTCTAAAAGTTCTTTTGTTTCATTTTTCCAAAGCACAAAGTAGCACAAAGACAAACACACCGAAGCCTGCTCCACCCTTCATCTCGTATGGACCAAGGTTGCATTTAATATATTTTTTCTTGAAAAGGAGACAAGCTTCTTTATTATTAATAAACTCAAAGTACAAGAGAGCTATACAATGAGAATAATAGGGAAGCTAAGAAATTGGGGGGGGGGGGATCAATAGGTTGCGTTTGATATATTATAATCAATTGTGTTACTGTCTCTTTCCTTTTACTTTCGCTAATTGCTGTTAGTTCTGGTTGTGCTGCTATAGTTTATACTTTGATTTGCTACAGCTTTGAATATGTTGTGAAGTTACTGTTTGGTCTACTGAGTATTTTTCATTTTCATTGTAGGAACAACTTCTATCATCTATATGAAACATATTTTGCTCAAGCTTGCTGATTTGATGAATATCGCGGGGAATCTATCTAACATTGATAATGTAAGTGTAATTAAACATTAAGTGTTAACACCTACATGCCCCTTCTTATCTAAACAAATTAAAATTTGCATATAATGTATCTGCTAACTGAAACCAATTGTAAACTCAAAATTTTCTTTTTCATCCATCCATGGATCTTCCTCAAAAAAACTGAAACCAATTGTGGGGTTGTGCAAGTAGTGTGGTTGTCTGCTAATTTTACAACTTCTTGGTCGTGTTTGAACCACAAAATTTTTTATTGTAAGTATAGTCTCCAATGATTAATAATGATTGGAGCCTTTGATGGTTTAGTGTTGTTGGCAGTGGTCTTCTCATCTATCGGCCTTAGGCTGTTTTCTCTTCATTTTTGTTTATAATACAGCTCTTCTAAAATAAAAGAGATCGGTGATTTTTGGGATAGTAATGTATACTTTTTCCTCCATGTGGTGTTTTTTATTCAAAGAGTTCTGCAATCTCTTTTCCTTATCTTTGTCAATTGGAGCCATTTTGGAAACATTTTTTAATATTTCCTTGCCATATCTATGTATTTATTTTTATTAAAATTTACTTTTTTATCTTAATAAATGCTAGCTTTTACTTTGCAGCTTCAGAACTGTATTGGATCTGCTGTTACTGCTATGGGACCTGAGAAGATACTTACTCTTATTCCCATATCCATTAATCCTGGCGACTCAACTGTGCAGAACATGTGGTTGATACCAGTTCTACATAGTCATGTTGTTGGAGCATCACTTGGGTATTATCTAGAATATATTGTGCCCCTAGCAAAATCATTTCAGGACGAGAGTTGTAAAGGTGATATTTTGGTCCATATTTGGTTGATCTTGAATTTTGTGGTTATGTAAGGTTGGGGAGCTGATAATGCATTTTACCTTCAGCATATATTCTCTTCTAGGTAAATATTTTGGGTTTGTTGTTGATTTCAATTTAATGTCTCCAATGTGTCACAGTTAAGAAGATTGCAGCGTGTAAAAATCTACAGACATGTGCTCGTAATTTGTGGAAATTACTACCTGCTTTTTGCCGCCATCCTAGTGATATGCACCGAAGAATGGGAATGCTTTCTGAACTTTTAATTACACTTCTTAAAGAAGACTCCTTTATGCATGAAGATATTGCTGCTGCCTTACAGGTATCACAATAATGTTGATTTTGGTGCTATTATATATTGTACTATTTTTTCCCTTTCTGTTTTATTTTAATATTTTGATAAAGTTACGCCAATCCAAGAATAGCTCATTGGATAAGGCACTAATTACTATCCTAATAGTCCAATAGTTTGATCACCCACCCTCTGAAGTGTTAAACTTATTTTTTTAAAAAAAGTTGTTTTCTTCTTTTAATTTGTTTCAATTGGTGTAGGTCCTTGTGAATCAGAATGCAGTTGTACCGAATTGCAATGATGTATCTGTTTATTCCAAGAAAATGCAGAGCAAGAACATGAAGGCGTTGGTATCATGTTCAACTAATTTGCTTCAGGCTCTCGCGGAGTTATTTGTTGATTCCATACCAACGAAGCGCTCACATTTGAAGGTTTTCTTCTACTGCCTTGCCTGACTCTGCTGACGCGCTGCACTGTGCTCTGTGGGGCACATCGGCGCTGCCCTATTTTCTCACCTCTTGGGAAAAAGCGTCGGGGTCAGCGTTGCGCAAACGCCGTGACGCTACCCTGTTTCTTGGCAATCTAGTCAAGCGAGTTGTCCCTTAACATAAGTTGAGATGCGCGAAAACTGATCTTTAACAAGATCATGACAGGAAATTGTTCTTTCACCAAGAGGGTTCACTGGATGGGTTTTTATTTATTTATTTACTTTTTTTTATCTCCTTGGCTATTTGGTGACATCTCTCCATTTCTTTGTAATGTTTATTTATTTATTTCTATCTGATAGTATTGGTCGCCAAGTATACACAAAATTGAATTGGAAGTTGCTCGGTAGGTATTCTGGTGTAAGCCCAAGTTCTTGGACTGGGTAACTCAAGAAGACTGAAGTCTTTTTCTGGAAAAATTCTTATTATTTTCTTAAAATCTAACAAACTGGGGTTTTTATATTAAACCCAATGGTCCACAAAAACTAAGAGTAAAGCAAACAGCAGTAACAAACTAACAGCAGTAACAAACTAATAAACAGTAACAAACTAACTAATAAACAGTAACAAACTAGTTACATCATATTCTAATTTCTATCTTTGCATGAACTTAAACATAAAGTTTGATATTTATTTTTTCAAGAAGCTAAATGTATTTAGAGATGAAAATTTTGCATCTTAGTCATACTTTAAAAATATTTATTGTTTAAGAAACCAAATTCTATTGATGTTGGAGTTTGGAAATTGATGTATTTAAACACATCAAGAAACTAGAACATCCTGTCAGAGTGTGATGCTTTCAATCATGACAATGAACAGCCTCTGTCTGTTTGTGAATGTTTCATTTTCTAATGCTTGTTCGTACCTTTAGTTTTTCTGTTTTACAAATTGATATTCATGTTCTTCATGTGTTTGGATATTCAGAAGGTCTTAAATTTGGGAGCTGGAAAACATATTTATAAACACAAATTCTATCTTATATTATTAGGATGCCATTGGATGCTTGGCTTCTATCATGGACTCCAGGGTGACCAAAAAGGTTTTTATGTCACTTCTTGAGAGGTTTCAGTTTCTAAATACTAAGGATGAGTTTGAGGAGCGAGAAGCCAATGCTGATGAATCAGCTCAGAATGCTGAAGGAAAGTCTAGGACCAGAGAGAGGTAAACCTGTGGTTTTTAGGACGTTGTTGATTGAAATTAAAAAAGTTCAAGATATGTGTTGAAAATATCAATTAGTTTTTGCAAATTAGCATTTTTTTAGGCTTTTGGGTCTTGGAATAAATTTGAACAATCATGATATATATCGAAATGTATTTTTATTGCCATGTTACTAGCAATTCAAGCACTTGCTTGCATGAAGGTGTTGTTTTTATAAATAAATTTGATAACTAGGAGACGAAGCTGTGCTCCCCTATGCTTGGGAGCCCTATGCCCACCCCAAGTCTGAACTCAGTAGTCATCAAGCTCAGTTGAAGATTCGAACTTTGGACCTCTAAGCTAGTATGACCAAAGTCCCCAAGCCCAAACAATATTTTGAAGACATCTATTTAGGGCACAAGTATAACCATGGGGTGAAAAAACGGGGCTCGATTGAAATGAAGTGCATTGTATATATGTGTGTGTATTGGTATCCACAAGTGTTTGGGCCAGCTTACATGCACTTCGACTAACCTTACGAGATAACTCACTTGATCCTAAAAACTTTTGTGTCAAGAAACCTCGTAGAATATTCTAGATGGTAACCTCCATGGATTGAACTCATCTTATCCAAGCCCTTTGTTATACCCATAGCTCTTTTTGGCCACTAGACAAACTCATGAGGGTTATTGTCTATGGCTATGTTTTTTTTTTTGTTTTTTTGAAAAGGATACGAGTCTCACTATTATTAATATTGAAAATAAAGAGACAAAGCTCAATGTACATGAGGGTTATACAAGAGCAATAGGAAGGGAGGATCAGCAGGCGCACCCAGGCATCTCAACTAGGTTGGCACCCCCTTAGCATCACATCCAAAAAGCGGAAAAAAAGAAAAAACCTAAATACCATGTTTCTAAAAGCAATACAAGAGCCAAACAAAGGCCATAAAACAAGGCCAAACAAGAGTTTAAAAGGCCACAATACAAGGCCAAACAAACTGTCCAAAACAGAAACATAAGCAAGGCAGCAAGCCAAATACAAAACAAAATAAAAGTCCTTGATTGAGCAAAAACTGATTGAAGCAAAAAGCTATTCGGGAGGCAAGATACTCTAGAACTTCAAAGTGGGGAGGCTATAAAGGCTGGCCAATTTAGAACAATCTCCTGCGAAGAGTAATCCTAAAAATATTTAGTTAATGAGCACCATGGAGATGCATTCAAAACAGCAAAGTCGTAGCGTTCCAACCAAGTCGATGATTTATCATGAAATACTCTTTGGTTTCTTTCAAACCAAATTTCAACTAAAAGTGCTTTTATTGCGTTTGTCCACAATAGTTCAACTGTCTTCTTCAAGTCTGGTCCAGCAAGAATTTGAAGCAAATTGTTCTTAAAAACATGATAAAAAACCCAACAAAAATTGAATGCTTGGAGAAGACGGAACCAACATTTAGATGCAAAGACACAATCAAGTAAAAGGTGCTGGATATTTTTCATGTTATTAACACAAAGGCCGGCATGAGGTGAGAGCGCATAGGAGGAAAGCTTTCTTTGAAGTACTGAGGCACAGTTTAAATTTCCGCACAGCATAATCCATATGGATAGATTTATCCTTCTTGGACTGTTAGATTTCCAAAGCCTTTTGTACAAAGAACTTTCCAAAGGAGAAGATGTCAAAAGATGCTTAACCAGTGATTTTACCGAAAAGGAACCCGAGTTTTCAAGGGACCAAAACCTTTGATCCGGAAAGGAGGCTGGCTGTGAAAAAGAAATCTGACTCAACAAGGTCTGAAAATCTAATATTTCCTTATCATTAAGCAATCTTCTGAAATAGATGGACCAAGAGTTGGTTGACGAGTCCCAATGATCTAAAACTGACCCATTTGGGTGTCTATGGCTATGTTTTCAATATAAATTTGCAAAAGAGGGAAGTTTTGTGGTAGGTGAGGTTGGGGGATATTTTGTGGGAATATTAGAGAGAAATAACATAATGTTTTAGATGTTTGAGAGATCTTTTAGTGATATTTGGTCCCTTGATAGATTCCATGTTTCTTGTGGGCTTCTATGACTGAGTATTCAGGTCTTATTTTGATTGATTGGAGGTCTTTTTTACAGGGTGCGCTCTTTTTTTTGCCCATTCTATTATTTATTTATTTTTTAAAAATGAAATCATAGTTTTTTATTTAAAGATTTTTTTTTTATTATCTATTATTTATTGAAGTGCATCTCACTTTGGCAAAATATTATTAAATTAAATATTTCTTTTGGTAGATGTGTAGTGCTGGAGCTAGCTGCAGCTATCGTCAGGGGAGCTGATGAGGATTTAATTGATCTAATTTATAAATTTGTTAAGTGTTCTTTTCAGGTATCTTGTCTTTCCTTTTTTTTTCTTTTTGAACAACTTCAAGCACCAAATACTTGTGGTTTCTACAACAAGATTGACTGAGTTTATTATTTTAAACGTTGAATTATCATTAATCATGAAAGTTTAGATGCATGTGTCCGAGTATTAAATTAATTTATGATAGATGTTAAATTTGGACTTTTGGATGATAGTTCACATGCATGAATCATCAAACTTCCAATTCTCATCGTACTAGTCCAACTTTGAATTTAGTTTCCTTTCAGATAAAAATTTCAATTTTTTTTATAAAGAATGAATTTTAAGATGAAGGAGCTGAGTGGAACGTGTCACTCCTCCTATTTGTCAAAGCCAGAGGTTTCAGAAAGATTTTCCACTTGGCTGTAACAAAATGAATATAAGATCTTACTCAACTTATTGCTCCTGGCTATCTTCTAATGAGAAGGAATGATAAATTAGAGAATTAGCTCTATAATAATAACTTATGTTTTTTTTAATTGATTATTATTTCCAAATTTTTGTTTTTAGGGATCTTTAGGGTCGGACCATCATGAAGTGTATCAAACTCTGAGCAGAATTTTGGAGGTTAGGCACACCATGCTCTTTGGATATTCAACTCAGGATAACTCATGCAATCAATTCGTAGTCCTTGCTTTGAAAATCCGTTTTTTCTGTACATGAAGTATGCTACCATTTGCAATTAAGAGCAGTAGAGCACCGACTAAATGATAGTTTGAAATTAACAGGCTGGCCGTTAACAACATCTTAATCCAACCAGCACCATCATTGATGTCAATAGTTTTTACAGTTCTATACCCATGACTTATTTTTTTAAAGAGTAGTTTCTTTAAAAAATAAAAAAAGAAAGAAAGGAAAAAAAAACTTAGAATATGTAGCATTGTGTTTTGGCAGTACGAAAATTTAGGGTTGAGCTATTCAAAATAATGATGATTAATGTCAATACTTAACGGTTGTCTTTTGAATTTGATCAGTTAATAATTGCTTCACATCATATTGATTTAAGAAATTTATTTCAGAGGTTTAATGGAAAGTTCTGTAACCTGAATTATAGACCTGCTAAGATGATGTTAGATACCTAGATTAGTATAGGGAAGGGGTAAAAGGGTAATTAGATTTGTTGGTAGTTAGTTGGCTATAAATAGGAAGTTGGGTAGGGAAGAAGGGTATGAAGAATTTGGTGAAGAATTAGGGCTGCAACATTCCTTGAAAGAGAGGAAGGGCAGAGGGTTAGGGTTCTTTTACTTGTTTGTTCTTTTATATTGTAATTTTTGTTGAAGGTATCAATAAAATAGAAACACTGAATCAGTGTTCTATCAGATGAGAAAGAAATGATTTTCTTTTATATTTGTTTTAAACTACATCCTGCTAATTTTTCATTCTAGATTTTCTTTTCATATTTTCCTTAACTAACATTTTCTCTCATATGCGGTGTCGGTTGTCATGAATGCTAGTTGATTTGCCTTTGTGTATTCTAGTAATAAACTCTATGTTACAACTATATTAGTCTAATCACTCATGACACGATGCAGGAACATGATTGGTTTGCTTCTTCTAGATTTCCTGAACTGGTAGATATGTTAATTGATCTGCAATCTCCTGTTGATACTTCTTCTCAAAGAAGTCGGTTTGGTTGCTTCCACATTCTTCTGGTTCATTCATTGAAGGTCCAAATTTTTTTTAATAATTTTATACAATTTTTTTCTTTTAATTATTGTTTTTGGTTTCTTAAGTTTTTTGTCATTTTCTTTGGTTTTTTGGTTATTTGTTGCGTGTTAGCTTTGTTGTTGGTTGTTTATTTGTTTTGTTCGAGGTTTTTAGTTGTAATTCATTTTTGGAGGCTGCTGTTTTGCTTTTGGCTTACTTTTGAAAATTTGTTTCTTGTTAAAAGAAAAAGATTAACTAGAATATCTAAGAGGAAAAGGTTCCATATATACATAGAGAATTTGTACCCAGGTTCAAATCAAAGTGAAGAGGACAAAACTTTGTAGCAATTACTTTCCTCCATTATTATTATTATTATTTTTTTTTAATTTTATAATGATAGCACCATTTGCATTTTTTGTCCTTAGATCCATGAACCTCCTTTCAGTGGGTATTTAACGTTAGTCATTTTCTTTAAACGAGAAACAAATTTTTTCATTGATGAAATGAAAGAAAGCTCAATAAACGCAGACAAACACGATGCAGGATATAAGCATAAATGAGACTGTTGGTCATCTCATAAAACATACATTCTTGACCTTTCTTGATGCTTGTTTTGGGGTAAAGTTTTCCATAAAAAGAAGTAACAACTATAGTGAAGTTTTAAATAATAGTTTGTCTCGTGCATGCATCTACCTTGACTAATAGAAAATTGTGAACCTTGCAATATTTGGTAGTCTAATTTTTTGTGATGTTTTATATAATAATCTAAATAGCTGGTCACAGATGATGTAAACCCTTGATTTTACATCTTTTCTACTGTTAGTCGAAACCCATGTTGCCATTGCTCTGTGTATTTTGGGTAACGTAAAAAAACTCACAAAACAAAACATGTAAAAATCAATCATGGGTACATGGGTTATTTTCATATTTTAGCCATGGTGTCTACTCTTGGAGAGGATGTAAAAAGCCTATGGAGCACTCCTGTATTTTTTTGCGCATTTTTCCAACAATATATGAGAACGTGGATTTCTGTTTCTCCTTATTTTGATGTGACCTAACTTTTACTTACTATTGATACTTCATGTAGGTTAGCTCGGCAGAGGAGAGCAACAAGGCTTTTCTTATGCTCAACGAGATCATCATCGCATTAAAAAGTGTAAGAGCTACTTTTGAAAATGCTTCTATTTTGCTACTACATTTCTAAATGAATTGTTTCTTTTACAAAAAAAGAAACTTTTGAGTGGGTCATCTTACATAAAACGTTATGCATTAGTTTAAAATTTTTTTTTTGATAAGAAACCATTTCATTGATAAATGATATGGAGTTAAAACTCAACAACCACCTTATAGTGAATTACAAAAAGACTCGGTTTAAAAGAAATCAGAGAGTGTTCCAAAATTCTTATCCTTCTTATCGTTTGAGATTGGATTCAACTCATCTTAAGTCTTCTAGACTCTAGTCGTATTCTCTTTTGAAGCTATTTGGCAATTTTCTATGCAAGATATTTTTCAAAGCGATGTTTCTATTTATCCTAGTGTCTTGTTCAGCATTGTTACAATTATTTTTTGTTTGTTGTACTACATCGTAGCATTGCCATTAACTCATGTTTTAATCTAATATCTCATAGGATGAAGTTTTGAGTTCATATGTGCACTCTTTGTTTTCTCTCTGCTCATGTAATATCTTGAGAAATATTTGACATGTTAATATGCCGGATGTCATTTATGTGTGACGTAGGCAGAGGAAGACAGCAGGAAAGCAGCTTATGACATTCTTCATTGTACCAGTTGCAGCCTAAAAGATTTGTCGCATACAAATTCTGATGCACATAAAAAATTTGTGGCCATGGTAAGTGCATATAATCTTTCCTTAGGATATTAATTTATTTATGGAATCCATTTAAATATCAGCGCTAAATGTGTTTATTGGGATGGGATGTGGAGAAAATTAAAGACCCTCTTTGGGACGTTATTGTATCTTAGTACTCTTAGTGTTTAAAGTCTAAATCTCTTTTGTACTTCAGTTTCTATTTGGAGGGCGAATTGAAAATCTTTTTTTTTTGTCACCTCATGGTCTTTTGTTGCGTATTATGTATTCTCATTACAGTAATAGTCTTGTTTCTTTGAAAGAAATGATGTTAGCAGCAAAAGTTTTGTTTCTATCTCCGAAAGCATACAAGTTTTATCACAAATAATGTTTTAGGGTATGAAAGCCATTAAAGATTCCTAAGTTACCTTGTTGGTAATTAGAATATGATTTTGTAGACCCTTAGATTGGGCTCTTTTGTATATCCTTTGGTCTATTTTATTCATCAAATAAATCATTTCTTATTTTTAAAAATCTAGTTTAATTTATTTTTTTTAATACGAAGAGGGTGTTGATTATGTTAATTCATATTAAAAATAAAAAATAAGTATTGCAAATCAATGCAATTATTTTTTTAAATTATTTTCAATGAGCAATTTAATGCCATGATCTTCTGATGGAATCTGGTTACTTCAGTTTAATAATTATGACAAGTTCTTTTATGGCTGATTCAGATAATGGGCTATCTGTCTGGTGCATCTCCTCATGTAAAAAGTGGAGCAATCTCTGCACTCTCAGTGTTGGTTTATGAAGACGCAGATATCTGTCTTTCAATACCTGATCTTGTGCCCTCCCTCTTATCTTTGCTACGAGGAAAGGCTATAGAAGTTATAAAAGTATGCATCTTAACTTTGGGTTCTAATATTATTTTCATTTTAATCTCAGAGATAACAAGTTGACCTGATTCGTTAAATAGGCAGTGCTGGGGTTCGTGAAAGTTTTAGTGTCTTCCTTGCAAGCTAAGTATCTTCAGAGCTTCATTTCTGATATTCTTACCGCGGCTTTACCTTGGTCATCTGTCTCAAGGCATCATTTTAGATCCAAGGTAACCCTTCAATTATATCAATAGAAACTTTTGGAATAAATATTTGTATGAATAACTAACTATACAGTATACAATTCCACCAATTTCCTGTTTTATTCTTTTTTCCACTCAGACACTCGTAATTATTGTTAATTATCCTCACTATATCTTCATAAACTTGTTCATTTTGCTAAAGGTCACAGTGATTTTGGAGATTCTCATTCGAAAATGTGGTTATGCTGCAATTGAGGGCTTTACTCCTGAAAATTACAAGGGTTTCATCAAACCTCTTGGGGAGGTGAATCTCTTGAGTCTTATGTAGTTTTACTCCCGAACTTTAAATAACTGCAGTTTTAATCTGAAGAAAAGTTCTGTTTATGGATTCATAGGCATCGTTAGGATAATCTCTTGTTGTCGGTCACCTATTCAGTGTCTAACATTTGTAATTGAAACTGTAGCATGTTCCAATCGATCCATACTTGAATAGTTCACAGCTGGGCATACATAAATGTTATCAACAAATACAATCTCCTGCTGAATGTATCCTTTCAAAGGGAGATGTAGAACAGAAAATACTTGTAGGTGTGAACTTCTGAATTACCCCCTAAACTTCTTTTATCCATGATTCTTCTACTTGCAGAAACGCCATAACAAGACCAGTTCCAAGGATGTTGGTGATGCCAATACAGATGTTGCAGATTTATCCACTAACGGGTCTAGATCATTTGTTTCAAGCCAACTTGTTTTCAGTACGTTGTATATACATGTGCTTATTACGTTTATTCTTTTTAATTGTCAGGGCGAGGGATAAGCAACAGGACGGGCTGGACTCTCTTCCCAAGAAAAATGAATCGGGTCATCACAGGAAAAGGAAGTGGGAAAAACCTTCCGGTTTCATCAGGAGCAAAACTGATAATACATCCGCTGAGGATGGTAGTAGATTTAAGATGAGAAAAAGAGCTGCGACCTCCAGTAGTAAGAGGAGTTCAATGGTGGATGGTTCAGGAGACGATCGGAGAACAAATTTTTCAAGGCGTGGGGATCCTAGAAAGGAAGGAAAGAGAGGGATCAAACACGGAAACAAACATCAGAAAGAAAGATTTGGAGTTCGTAGGCCTTTTAAAGCTTCAAAATCTAATCACAATAACTCCTCTAGTTGATGATTGGGGATCTTATTAGTTGGGTATGTTTAGAAGGGTAAACAACCGTTCTTGCAAGTTAGAAGTCCCACATTGCACAAGCCCCTGCATTGCTTGTTCGAATCACCTGCATGCTCCTCTGTTTCAAGAAGATGTAATCAGGAACGCAATGAAAACGAATACGTGAGCAGAGCTGGTCCTTCTTTTAGAACTTTTTACAAGGAACCTCAATGCCAAATGTCTTGATGGTGGTGGTGGTGGTGACTTGGTCAGCTTAACACCGTGATGGTTCTCCAAGGCAACTCTTTTCTTTTTAAAATATGACATCACAAGTGATAGGTGAGAATTCAAACTTTTGCTTCAAATTAGAAAAGTATACATACATGTCTTACTTGTTTAAGCATGCCCAATTTGGGGTTAGTTTACTTATAGTGTAAGCTTTACATTTAAGGTGTAAGATTGCTTGGTCTTTAATTTTATTTATTATCAATAAAGATTGTCATATAAAGATGTTCTTTATAGTATTGATTTGCTGTACAAGGTAGCAGCTTTGGAGATCTCAGTTCAAACAAAAATATTAAAGCTGCTGAAGAGATTGGTTCGACCTTCAAATTTGAATTCCATAGACTATTTTGATGAAAGAAAAATAAAAGTAAGATATTGAATATATATACCAATTGGAAGAAAATATCTATATATATGTGATGTTCAAAAGTAATTCAATACCTTTTCTTTTTTCTTTACCAAATTATCATTCCTACGGTCAACTTGTTGAAGTACTGATTTAATCGGCGATTGGTATAATAGACTGAGGGTTCGTTTGGATTGAATTAAGAAAAAAATGTTTTTCAATAATACATTTCCTTTTAAACACTTTTTGAAAATGAGTTTAAAATTTAAACACTTAGACTTTTTTATAAGTGTTTATATGTGAATTTAGTTTTTAAATATTTCTCCAAAATAGATTATTTTATAAATGAATTTTTTTAAAATGCATTATTTTAATTTGCTAAACACTACCATTTTTTTTTAAAATAGTTTTTTTGGCAAAATTAAACACTTTATAATCTAAACTAAATACACTCTGAGTTTGTTTACAAATCCGTAATCGTCTATTTATGTGTTATTTCTTTAACGATTATTATGTTAAACAATAATTGATGAAAAGCAAAGAGAGATTTTCAGCTAACGTTTAGTTCGGAGCATTATTCCAAACACCGGAATAATAACAAACTAAGGATTCCTTTTTTCCGTTTATTTTTTGTTTGAGAATGTTGCGAAATTTGAGTTTGTAGGCTCCAGTACCATTAAGGGTTAAGGGACGTGCCCTTTTATAGATGAATGTATCTTCCACTGAGAGCTTCAATCATTTACAAAATGGAAAATAACCAAGAGTGGTCGACAGGACAGGGCCTCTGAAAGTTTCTTTTCTCTTTGGAATCTTTCTTTTTGATAGGAAAAGATTACGATAGAATTTGGGTGGTACAGATTACGATAGAATTTGGGTGGTACAGAACCTCACTTATTCTTATCTCTTTGCAATCTAAGAAAAACAAAAACACAAACAAAATACAAGAGAAACAAACTAGAGCTGAAAAGATATGTTTACATTTGTCCTAAGTCTTTCTCGATATTATCTCTTCACATCACAATGGTGATGATGTCACTTGACGTTGTCTTAATGGCCTAGATTGGACCTCTGAACGTCATTCATATTAATTTCGTAAAATCTTTGAAACTCGATAGATCCAAGGACTTACTCTCGACTTCTCCACCATAAATTGCCCAAGCATCCTATTCCCTTTGAATTTATTAGATCAATTGGACGTGGTAGGTTTTCCTATAGGAATCAATTCTCGCAAACGGTGCTAGCATGTACAGGTGGTCACTCCACTTCAGTCGATTTTCTTTAACAATTATTATGTTAAACAATAATTGGTGAAAAGCCAAAAGAAAGATCTTCAGCAAGTTGATCAATTGACAACAAACTATTTTGAATTCACAGCTTAGGTTGCATTTAATATTACGCACATCCCTCTTTTCAAATGCAGAAAAAAAATCTAATATAGGATAAAATTGCTACAAATATTTACACGCATATAGACTGCTATGTTTGTGTCTATTTAAAATATTATAATCTATTTACGATAGATCATGAGAGATTATTATTTATGTCTATTTGTGTCGTGATAGTGCAATAGACATATTGTGTCATGATAAACACATATAGTAACCTATTATGGTCTATCAGATATAGACTACGATATTTTATAATATTTATAAACATTTTTGTTCATTTTATTATATTTAAAAGAAAATTATTGCAAAAGGTAAAACTAGTGAAAATATTCATGAAATATAGAAAAATTTAAGATTTTATCATTAATAGACACTGATAATGAATAAAGAAGAAAATTATGTTACTATGTTTGTAGGTGAAATTCAACTTCATAAAACCTTTCCAATGGTCAAATTTATTGGAAAAATATATACTACCGGATTATTATCACAACTGCAAAAGAAAACTAATAATTCAAAGAAATAATTGCAAAAGAAAACTAATAATTCAAAGAAATAATTCACAACGTTCCTTTCTTTGACACCGATCAGCCACACTATTTAGTTTGTGTGAAACACATAAATCTAAAGTAGCATAGTTCAACTAGAATCGAATATGTTAATGATCAGATATCTGAAATTCAAAATCTTCCCAACCCCATTTCCTATTATATACCAAAAAAAGATGTAATATCAAGCACAAGATTAGATTAGATAAGAAATCCCTCCCCAAAACCATAGAGAAGATTGAGAAGATTGAGCTCATTTAAGAGTCATTATAAGAGAGCTCTTGCATTTAAACATTGCGTCTTATTCAAATATAGAAGATTGCATTACAAACATCTAATACGACTGGTTATAACTTTACATTACAAATAATGAGGACACACCTATCAAGGAACTTGAACTATAAACATGAGACCTTGCCAAAACGAGTATTAACTCAACTAACATAGAGCTCGTATTATCGACTTAGAGGTTAGGAGTTCAATTCCTCTATCCCACGTATAGATGTGAGACATCACTGCAGCTACATAAGAAATGCAGCTACATAAGAAATGCTAGCTTGTGTTATCCTTTAGACAAATTCCAAGTATAAACATTATGTCTTCGGGATCACAGAAATTTCAGCTATGAACATAGAAACTTTGGTGGCAAAATCACCTATTGTATCTCTCAACAAGACTTTCAACCGTTGTGCTGCACCCGCATAGGGGGTAGATGCATATTAACACCTTATCTGATAAAATGGAAGGGTACGAATACAGAGTTTGCTCCTGGCTATCTTTTTAGAGATTCTGCATTTGATTGAGTGGTGCAAAAGATCACTACAAGATTGAAAATGATAATATAATGAAACCAAATGAAGCTTTCCATTATTAATATCCAAACACACGTTTAAAGACGGTGACAACTCAACTCAATTCAATCAAACCTGAAATGACAGAAAATTACATGCAGCTATCTTATCATACATCTCTACTTTAAATTTCGCAGGGTACCACTTTCATGCTTTATCACAAGTTCACCCGAAGTCTTTTTAATTTGTAAGTTTAGCCTTTGTATGGTTAGTTTAGTTATAGAAGTCATCTTGCAGAGGACAAGTTTTTTTGTTCACAAGTCTGAAACATTTAGCTTCAGAGAAAAAAGAAGATTCTCGGCAAGGGTAGAGATGTATTGGGGAAGTTTAACTACGGCTGTTCGCCATTACTTTTTTTTTTTTTTCTTTTTTTGCTCCATGTGCTTTGGGTTTTTGTTTGTTTGTTAGTTGTTTTATTATTATTATTATTGAAAAAAGTTTCTTTTCACTAAAAATATGAAAAGAGACTAATACTCAAACATTCAAAAGCCCTCCATATAGGAAAGTAACAAAGTCAAATAACTTGTCTATTTTTAAATTTATTCTATGTAAGTAAGGTTGTTTCTAGTTAAAACAACACTAATTAGAGAAATACACAACCGCATACCAACTCTTTCTTTGATGACAGCAGCATACTCAGCATCACCACAATGTTGTGCAAAGAAAAGTATGTTATTGTACATTGCATGAGACGGTTGAATTCCTGCATCATTCATCCACTGCAATACCTGTACGCTAGTTTGTTTAAATTTCTATATTCCTAGCTGGGAATATAATGAGAAAACTTAAAAATCGTGTCATGTGTTATTCAACGGAATCAAATGTTGGCGAGTTTGGTGATTGTCTATCTATTTTTCATAGAAAGCAAAAACTTAATTAGAGGGTGATTGTCTATCTATTTTTCATAGAAAGCAAAAACTTAATTAGAGGGTGAAAGTATTAACCAAAATCGTACCGAACTCCAGAGACTAAAAAACAGTTACATTGTTTGGATTTTCTCTTTGAAGAAAAACAAAAGAGACAACTTCTCATTAAATAAATAAAAAGAATTCAAACTGAGTGAAAAATAGAACCGAATGAGACAAAAGGAACCACTGCAGAGAATTAAAAGAGAACAAAATACAAAATACAAAAAGAAACTTCCCCAATGAGAAAACACTGAGAACCAAAAATGCTATGGAAGAGCTGAGTCTCAACCTAAAGGAAAGACCATAAGGGAGAAAAAGAAAACTGAGCCCCAAAACAACAAATGAGAACCAATGAACCGAAACTTGGTGCACCCCTATTAAGCAAGTGTATAAGAGGAGGCACACGAAAGAGGGTAGTGGTGAATAATAGGCTGATAGAAATAAGCTAAGAGTGGACCCACGAGAAAATAGCAAGTGGCCTGTGAATGGAGTGATATGCATAGTGAGAAAATAAGCGAGGGGGACGTTATTGCTATACTCAGTCTGATAGAAAGTTGAACTTCGGAGATGGAGGAAGCTCTGTAATTCTTCCCTTGACTTAGTACCTTGATTGATAAATAAACCCTCGTCCATATCAAAACATGAATGACAAAAAGACATTCCTAAGAGAAAACAGTGTTTCAAAAGACTTTTTAGGCCAAAAGACGTTTCTGGAAAAGAAAATGCGCCAAATTAGGCACTGGGAACATCTTTCAACATATCAATTTGCATTAGACATTTAAACGTTTTGTCTTACTTTAGAAACCATAACTATTGGTATCTTGACTAAAGCTTCAACAGGATTTAGACTTTCATGTATAGAAAAGTACTAATAATTCTCATAGCACTGCTCCAAAGTCTAGGCTTGCTCACAAGTTGCTTTAGTAATAGCAGTAGTACCAAGATATCAGGAAAAAAAAATGCATGGGATAACTAATGTCCAAGTAATATACAACTCCTATATTCAGTAGTCATGGATATATATTAGTATGAACAGCTCTAAGGGTTTTGAAATGTCATATTATCAAAATATGAAGCATACCTCAATGTATTTTCTCCACTTTCCGGCAGACAAAAGGTTCTTCAACAAGATTGAGTAAGTATTGATATTGACACTGGATCCCAATGCCACGAATCTGTAAAACAGCTGTATTTGTGGGCAAAATATCTGAGTTCAACACATTACAAGGATACAAACACTTGGTAGATGTAAATCATGTTCATAGATATCATACTTTAAACTATCTTGAAAGAGAAACAGAGAACTGAAGTGAAAGGTGTAGAAAATTTTACTAAATTCCAAACATTAACCAATAAAAATAATATATATATATCAAGTGATATAATATTTTATTTGCCTCAGTATAATATTAATTTGCCTTGACCCAAAACCTAGCTTTGGGTCAATTGGTAATCTAAGAGTATACTTTCATTTCCAATTACCTTTATCATAATCTCTGTCTTTCCACTTTTTCCCAGAAACTGCAGAAGATGGTTAATAGTTCCAAGTGAAACAAGATGAAAAGAAGGCTCCATCAGATTTATCAAGTCTGTAGCTTTCCTCCAATCCCGCAGTCTGCATATACAGTTCAGTAAATAGTTTTTAGTGAAAGAAATAACACAATTAAGTAAACCTGAAAACCTTATGTGCCCAAATGATCCAAAGCAAAGAGGGATGCCTCAGAAATTTTTTTAATGATTCCATAAATCTGTAATCGTAAGTGGTTATCGTATTAAAATGTTTGAGGATGATGAAAAAACTGTCAGTTAATGTTTAGCCAACTACTAAAGAAAATATGTAAAATATATACATGTTAAATCTTACATGCTACAAGCTGACAACATTTCGAAGAAATTGGCATCATTGAAAGGAATTCCCTTCTCCTTCATAATTTCTGCCAAAATAAGAACGTTGGAAGCCTGGTTTCCCTTATTAAATGCTTTCATCAACGCAGAGCATGCTATAGAATCTAGTTGAATGTTATTTGCTTCCATTTCCTGATATAAGGCGCAAACTTTTTCCCACATCTCTGATAGGAAAATTAAATTATAAAAATTCAGAATCAAACAATATCAATACAGTCAAATCAGATCAATGAACTGAAAAACCTACCAGATGCACTATATGCATTTATCATTGCTGTATATGTAACTAAATCAGGACAACAACCACTCCCCTTCAATGAATTAAACAAAGATTCTGCTTTCACAAGTTGACCCTGAAATGTATGAAAATTAAACAGTCAATAAAAGATTTATCACAATTGACAGGTAGTCTAGATGAGGGAAGTATCTCGTCTTGCTAGAGTACTCACCTGCTTACTATAGGCACAGATCATAGAAGAGTAGATCTCTCTGGACAAAGGAATTCTTAAATCTAACATTTCTTTGAAAAAGCAGAGTGCTTCTTCATATTTTGACATCCTACAACAACCACTTATCAAGATAGTAAATGTGACAGAGTCTGGTTTAGTAGTCTTATTCTTCATTGATCTATACAAATTAATTGCCTTTTCATATTCACCAATATTCATATAGCTCCCAATAGCTGAATTACATGCAATAGTGTTCAAATGAATTCCCCGAAGCTCAGCAGCTGAAAGCACAGAATCTATATTCACCTTTTGACCAAATCGTCCACAAGCAGCCAAGAGGGTGCATATGGAAACAACATTTGGATGAATTCCATCTTGTTCCATCTCACGTAAGATGTCAACAGCTTGAGGTAAGTAGCCATTTGATCCATATGCATCCATCAGTGCATTGTAGCTAACAAGATTTGGCTTACATTTGTTTCTCTTCATCATATCAAACACTTCTCTAGCCCTAGCAGGCTGCTGAGATCTTCCAAATGTACTAATTAAAGATGTATAAGATACAACATCCGGACAAAAACCACTCCTTTTGATCTCATCAAAAACTGAAAAAGCTTCTTTATCCATCCCATGGGATGCATATGCACTTATTAAAGCATTATACGAAACAATGTTAGGTTTTATGCCTTCCGCCAGCATTGTACTAAATACAGCTTTACAATCTTCAATCTGTCCACGAACAGAATAAAGATGAATGATGCTTGTGAATGTCACAACATCGGGACGACATTCAGACCTCTTCTCCCGCATGGAACTAAAGATTTCAATGGCTTGTCCATATTGTTTGACCTTTATCAAGCAATGAATCACAATATTAAGTGTAGTGGTGTCAGGTCGGATGTTTGTGCCTTTCATCAATTCAAAATATGACAAAGCTTTTGAATACTGAGCCCCACTTTTGTATGCAGATAGAACAATATTGTGGGTCACAAGATCAGGACCAACCCCATTGTCTGTCATTTTCTTGCAAACTCTCAAAGCTTCTCGCCAATTTCCACAAGATCCACATGCATTTATCAAATTATTAAATGTTGATCGACTAGGAGGGATCTGCGCAAATCAAGAAATCATAAATTGCATAGCACAATATCTATATTGATAAATTAAGATTTAAAAAATAATTCACATAAGCTTGTTTACATTGTTTGAATATTCACAGAATTTTTCTATAACTTTCTTCATTATTTATTATTTTATCAGTAATGGTTATTTATCTATATAATAAATAAGAAGTAATATCAGTGGAAACTGAATTTTTTTTAAATCTTGCAACTCTGTTGGTTTTATAATGTAAAATATTTCACATAAGTTTGGGTTGTTGTACAGAAGGGACAGTGACCAGCCAAAAAAAGAAATATGATCCCATAAAAAGGCTAAAACTAGAAAAAAGAGGACTTATATCATCCAAGCAAATAGCAAACAGTGCTTCTACCTCTCCCATGTAAAACATTGCAGCTTTTGATGCATGTCAGTCCATCACTCCATAATTCTCAATCCATAACAAATTTCTTTTTCATTCCTTTACAATGTGCATACTTCCATCTCAAGAAACCCCTTTCTTCTCTTTAACCTTCCACAAAAACTTCCATCCCCATGCTTTTCATCCATTCAAAACTGCTCTTCCTACCTTTTTGAAGGTATTAAAGAAACATCTTCAACTAAGAGACCATGTATGGATTGATATTGTGTTTTCAACTGTTCTTTTCTACACAATAGCTCTCTCTATTACCATTCCTATGAAGTGACAGAGCGAGAGTTGGGGAAGAACAACCCTATTCATGGTGGCCCAGGGATGGAGTAATGTCTTATGCAAAAGCTAAAGGGACTCAAATCAATCATTAGTGCATGAAATAAACCATCTCTCATGCAAGTTAAACCATGTAAATCTCCATTGATCAGTGGAGGTCCACAATGCTACCATCCTCAATAAACTTGTTAAACTTTCTCATAGATCCAGAGAAGCCCCCGCCCAACTTTTCCACCACTACCAAAAATCTAGAAACATGGAAGTCCCTAGTTAAACACCAACAAGCCCCACAAAACCCGTAACAACTTTCTAGTTCTTACCAAAAAGCTCACAATTTTCATTTCCCTGTCTCAAAAGCTCGTGCACCCAAATTGTCCAACCTAATTGCTGATCAGGAAAGGTAGACAATACATAAGGAAAATATGAGCCCCTTAACCATCTCCACAAAAGACACTATGCGTAATTCCACAACACCATAATGACTCCTGAAGCACCTACAACTACAACCTCAAGAGTCGAGCAAAAAACAACTCAATAGACCCCCTTCTTCCATAAACACTCCGAATGAAGCTCACGTGAAGACTGAATCACTTGGATTCTAACAAAATAACCAAATCAAGATTTTTATTTTATATTCGTGAGTGTCTGGACCAGCTTGCTTGCACCTTAACTAATCTCACGAGTCAACCCGCTTACCCCTATAACATTGGTGTCAAGAAAACTCATAGGAAATTAATTCCTAGGTAGGTGGCCTCCATGGATTCAACCCTCGACCTCCAAATCAAGGTTTTTTGTTTCTTTTTTCTTTTTTTTTTTTGTGGAGAAAAAGCTCATAAACCAACCTTCTCTTACCCCTCCCAAGCCCTCAAAGATTCCAACAAATATATGCGTGCGTGTGTAAGAAGTTGAGTCCCTAGCTTTTGCAGAAGCATGCTCACATTGCAAATAACAGAATTGAAACTTCTTCAACTCCCTTGATTCTCTCCTTAAAGAGCCCTCCCCTTCCACACCCCTCCCTCTTATAGATTAAGGAATAGGACTATCGACTGAAAGAAGCCAGAGGCTGTACTTCACTGCCTCTAAGAAACTAGGCAACCTAGCCTAATCACTAAAATGCTATAGAAAGTATCAGTTCAAAAGGCAAAAGTAATGCTGCTAAAGGTATCAAATGTGCAAAAATGAAAATAAGCTACAAAGGCTGCTCAACACCGACAGGAGATGAACTTGATGTCTACATCAATAAATAACTATTTTACATTCTGGTATGCAGCTAGAGCTGAACGTAGTGGTACAGATGCAAAACTTTATCGTTCCTGAGGTGTTGATCTTAAAGGTTTATTCCTAGTTCTTCACATTCTTGAACATGGAAGGGTGGTGGCTTATGGGCATACAGATGCATGCATGCATGTATGTGTAAGTGTACTTGACCAATCAAAGACAAGAAGGTTGCTCACAGTCAATCAGAGGCACTAAGATCTTAAGGGAAGTATATAAATACACACAGCAGCACGTAGCATGTCTTCCATTATATTCATTGCCCAACGCCATTGACCTGCTCTACCATGTGCATTGATTAGGGCATTGTAGGTCTCGACATCAGGTTTGCATCTAAAAAGAAATATTGTTCAATTAACAACATTTGAACAGAAATCAAAGTGGCGTCACACAACAAGAAAACTTTCACATGACCACATAAGAAACATTATTCAATACTTCAACAATGGCGAATCTAAGACCTACCTCCATTTTTGCATTTCAAAAAACAAACCACGAGCTTGATCTATTCGGTTATGTCTGGCATGCAGCCTTATCATCATATTGTAGATATCGTTACGGGCACAATAATTCCGCTGGTTCTTCATCCAATCAAATACTTGAACACAGTGTTCAATGGAACCAATTTGAGTCAACTCCTGCACAAGAGGAAAGAACCGTTGAGTTGATAATTTTTTTTTTGCTTAGATATATATTTCCCGGCAAAGAAAATTCTTGAAGTAGAGAACAAAAATCTTGTTAACTCAATTCTTCATAACGTAAAAGGAATATTTTATGACCGTTTCACAAACTTACACCAAGCATGTAAACTCAAACCAGTCGAATAATCAAAGTTTAACCATTGCACAATAAGCTGTTAAAGAAGACAGAGAGAAAGAACGATACCTTCATAAGAGCAGGATAATTCTTTCGAGAAAATCGTCCAACCCAGCAATTTAGCAAAGCCTCGACATCACCAGAGCGTTGTAGCTTCAGAATCCTTTGTACGACTTCAGTGACCGTCCAGTCCTTCTGGAATCGTTCGCCCTTAACTCGCAATTGGTACCGCCTGGGAATATCGTGTTTTCTGAGCCCGTCAACGAGGGTTCGAATTTCGTGTTTGCCGTTGTCGTAGTCTACTAAAACTTGCTTTCTCTCTTCGAACGCCGACTCGTTCTTCGAATTCTTGCAAATGATGAGGGTTTTAGGAAGAGTGGAATTCAAGCTCCGGCAAGGACAAACGGCAGGATAGGACATTTTGTGGTGGTTAGAGGAGGCGTAATGACAGTGGGGTGGCAGTGACGCCATGGATTAGAGAGGGAGAAAGACCATGAGAATTGAAATGAGCCAAGCCGAGTAGCGACCACTATAAGTATCTCGTCTAAAATTTCTTTAAAATAATAAGTACGTATATATATATATTTTTTTTAAATTGCTAAAAAAAATGAAAGTGTTTATAAAATATACTCAATAAGCTATAAAAAAAATTTGAGCCTAAATAGTTTAACAAAATAAAAATATCTGTGTATTTTTCCTTTTTTATATCTATATGAGTGTTGCTACAACATTTTATATTTAATTTAAATTTTTTATTTTTTCTTGAATCTTATGAATGTAGTGATAATAACATTGTTTGCTCTTATTGATTAAATAGAAATCTTGCATTTATTATAGTTTTTTTTGTTTTTTTTTCTTGAATACTAGTACAGATACCAACCCTGCAACCTTTCAGCAAGTATTATTTTCGGTGTTATTAATAGTTCTGTGGATGTTGTATCCTTTATCTAAAATAATCATGTTTGGCAATAAAATAAAATTGATTTTTGAAAAATAAAAAATCTCTTTAGATTTATTTTTAAAGCATCAAACTAATAAGATGATTCTCCCTTGTTAATTGTGAGGGAATAAGCTCTAACATTTTTAAAAATAAATTAATAAAATTAGGTATTCATTCAAATCTTTTGATAACTGTTGTCGGCCAACTTTCGATTACTTTTTTGGTTTTCTGTCACCAAACTTTTGACGGCCATCATCGACAAACTTCTAATGATAGTTTTCTTAAGATGGTCACTAGTCAACCTTTGTTCATATATGTTTCTTGGCAATTGCTTGACAACCACTTTTTCTTTTCACAATCATAGTCAATCAATTTTCAACAACTATTTTTTATAACAATTGTTAAACCACTCCATGCAACCTCAACCTCAACCTCAAATCAATGTTTTTCAACAACACCATTAGTCAATTTTTGACGATCACATTTCAACAACTGACATCGAACAACTTCCAATAAATTAGATAATTATTAAAAATAAATTAATAAAATTAGATATTTATTAGAATTTTGGGTGACCATATTTCCGACAACCGCTTTCATCCATATGTTGACGACCGTGTTTTGGTGACTATCATTAGTCAACTTGAGCAACCACGGCCACCAACCTCTAATCACTATTTTTCACCAACCACCATTTCCAACTACAATTTTCTAGTAACCGTCGATAACCAACTTTTTAATAAAAACATATTTTAAAACGTAAATGTGTAAATTAATAAAATATATTTTTTTTATTGTAATTAATTTGTTAAATAATTTTTAAATATAAAATATAATCTGGTAATTTTAAAATCACTATTGGAACATAGTAACTCAAACTTACTTTTAAGTATTTGAAAATTTTTAAAAGTTTGTAACCAAACAAAAATTTAATAGTTAAAAGTTCACTTTTACAAAATTGATTGTATATAAATATATCCTTTTAAAATCACCATACCTATCATTTTCAAACATTCATTTTCAAACATGCTCTCAAACTAGATATGAAATTAACATATATTTTAAAATGGATTGTAATAGATCTAATTTATAGGATATTTTTGACATAAAATACAATGTTCAATAATATTATATATAATTTACCAAAATAATATAAGTCAACGTGAGTGTAAAACTTAACCATAATTAGTATGATCTTCTATCTTAAAAGTTGGATGTTCTGTGCCTACTAAAAAAACGATATAAATCTATAATTGAGAAATGTAACTTCTATAAGTAAATTTTTTTAAAAATAACAGGCCCAAAAAATCATGCAATTCTCTTCTCGATATTAACATATACATATATATATACACACACACATATACACATATATATAAACTTAAGCTGTTTGTTTAGTTGATGTCCAAAAGTTCCATGCAACAAATATTTGGATTAGTGCATATATTTGTTTCACGATAATGTAAAATGTCATGACTTATAAGATTCTCAAATACCTTACAACGTCTTTACGAGGGACATTCCAATAGTTTTTTATGCCCTCACGAAACACATGATTTTTTCGATGCTCATGTTGAGTGGCACCCCTTTTTTTTTCATCTCTTCATCTTTTTGTTGTATGTTTATGTGAGAGATTGTTTTCAAAATATAGCAAAAATGAACCTAAATAATTATAAAAAATAACAAAATATTATTGTCTACCACAACAAACACTAATAAACTACTATCAATTATCACTAATAGACACAAATAAATATCTATCCGTGTCTATTACAATAGGTTATCGATATTGATATAAATTATTATAATTACTCAACAAAATTTTAACGATGACTTAATTAAACTAGTTGAATATTTTAAAATAAGACCCAATTACATGCATATTGTAAATATTTGTTTTAAATATGGATGTGAGGATAGAGATTAAAAGAAATAGAAAAAAATTACAAAATAATATAAAAATTTGACAATTAATTACAAAATTAAAGGTGACATCAAGCATTTACATATAAACATAAATGTAAATTGTTTACAATAACATGTATATGTTTAATACATCTTGGATATCTAATTCAAAATATTGATAATTTTAATATAAATCGTAATCAAACTACGATTGTCATTTGCTGTAAATGTTGAAGATAACTCACATCAATTCAAGTTTGAAAAAAGTCATCTATTTACTTGAACGAAATTAAAAATAATATTAAGTTTTTTAAAAATGAAAATCTGAGAGGTTAAAAGAAAAAAAACCCAAGTTAATATAGTTTTAAAAGTTATACATTGACATGTGAAACTATACACCATCGAATACTATAAAATTGAAAAAACTTCCTACCTAGCATATGTAATTGATTAAAGAAATTTTACTATATTTGAAGTTATCTTATCTTCATCATCGTTATTGTTATCATTTGATAATAATAACAAAAAATTGAGCATAAATCGAGTCTCATTTGAGAAGAAAAGCAGCAATATGACTCTAATGATGGTAGTTGTTACTAAATGCATGTAATAATCCTATAAGAGGGTAAAAATGAAAATGCCCTAAAAGAATAAGAGTAAGCATTTAGTAATTGTTTAGAATAATGGAGAAATATTGGAATTAACGTCCACAAACATAGCATGTTAGGCCAACAGGTAGCAACCTGGCTTTTCCACCAGCCGACAAGTGGCATCGGGCCATCACGTGATCATCACGCGCACTTTCAAACTCTTATAATTTACCTTCTTACCCTCCTCCCCATGCTAGCCGTTGCAACCACTTTTTCCCGCTGTAGAGGCATGTGATGGTACCCTCCAAGGCCTTCCAAATTCCGAGGACAAAATAGTAACTTCCTGCTCCCTTTTCCCTCTCTTCTCTCTCCCCGAACTGTAGTTGCCCCTTCGTGGTCAATCAAAATCCACCAAATTCAGGCTCTTTTTTCCTCACTCACACTCTCACTGAACCTCTCTCTCTCTCCTCGTTTCGTTGAGATTCTCCTTTCTAGGGTTTAGGTTTTGTTTGTGTTTCCATGGCTTCTTCGTCTTCTGATCCTGGCTTCAAACACGAACCTGGTGCCTGTAGCACTGCTGCTGCTGGAAGAGGGACGGCGGAATCTTCCGAGGTTGTTATGGCGAATGATCAGCTTTTACTCTATAGAGGGTTGAAGAAAGCGAAGAAAGAGAGAGGTTGTACTGCCAAAGAACGCATTAGTAAAATGCCTCCGTGTGCTGCTGGAAAAAGAAGCTCTATATACCGCGGAGTCACTAGGTAATTCTCATATCAAACGAAGCTGGTGCGTTTGATTGCTGAGAGTTCTGTTTTTCTTTCTTTCGTTTTTGTTTGGAAATGATTTGAGTTCCTTTTGCTTACGGATTATCGAAAATTTAATCGGAAAAGTGTAGAATTGTTGCTCGGTGCTCGCAGACTAATTTGATACTTTGTGCAAAATTTGCTGTTTACTCAAATGGAAAAGAGTCGAGTCCTTGTTCATATAGGGAGATTTTGATACGATGAGACAAGGATACGATCAAGTGACTCTTTGCATGGGTGAATATGTAAGTTGAGCTAATGGCTACCGCAGTTTATGCCATAGTATTAAGCCTTAGTTACGCACGAAAACAGAATCTGAACTCGATAATTCTTACGTTGGTGAAAGAGAGAGTAACTGAAATGGCTAAATGATCAACAGCATCTTAAGTAGATCTAGACATAAGAGGAATTTTTCGTATTGAGCTGATCTGTTCGCAGGTGTGGTATATAAAACCATAATGATTGAGTTCGTGAGGTGAGGCAAGGGCTATTTTTATGAATTAGAAAGAAGATTACAAAATATATACTTATTGCGCATTGTAACTAATCATCATTTTGTTGAAGTCACCCACCTCATTAGGTACCTTACCAAGTCAGTAGATGTGTTATCAGATGTTATTATCACAAGATGATCAACTATTTTTTTCAACTAAAAGAATTACTTCCTTATTTTTATCTAGCGAGATTTAATTGGCTGACATATCTAGTAATGTACACTTATTCTTTTAGTTTTACCTTTTTCTATGCTGACTAGCGCCTGTGAATGGTTTGGTGATATTAGGCATAGATGGACTGGTCGTTATGAAGCTCATCTTTGGGATAAAAGTACTTGGAACCAGAACCAGAACAAGAAGGGAAAGCAAGGTATTTCTCTCTCACACACACATAGGCACACACAAATATCTGTGAAACCAATCGTTTGCTTTGGAGTACTGAGTACTGACAGCACTTTTATCTTTAAAATGTGCATGGAACTTCTGGCATATGATTGATCATTCCAGTGTATCTGGGTTAGTATTCTAATCTATTTTCCTCTTTGTACTTTTTAACATTTACTAAGACTGGATTATTATGGCCTTTACGCATATTTTTAATGAATAACCTGAATTTACAGGAGCATATGATGAAGAAGAGGCTGCTGCTAGAGCATACGATTTGGCTGCCTTAAAATACTGGGGTCCTGGGACTCTTATTAATTTTCCAGTGAGATGTCGCTTAATCCCCTTCCCTTCAAGAAATGGAAAAATGCCAGATAGAAACCAATACTTTCATGACCATAGTTTCTCAATAATTATTTTTATGCAAACTTTGAAGCATGTATTCTTCTTTTTTATCCTTTGTCTTACAGTCCTAGAGCTATTTCTATTTAAATTGTGGGACATTTTTCTAGCTTCTCAGAAAGTGTATTAAATAGTTGGAGTTTTGGAAGAAGTATTATATTATCTAGAGAAGTATCTTCAGTACTTGCATATTTTGTTCTGCTCGACTTTCTTTGTGTAATAAGAAATGTAACAATTGCATTTTGCAGGTGACTGATTATACAAGGGACCTTGAAGAAATGCAGAATGTTTCAAGAGAGGAATACCTTGCATCTCTAAGAAGGTAAGTAGAAACTGTTGAAACATCTACTGTGATACAATCAGCTACTGCTCATACAATTATATACTTTTCAGAAAGAGCAGTGGATTCTCCAGGGGAATATCCAAATATCGTGGTCTCTCAAGGTATTTCTTTTTTCCTTGTTAATGTTAATAAGAATTATTGGTTTGTGACATATATGTTGACCTCTTCTATGTCCTCGTGATAATTCAGAAATATATAGGTTATGATTTTATAATTTTAATACCTCATGATTAAAACTGTTACTATGTTATGCAATTCTTTTCTTTTCTTTTTTTTTTTTTTAGTAAATGTATGTAAACTGCTCTTCGATCAAGAAAGCTGAGAGAATACAATAATGCATACAAGGCAGCTGATTCAAAGGAGCCATACAAAATATCACATTACGACGGGCTATTTTTGGGGGTTTTTTATGCCCTTTTATTCTTTCTTTTTTAGTTATCATAATAAAATTATAATATTATTTTTTAAAGTACAGGCTTACTAATGATAGATTGATTTAGAGGAGATAATTTTAATATTCTTTTTTAGGAAAAGGGAATAGCTAGTCAAGTTGCTGGCATTGGAAGTTTTTGGGAAACATGATTGATGTGGTTCAATTACTTGGTAGAGTTTGATGTACTCTTAGACACAGTACAAATTAATTCTAAAATGGATAAACTTGCTCCTTATTGATCAAACCTAGATTGTATTGGCTGTGACTCAGGAAGACTTGCACTGTATCACGCTCTTCAGTTAGGATGGTACTTGCAACAATATGTTGCTTTGTATTGAAGGGGAACTTAGCTTTGATGTTACAATTGAACGTTTTGTTATATGTTAACTTTATTTTATGTCATGCTTGGATTCGAAACAAGAAACAAGTGGGGGGCACAAATCTTAGACGGAGGATAACTAACGGGCCAAAGGCCATTTCTGTCATGCTTGGACAATCCTTTCATCGAGTAAAAGAAAGGACATTTCCCTTCAGTTTATTAGCGCTCTCTTTTGGGAACCACCTTTAGCGTGGGGGGAGCATTAGACCTTCAACAACTTAGAAAATACGTTTAGTATGGGCTTGCGTCTGTCCCCTTGTTTGTTATTTTCATATCATCTGTGAAATTTGTTGGTTTTTTATTTTCTAAAGAAATATTCTACTTTTTTATTCGTCTTTTGATTGTGGATCTCTTAGCATAATCATCTCATAGTTTCACCTTGGTTCCTGCAAATTAGTATACTGCTTATTTACTATCCTGATGCCATTTCTTTAGAGTCGTATGAGGTATGGAGTAGAATAAAAACGTTGAATACGTCTATCATTTTCTTTCATTTCAATTTCCCTTCTTCACTTCCACTTTCAAATGCTCTTCGTATCGTTGAAATTTTGATTTAGAGTGTAATATTTAAACTATTGTTGTGGCTTCAAATGAACCCTTAATAGACATGATGCATACCTAAGCCTTCATTTTGTTGATCTCTGTTGACTATTGTTGCTGCTTTTGTAAACTAGTCGATGGGATCCTTCATTTGGTCGTATGCCGGGCCCTGATTATGTTAGCAGTATAAATTATGGTAAGTTGGCTTAACTTATTACTATATCATGTCTCTAGCTTCAATTATAGTTCTCTCATTGGATTCATTTGATCTTTGAGTTTACTTAAAAGTATACAAGAACTTTTCATATGGATAATAAACAGTGCCTACCCTGCAATGTGGTTAAGGTGCTGGAGATGATCAAGCAACTGAAAGTGAATTTGTCCACAACTTCTGCATTGAAAGGAAGATTGACCTAACAAGTCATATTAAGTGGTGGGGGCCAAACAAAACTCGAACGGCCAGTGCAGGCTCAAAGTCATCAGAAGAAGACAAAAATAGTTGTGTTGGAGAAGTTGGCAGTGAACTCAAAGCTCTGGGACAGACCACCCGTCCTACAGAGCCATATGAGATGCCCTGTTTGGGTACTTCTGGAGTAAAGAAGGCTGCTTCCAAGGTCTCTGCTTTAAGCATTTTGTCACGGTCAGCAGCCTACAAAAGTTTGCAGGAGAAAGCTTTGAAATTACAGGAAACTAACAACGAGAATGATGAGAACGAAAATAAAAACACTGTTAACAAGATAGATCATGGGAAAGTGGTTGAAACACCTACCACAAGTCATGGTGGTGATCCCAGCGAGAGATATGGGGTTACTTTTGGAACAAGTGGTGGATTGCCACTTCAGAGAAATATGTTCCCCTTGACTCCATTCTTAACAGCACCTCTTCTTAGCAGTTACAACACCGTTGAACCTTTGGGAGATCCTATTCATTGGACATCTCTCGTTTCTGTTCTTCCTACCGGACTTTCTCGCACAGCTGAGGTTAGTGTGTATACTGTTCTTGTTTTTTGGGGTGAATTTGAGGCGTCTTTTAGAAGGATGGAAAGTACTTTTAGTAAAAGAACATTTTGTGTTTGGTTACATCTTAGACAATATCTAAAAATTCTAAAACAACCTATAAACATTTAGAGCACTTTGGAAATAAACATTTGATTATTCTTTTGTCCGAAAATGATTTTATAGGCTAGTGCTCTAAGGACATTCCAGTTTCACTCATAGTAAATGTTAATGTTCAGTCTGCATCTGAACTAAAGTAACCTTAGCGGGAGAAGATGAAGATATAATCTTAGTAAAATATATTATGTTTAAATTAAAAGCACGTGGAGATTTGTTGTTCCTTTCTTATATAACCTTTCGGTTCTACAATGCAGGTTACGAAAACTGAAACCTCTTCAACTTACACTTTGTTTCGGCCTGAGGAATAAAGTTCAAGGAATTTCTCGCACACCCTACAATCACTTTTGAGTTGAACTCAGTTAGACTGGGTTTCTATGCTGATGTTGCAGCATCTATACATGAGAGAACAAGCTTTAAGGAATAAAGCTTTACTTGAATCACATTACGCTCAAGAACACATTACACATTGTACATACCTGAGGCCTCTTCGATATTTCTATAATGCAAGAGGTGATGAATATGGTCACGAAATGAAGCAAAGAAGAAAGGACGACATCAAGTCTTCGAATATCACGTCTGTTTTATATCATGCACATGTTGTCTGATGGTCATAGTCATATAAATTTGATTCCGTACTTGAATGTGTATTACTTGGTGATATTTATATCCAGTTATCGATATCAAGATCTTGCTGGCGTTTCCCACTTTGACAAGGATTGTTTTATAATCATTCTATTTTCTTTTAACAAAATTTCAATGTTTTACTCCCAGTAATCTGGTGAATATAGTTAGGAGGCTTGCAGCTTGCATTCAGATGTTATTATCCTGCTGGGCCCCAGACTTCATAAGTAAGTTTTCTTTTCTCTAATCAAAATTCAAATAACGTCCATATTTTGCAGTAATTTACTTTGGGATTTTAGCTTTTTTGACTTCTTCTACGGTATTTGTTTACCTGCAAATAAATTAAACCTAAAAAATAAGCTTCGTTTGGTGGACACTTCTTTTAGACTTTATGCATCATTTGTTTACCAAAACAACGAAAACACAAGTAGGAACAACAAAACCATGTCTTCCATTTTGGGAATGGGGGCCACTTACTTGTAAAGTCCCGTTGGCCCAAGCCTGGTCAGCGAGTCAACCTTAGAGGTCCAACAACCCAAGTGTGCAAAATAGGCTTCGGCCATGCTCATGAGGCTCATCCGGTTCAAGTTTGAGATGGTTTGACTTGCACCCAAAGGTTTGGGAGTTTTTAGACTTGCAATGATTCCCTAATTCCTCGATTGCTATTGGGAGAGACCATAATCTTAGGTCAAATTTGATGCAATCCTTTTTTTTTTGCTACGCTAACACAAACTCTAGAAAATATTCAAATGTTAATCATAGGAGGGGTAGAATTAATCATATAATTGGTAGTTTTCAAATTGAGTTTTTTTTCTAAGTGACTCAAATACTTTATGTTATTGTTAGGGTCTCAAAAACTTTATTTTAGTTATTTAAGTTAAAACAACAGAAGAATACAATTCCAATTTCTCTGTACCCTACACTGCATTAAATGCAGAGAATCAAAGAGTTGTCTTTTCGTTTTAGATTAGGTTTTGAACATCTCCACCCACTCTCATTTATTTTCTTTGACCATGCACACATACTTTTCAAGAATACTCAATTGTCTGGCTCTCCATTTTACTCTCGTTACATTCTATAATTATTAATAAAACAAGAGACCAAATTGCTCTTTTAATGGTATAGATTGAAAAGAGAGAATAAACAAATGATTGTGTTTATATTAAAGTTAATATCAAAATTAAAGAAACATTTGAATAACCCAAAATGTATTCATGCTATCAACTCCCTAGTAAATAAGATGCATTGAAAAAGAAAGAATGAAATATATATCTATAAATGTATATCCTTCTGCTCTCATAGAAAAGGTAGGTAATACATCTTTGACATGGATATGAAGGTTGGTTAGAAGTTGAGTATCAAATATTTTTCAAAATTGTACAACTTAAGAACTTTTATACTTGTCATAGTAGCTTTCCTTTACCTATTGGAATATTCCACTTAAGTAGGCTTTCCTTCTGGACCATCAATATAATAAATTTAGAGAGTTGTGTTTGGATTTTGCAGCTTAAAAGAGCTACTACCTTCATGTCCCAAATAGTTATCTTGAAGAAAAGGACATAGTTAAAATTTTAGAAACCACTTTTGATCCCCCGAAGAAGTAACAATTGCAATTAATCTATGAACTAACAATTTACTAGCAAGTCCTCGTTGCGATAAGTATTATTAAGATATTAGACAGACTAAGTCATTCACTTGGAAGCTTTGAAGTACAAAATCAAATTGTTAGAATTATTACTGCTATGATCAAAAGTTATCTTTTTCATTTAATGGTTCATTAAATCTTTTAAAACATTCCAAGCAGAAATAAATGAGTAATTATAAATAAATTTTGAAACAAATAAAAAAAAACTCAGTTTAGAACAGTACACAAACGAGTGGATTCAAACAGAAAACTAAAAGCAAACGTCGTAATAGAATAGTTTTATCTTAAAAGTTCGATGGAAGCAAATTCATTTGCATGTTTGTGAGAGCAGAAAAGGTTTATTTGGATAAATTGATCTCTTCCTCTTGTTTTGCTTGATTTCCATTTCATCTTCTTCCTCAACCTCCAACTTCACTCCAAAGAGTTTCAAGTGTGGCTTCATCATTATCTCATCTGCCTTCTTTTTGTTGCCATTAACAACCACAAATTCGTACTTAGCCACCAAATCAAGAAGCTCTCTGCATTTCTTCTTCATGTTTATTAGTTCGAAGCTCAATACTCCATTCTCCTTTTTTAACTTCTTGTTTTCATAAGCAAGCACTGTGTATTGATCATCAGACGATGAAGTCGACAACGACCTTTGATCGTCATCGTGATTGTCTTGATGTGTGACTTGGATTGCTTTTGCATTACTACTGTGTTTTCGCTTGTTGGTCCATGCTTTTCTTCGACGTATTTCGCATAGTCTTTCTTGACATCCCTTTTTAAACTTCTCATTGTAAAACTCCCACCTGCTTGTTGCAATCTTGCGAAATCCCTACATCAAAGTTTCGTTGCGTATAATTTTGATCAATATTAATAGTAGAGAAATTACTCTGGATTATTAGACCTCTATTTTCATATAATTTGAATTTTCTACCAAACTCAAAAGTTCATACTTTTCACAAGATTGTTGTTTGAAGCCATGTTGTCTTTTTAAAAAAAATAAAAGATTACGTTTTCAAACTTTTATATTAATTTAAGAGTTATCTGTGAAAAACTACTAGATTATCCAAATAGAAAAAAACCCATGTAAGCATGATATAAACTTCTGTCAGCAGTAAAAACAGTCATCATGTTTAATTATCATTATTATTTTTTTAATATATCTTGACCTTTTCTTTTTATTATTTTAGTAAATAGTTTTACAATTAGATGGGCAGAAATTCAGAACATTTCAATCTGTGCATTAGATGTAATGTAACGTCATTAAATGGTGAAAAATATTTTAAAATAGGATAGCACTTTTAACCATCAAAGAATAATATTTGTCTTCATAGCTAAAATTGGCAAATTTTTCTTTCAAGTCAAACTTTGCAATATCTACCAATATCTGTATTCGTTTCTCACTTTCTAAATTTAAAATTTAAATCCTCGTGTGATTTTTCTTAGTTTTTATTTTTTTTCCCATAATTTCAAAACTTAAAACTATATAAAAAAATTTGCAATATTATTATAACGAAATCGTAATCAAACGAGTTTTGAACCACACTTACCAAAATCAAAATCGAAACACGTAGTTAAATAGATTCACCTCTAAAGTAATTGAAGACAATAATTTTGAGAAAAAAGAATGAATTACATGTGTAAACACAACAATATTCAACTTACATAGGTGTTAAGTTGGCGAACAAAGCTAGAGAAGTTGTTGTGTTTGAAGAGGGTGGGTAGGAGATCTATTGCAAACTCCGGTGGCTGCCATACGATGAAGGTCGTCCCATCGGAGTTCCACGATATGACATCGTCTGTCATCGGATCCTCAACAAGCATGTAGGTTTTGGTCAAGAACGGCGATGGAGCCAACTCGCGGGCGGCCCCAATAGAGTCCAGCTGATCACACACATTACCCAGGCTTACCATTGCCTCTCCCACAAGAAAAATACCAAAAGAAACAGAAAAGCAATGAAGAATATATATATATATATATATATATATATATATATATATATATATATATATATATATATATATATATAAAGGATATATATAAATAATTTAGGAGTTTTAGGAGGAGAAGAGAAGAAGGGCAGTTAAGAACACCCAACCCCAACAATAGAAACCCAACACAACTCCACAGTTCATGAGAAATGCAAAGCCCCTTTTTCTCTCTCTTTACAAAGGTAAGAAAGGAAAAATAGAAATGGTTGCATAAACTTATATCCCACTAACACTATATAAAACTTTCTTACTTATACTAATTCATGACATCCAATCATTTTACTACTTTTTCTAAACTACCCATTAAGTTTTTCTTTCTTCTTTTTTTTTTAATATAATACACACCTCTTTTATGCATAAAAAAAAGATTAACTATTTGTTTCGTACAAGTTGGAGTAAGAAATTTAAACTCAAGATCTCTTGTCATTAAATACATATAAGTGTCTGTATCCATTGAGCTTATAGACTCTTTTTGTCGTAAGAATAATGGTAGAGAAAGTAATCTACTTTGAGTGTTTGTCAAGAACCACACTTCAATTTCTTTGGAGATGACTTTATTTTTTAAATTAAATATTTGAAAATCTATTCCAAATATACCCTAAATTATTATTTGGAAATTGATTATACTACACGTTTTGTACGGTGTTGATTAATTCTAAAAATGTTCAAAACCTTTTTCTTTAAAAAAAATAATATTGTAAATGACAAAATTGTTGAAAATATTTATAAAATATAGCAAAATTTTAGATTTTATAAGATAAATTTCTATCAATTATAGAATATAAAATTTTACTATATTTTCTAAATATTTTGGTTCATTTTGCTATATTTGAAAATGTTTATTTTATTTTTTGCTCATACGAGGAGTATCGTGCTTTAAATCTTTTTATCAATTTGAGTTTCTGATCTGTTCGTGAAGAGAACTCAAAGTGACGAAGAATGGTGAAAGCAAGGTCCCTGGTTTGGCTGATTGTTGGGGTGAGAAATTTGAAAAATTTTACATCCCATATGAACAACATGTAAATATGTATTTATGTTTATGTTGGTCATTTTGTAACTATACGGTGAAATTTGGTCTAATTCTATACAACGGATATTTTGTTATATTGGTAGGGAAAGGCTAGAAAAGTCGTTAAGGCATGAAAACTTTGGGATAAAATCTTAATATCACAATTTCAATGATTAGAAATCCTTACATGCTATTTAAGGTCAATGAACGACACCATATTTAGTTCATGTTTGGATTAACTTTCTACGTGTTTAAAAAAGTATTTGTAAACATTTAGATAGTCAATCCAAACACACTCTTAATCTGTCACTAATTTACATTAACTTGTTTATTGTTTATGTAGTGTGCGTAATAACATACTTTTATTTATGGAGCAATTTGCCAATTTATAGGATACTTGTAACAAGAAAAGCAACCGCAACAGAATCTTTGGACAATTAAATCATCTAATTTATGCACATAGATCATTGAATATTCAAGTCCAACAAAGACTGTTGTGTGTAATCTTTCCTCAGTCGCATTACCTCGTTTTCTTAGACAGGAGGTTTGTCAGATCTCTACCAAATTTTCCTTTAGTTCATGGAGACTCATTGTTAGATATTATATTAAATTTTCCTCCATCTACGAGCTTAAGCTTTTAGATCAATATGCAATTTTAAGATCCATTACCATACTGCAGGGGTTCTAACCGAGTCTCAGCCATCTAAGCTTATTGGTGGCAGAGATTCCAAGAATCGATACATCGATTTTGACAAATAAAATGAGGTATATTATTAATTCATCACAACAATTTGTTCGCACATTCTTCGTTGTTGAATTAATTAATCAATTGACTTTGATTCTTTATTATTCTTTGGGTAATTTAGATAACTACACTATATACAGCAACAACAAATTTTGAACCAGAAAATTGATGTCAACTATTACCCTGTTGATACTGCCAACATGTGTAATCTAAGACATAGACCCATTGGTGTTGGGGTGCAAGATCTTGCAGATACTTTCATTTTACTGGGGATGTCCTTTGATTCACCTGAGGTAATTAATTAATTCAACCTTTGTGTTAGCCTTAACTTATTCTGCTAAATTTACTCATACAATGTTTTATGTAACACTTTGAAAGAACATATATATCAGGCCCAAGAACTGAACAAGGATATATTTGAGGCCATATATTACCTGTGGAAGGCCCCTATGAATCCTATATTGGCAGTCATGTTAGTAATGTATATATATGTGTGTGTGTGATATGATCTATTTTACAAATCTGTTATGTCACTTTCACCGACTTTGGTTTTCTGTTTCTATACTATAACCTCTAGTTTTTTCTGTCAAATGTGCAAATTAAATAGTAAAGTGAGGGTAAGTACTTCAAAACGATGGGACTGGAACGGTCTTAGAAAGAAGATAGCCAAGAATGGGGTTAGAAATTCACTTCTTGTGGCTCCTATGCCAACAGCTTTGAACTATACACTTATAACATCTACAATCGGAGAGTTCTAAGGTCTTATTCTAAACTAAAACCTCCTATAATAAATATTAAGTAAGAGGTCATGAGTTCAATTCATGATAGTCACTTAAATTAACTTCAATTACATTCTAGTGACTTTCTTTTTTCTCAAACTCTTTTCTTTGCTTTCATTGGACGTTCCTGCATGTTCTGCTTTCTTTCCCTTCCTCAAACCTAAAACACAAAGTATACCTTTCTTTCCTGACTTACCTTCCCGCCTGCCGAATGACTGAAGATCCCCCGCCTTCTTCACAAATTCTTTGCGCCTTTGGAGCAGAATTCAGGTTTTTCCAAGAATCTGGGTGGGCCCGCCTATCTTAAGCAAATCTTTTCTTCGACTTATCCACTGTTCAATAGTGTTATGTGTTTCTCTACTTGAATTCTAAATCTTTCTTTCTATATATATATACATTTATTTAGTGGTGAATTTATTGTTGTGAATAAACATTGTTGCAAGACTTTTCCTACCATTATTATTTCCCCTTTTCCTTTGCATTTGGTTCCAAAGTTTAAAAAATGTACCTTTTTTAAGTTTATGATTCTGTAGAAATAGACCCATTTGATCTAATCTTATTGGTCCTTGAGTTTTTAAACCTATTTTCAAAAACTGAATACAAAAAATGTACATTTTAAAAAATCAATGACCAAATGGGTCTATTCTTGTAATCTTGGAGACTAAAAATATACATTTTAAAACTTAAGGACCAAACACATATTTTAAAAAAAATTGAAGACTAAGAAAGTAATTTTCCTTATATTTGAACTCAGGATTGTTTGGGAGATCAAGCAAAAGACATTGGTAGATATGGCCATGGGTCGAGAATGCTACATTGATCAGTTAGAGCCTGAATGAATATCCACATGGTGAATGCAACTATTAAGAAACATACTTCCTTATTGCACTTCCATGCATGGTCAAAGACTCAAAGGTATATTAGAAATTCATGTTATGGAAGAGTTTGTATTCGTATATATATTGTTTATATGGCTACTCTATTAGTGTTCATTTGCAAATGATTATCATACATCTCTCTTCTTTCTCAACTTTCCCACCAAAAGAACTGATGTATTTAAATCCTTAGTTATTAAAAAAAAAAAAAAAAAATCGAACTCCAAGATGCATCCGCATACGCATCCATGGATTGGAAGATAAATGGCATTCATTCATGCCATTGCGGAGGCAAAGAACATTCTGTTCATTAAGAACAAACACAAAACCACTCTCACTTGGTTTCCTTTTGTAAAGCCCAAGAGAAAAGGTATGGAAGTTTTTGTTGTTGTTGTTTATGTTTGTTTGCTTCATCACAAAGAAAACGAATACAGTAGCCGAGAAATTGAGCAAAGTAGCGGTTTCTTACTTGATTCCAAATGCAAGGAATTTAGGGCGATTTTAGATAACGAACGATGCATTTTAAGGACGAAAAGAACTGACAACGAGAACCAATCTCACAAAATTGAACTCTGGCAATGGTTGGACTTCTCGACAGTGTGGCCGGAAATCTGCTCGGAAGGATAATCGAAGCCGCCGACCGACTAGAGTTTCGTGCTATCCAAAGCGAATTGAAAAACCTCGAAACAGATGTGTTGAATCTTAAGGCCAGACTCCGAGACGCCGAGGAGAAGCAGGCTAGTGATTGTGAACTCAATGGACTGCTTAAAAACCTCAAATATACGTTTTCAATGGCAGACATTGCAATTGAGGAATTGGAATGCGATTATTTGAAGTGGAGAGTGCAGAATCGAAAGAACGACGTTGACGATAAGGGATGCAAGTTCTCTTCTTGTTTCTCCTCCAATTTCCTCATTTCTCCATTTAATACCGGCGGTAAATTCCAGCGACGTCTTCAAATAATTACCTCCAAATTACGTTCGATTGAGAAAGCCATGTCTAAATTCTCTCTGGTTGAAGATGAAGATGAATATATAAAAAATTTGAAGGGTGAAATGACTTTGCGGACCTCCATTACTGGTTCGCAAGCTTTCGCTAGGCTTCTGCGCTTGAGGAAAGAGGCGATTCTCTCTAATGTGGATTCCATTTTTGGTAGAGATAAAATACAAGAGAGTATCATTAAGGAGCTTGTGAATGATGAACAAAAATCTCCCCGTATTCTTTCAATCCAAGGAGATGGAGGGATGGGAAAGACGGCTCTAGCCAAGTTAGTCTACAATGCAGACGAAGTGTTTGATCATTTTGACAAGAGAATGTGGGTATGCGTTTCTGAAGATCTTGATATCCAGAGAATCTTAAGGGAGGTTCTGATTTCTGCAACTGGAGAAAATGTTACCACTGTTGCATTAACCGAAAGTCGTTTACGAATCCGGCTCCAGCGGTACTTTTTTGGCAAAAAAATCTTGCTTGTTTTGGATGATTTTGGGAATTTGGATCCCGATAGAGTATCAGAACTGAAAAAAATCGTGAAGATGGGTGTTGATGGCAGCAAGATAATGATAACCACTCGCAGCGATGAAACTCTAAATGTTGCTACGACACACAAGATTGACAAACTCGACGAGACGATATCTATGCAAATATTCGAAGATACATATGGAAGCAAAGAGCTTAGCGACGATATGGATCTCAAAAACCTTGTGGCAGAATGTGGAGGAGCTCCTTTGGCAATCAAATGTTTGGCTGGACTGCTCTCTTCAGAACCGAGCGATGGTGCTAAGAGTCCGAATGTCAAGGACTTGAGTGAGAAATGGAAACAGGAAGAGGAAAACAACGGTGGTGGCGTTTTCTGTGCACTAAGACTGAGTTATGATCTAATGCCATCTTATTTGAAACCTTGTTTTCTTTGCTTTTCAGTGTTGCCGGAAGATAATGTGTTCTTCTCATTTGAGCTAATCCAGTTATGGATGGCACAAGGAATCCTTCCTTCAGGTACCAAAGAAAATCCTGAAGAAGTTGGAGAGAAATATTTCAAGGAACTTCGGGATCGCCGTTTACTCGTTGATGTTGAGGAGCACACTCTTGGATATTGGTTCAAAATCCATAGCCTTGTACATGATCTTGCAGTCCAAAAGGCTAAGGAACAAAAGAACCTCGGAAATTTTCATATGCTTTCATTTGTCGATTGCGACAGCATCCCTTCGTCGACAAACTATGATAACACTCATTTTATTTCCATTCCCGTGGTAGGAGGTGCGGAACCAAATATCAATAGTGACCTTTTCAAATGCATCACCAAGTTCAGGCAGCTAAGGTTTTTGTACTTGTGCAACTCTTCTCTGGAAGAAATTCCAACCTCCATCGACACGCTGAAACATTTGAGGTGTTTAGATTTGCGAGGGAGTCAACGTCTGAAGAGGTTGCCAGAATCAGTTTGCAAACTTCAGAGCCTACAGACTTTGGTTCTTGCATTCTGCTCAGAACTTGAAGAGCTTCCCAGAAACATAAAGAACTTGATCAGCCTCAGATTCTTATGGATACAAACAAAGCAAGCCATCTTGGGAAAAGATGAAATAGGAAGCTTAACATCCCTTCGTTTTCTCGCCATTGGAAGTAGTGAAAACTTGACTCACTTGTTTGAAGATATCAACAAACTCAATTCCCTCAAAACACTGATCATTTATGAGTGCAAATCGCTGCTAACACTGCCAAAAGGCTTAGAAAACATGAAATCTTTATGTAATATGGGAATATGGGGATGTGAGCGGCTGAGATTTACATTCTCACTGACTTCACTTCAACTCAAGAAACTGATACTCAGAGAACTTACAGCAGTGTCCAGTTTGCCTAAGTGGCTGTCCAATTTGGATAATACTTTAGAAGTGCTAGAAATTGGAGAGTTCCCCACGCTAAGAAAATTGCCAATCTGGCTTTTAAATTTTTGGGAACTTCGAATTCTTGGGATCTCCAACTGTCCTAAGTTGAAGCATGATTCCTTCCATTCTGATCTAAAACATTTTTGTGATAAGATTGTGGAGTTGAGGATCACATTTTGTGGATCTTTGAGCAAGTCTTTGTTGAAAAAAAGCATGAAGGAAATTGAAGATGAAAACTGGGAAATCTCTTACATCCGTACCATTTATGTGGACTCCAAAAGAATGGAGCCAACAGTAGAATCAACAGACAAACTTAAGGAAGCAGAGACAAAACGGGACGATGCGAATAACAATATGAGTCATCCTGGGATTGGACTACTTTCAGAGTCAAAACAGGAGCATACAAATAACAATATAAACGAGAATGAGACTGTTAAGGTTTGTTTGGGTGATAATGACCATGCTGAAGCTCACCAAGCTATGGTCACTACATATGAGGGTTTCTGAAGATGTATAATTACACTGTATTATTGTTTGTGTTATATGCATTTATTTGGATATTGCTAAAATTGTATCTATTTTATTCACCTCCTACTGCTACATTATATCCAGATTTGAATCTTTGACATCAAAGAAGTTAATATGTGTGTTAAATTAAACAATGTAAATAAATAAGTTTTTGAGTAATTAACGTTGGGATTTCTTTTTATTAAATAAAGTAAATTAAAATATTTCTTTTTTGTGTGTCATGGAAAATAAAATTTTTGAATGTTCAAATCTTTGTTACGAACAATTTGTAATCAATCAAATAATCTTCTTTTAATTTAATTATTCGTTTCTTTTCAACGACTTAAAAGAATATGAATATCCACATGAACTCATATAAGAAAAATTATTAGATGAAGAAATACAAAGCAAAAAAGTAGAAAAAAGCTTATATATGTATCAAATACGTGTTCCTGTCGTGGTTCATATGGATCTCAAGCCTTGAATATCTTTCTCCTAAACCTTATAGATTGAACATAAATTGAAATAGAAACTTTTCCCTCTAAAAGATTTGAAAAATAGGCTGAAATAGGAAACCAATGTAATTAAGACAATGTATAAATTAAGTAATGTTGAGACACCAAGGACAATATCTCAATGCTACAAATGAAATTCCACCAAATTGAAGTGTATACACATGACATAATTGACAACATCTAGATCGGTTGTGGGCTTTGTGGCTTGGCGCATAAAATTAATTACCACATTCTTGAATGTGAGTTTGATATTGCTTCAACACATATCTATCTCTTCTTGGCTTCATTTACTCTTAATTCTCGTATGAATTATTGTTTAGATCCTAATTGCTAAGATCCTATGAAATCACAAAACAAAAACAAACACTTGAATGTATCAAAATATTAGTCCATGCATGACTAATCAATAAGAAAAAAAATAAGTCAAGACTTAACCCCATCCTCAATTCGTCGGATTGTAGAGTCCAATCATCATAAGAGGTGTGTCCAAACATAAAACCGCATATTATTTTATTAGTTTACAAGATAATTTGATTCTTCAAAAAGAATAAAAGAAGATTTGGATTAACAATAACTCATTATAACTACCAATAAGATATATAACTTGAATAATCCTAATCTCAAATTCTCCAACTTTTACATTCTTTCACTCTTTAACTTTAATAAGTGACAAGTACTACACTAATGTATTTAACAAGTTGAATTAAAGATGGATTGTTGCACTAAAAGTATAAACTAATTATTTAACCTATTTTTTTTAATGCAAGAGATTTAATCCAATTAATTAAATAAACACTTAAATATCTAAATTGAGACATATGGTAAAGAAACAAAATATCTAAAAAAAAACACACTATCTTCATTGGAAGACTCGATATTCCTTCAGATCATATCAATACAAAAGCATCTGAGATATTTATAAATAGTAATATTAAATTGAGGGTATCCATATTTTTGTTCTTTTTTTATTTATTTTTCAACCAATAATTTTGTCCTTATTTACATTGGAAAAGCAATAGATGTTTATAAATTAAATTTTGAGAAGCTAAAATTAAAAAAATCAAACACTTTGCAACTGAACCTTATTTATTTAGTTTATTTATTACTGTCTAGTTAAGAGCATATAATTTAGTCTTAGATTTATATTTATTACCCTATATCTCTTAGATCTTTAAAAATGTTTAAATTTACGTTGTATGTTGTTTTAAAAAGAGTTTAAACTTATTGATGTGGCTACAAAACCTATAATTGTCAAAGTCCACTTATAAAACAAAATTTATAGATATTTAGTACCGATTGTTGACAATTTTTATTTATGTTTTTATATATTAACATATTTCTTTCAACTTATGGATATTTTTGAAATTTTTAGAAGTTTAAAAAAGTACAACAAATTTAATGGTTTTCATTCAAACTAATGGTAAAGATTTTAAAAAATGAACTAATGGTAAAGATTTTAACTCATTTTTTAAAGTTTAGAGATATCTTTCAAATAAAGCCTAAAGTTCAAGTACATTTTGTATACTTTAGGTAAAATTATTCAATGAAACGTCATGTACTTATTTTTCCATATCTGAGAATAATAGATAGCCATGTAAGTCCATGTGGTTGTAGTGGTAGATGTGTTTTTGAACTTCTTAATTAATTAGGTTATCTAATAGGGAAGAAATTGTTTGTTTTGGTAATGTGTTAAATTACAAAGTTGGGTAAACCTGCATTTTTGTTCCCACTTTATTCATCAAACAGAATCATTTCTCTCACACATTTGTATCATATCAATACACCTTGGAAAAACCAAATATTATGTGTTGTCCTTTTGCTTTAAGAAAAGAAAGATGGACTTGTTTTGTTTTTCCTCTTCAAATTTACCTTCTTAGATTAGATTGTGACATTTAATTTTTAAGATTTACTAAACTATATTCGGTTCGATTTTGTTGATTTATGGGTTAATCAGTAATTAAGTTGAACAAATTAAATCGATTTTATATAGTGTGGATCTAAATCAATGAATAATTAATTGTATTTTTTGTTTGGTTTAATTATTGGTTTCAATTCTTAATTTTGCATTATTTAAATTTTATTTCCACTTTTGTTTTAAAATTTTCCTTTATACTAATTTTAAATTAAAATTGGATCTTTATTTCTTTATATATACATTGATTGAAATGAGACATTTTTGCCCCTCTTTTGTTGGCAGTTTTCTAATTAAGAAACATACTTCATAATAATTTATTTTTTCTTTTTCTAAACAAATATCTATGCCCATTGCCTATGCACTCTCATAAGTATTAAAATACTTAAAATATCTAACGTTACAATTTAATTTTAAAGGGTAAATATATATTATCACTTCTGTTCAATTTCGATTGAATTTTTCAATCAAAATTCGATCCGAACTAAAACTTTTTTCTTCAAATATAAATCAAGATGTTCAATTTCATATTAAAAAAACCAAATCAACTAGTAGAACAGTTTTGTTTTTTAGTTTTTCAAATATTTTTGTTACACTCAAAACAAAATATATCTTTTTAGTTTTCAAACTTTCAAGAAGAGATGCATTTAGTTTTTAATTTTTTAAAACTTATCATTTTTAGTCCTCGAATTTTTTTTTAATAGATTTAATTAGAAGGCTCCAAAGCAATCTATTATTATTATTTTAAATTTAAAAAAATCTATTTTTCTCTAATTTATTTTTGAAAATTACCTTTAATTAAAAATGTCATATAATTGCCTAGAATAACCTTTTAAAAAAGCACTTCATGAACTAATGTTCATAAAAAATTGGGACTAAAAACATGCATTTCAAAGATGGAAAGATTATTTAAATACAAAAAAAAGGTATATTTTAAAAATATACTTAAAAAAAAGACCAAATGTACTTATTGTTCAAAATTAAGAGATTAAAACGAAATTTCATGGTAATTTAGTTTTGTACTCCTTTTTTCTTAGCTTCTATCATAAGAATCCTATTATTTATACTTAATCATATTGCATTTCCCCAACTTTGTGTTTCTTATGCACATTTAATTTGTCCTATTTTTTTTTTTATTTAATTAGATTCTTTTATATTAATATCTATGTCACAGCAAAAGCAAATCTAATTCTTTATGTTTGATTATTTTCAAATATGTCAAATATAGTTTAATTTTAAATCACCAACCTAATCATATAGATTTTTATATATGATATTCAAGTAAAAAAATAGTGATTAATTATCAAAATCTACATTTTCTATATAAAAAAAAAAATCAAATTCTACCAACGCCTTTATTATCATATTATGTATGATTTGGTTTTTGGTAAATAAAATATGTGATTTTAGTTTTGGTTGTGTTCAAGGAAAATAGGACTCACCATTTATTTATTTTATATATATATATATATCAATTATCAGTGAACTAAACTCGGTAATTAATGTTGTGATTTGATATTTCTCGTTTTATAACTTTTATAAAATTAAACAAGAGTTGGTATAAATTAATATTTCTGTTAGGGGAACTTTTGTAATTTAATACGTAAATATCCATATATATATATATATATATGGGAACGTGTTCCGAATCAACTACAGGAAAACCCATGCGGTTATACGTCAAAAAAATTTTTTGATCATTATTGAACAATTAATTATGATTATATATTATTGCGCTTTCACTTCATTATTGAACAATTAAAAATAATAAAATAGAAATAGAAATAACGTATCCATATTTAGAGCCACATGAACAAGAGAAAGAATAATAATTTGTAATTATATTTGGGATCTAATAGCTTACTCTCTTTTTTATTATCATTATCGTTAATTCAAAGTATTTAGAGAAATGTTATTGGCCGATAGCTGGTTTTAACTTTTCTTAATATTTTATTTAAGTTATTTCAAAAAGATTACATATTCTAATGTACTTTACATGGAAAAAAGGGCAGCTAATAATGTTGTATATTATATGAGAACAATCTTATTAGGTATGGATTTGAAGTTATATTTTAAGAATAATTTGGAATATTAAGTTAATTTGAAAGATTTATGTTAGCTTTTTCTTAAGATAAATGACTGAATAATTATTGCCAACTTGGGTTAGACATTAATATCTCATTTTGTAGATTCTTGTAATATAATATTATCCATTACGTGTTACTTCTAAAGGCTTAGTTGGTAAAGAGATTAATATTTGAGTCAAAATTGCACTTTTTTAAGAATAAGTTTAGTGTTTTTTTTTATTTTATTTTAAAGATTGATCTTTTATTCTCTCATCCTACATTTTCTTTTAACACAAATTAGAAAAAACATAGTAATTAGTCGGTAATTTTATTTGAGCACCAAAATAATAAAAGTGGTCAATTTTATTTCATTGTTTTTATTAGAAAGTTTTCACCTTTTGCATGCATTGCATGCATGAAAATGGTTATAACTTGGGATACACTTTTCTACCTAACTCTCAAAAAAACTAAATTACGAGAAAATTTTGGGTTCATATTCTAAGCAAAAAGATAGTGAGTTCAGAGGCGGCATTCCCATCGGGGTTAATCATAAACAAAGCTTCCGAGTCTGCACTTCCAACAACTCGTTCAAACTCCGCTCTCATATACACCAATGCACCCAATTCCGAGCACCCGCCGGCAGCTTTTGTTCCATCATGGAGCACTGGAATGACCCCAGCTCCAACAGACACGCTTCGAATGGTGTTAAGGACATGTCGGTCATATGCCTCACAAGTGCGAGAGAGGGCAAGACCGGATTCCGCTCCGTTGCAGTACATGGTCCAGGAGGGGTGTTGGAGGAGCTTTGAGGATCGAGCTCGGCCAGGGAGTTTGTGGGAGTGGAGGGCAATGCGGAGGACGCCAGAGGACATCTCTTTAAGGAGAGCAGTGGTGGAGATGTGGAGATGGAGTAATGTGAGGGGTTCGGTACGAGGGTCAAGCTGTAGGGAGAAGGTGACATGGCCATGGCGGTGGCCAAAGAGGGTGCCGGTGAGCTTGCGGCGGAGAGTGATGAGAGAGAGGGCATCGCGGCGGTTGAGGAAGAAACGGAAGAGGGAGTGGAGGAGGGAGGAGGGGCTGTGAGAAGAGGTGGTTGAACAAGGCTTGTGAACAATGGCGGTGTCTGCGGAGCTGGTAGATCTGCTCAGACTACTCAGCTCAAGGTGGCGGCGTTGTCTCATTTTATCACGGCGGAGAGAGAGAGAGGGGGAGGGAGGCGGTGCCGGTGGGGATATTGAAAGAGAGAGAGTGGAGCAACAAAAAGTGTGGTAATGTATCATATTTATACAGCACAACTCAATCGCACCAGAATAAACAAAGTTTCTAATAATTATTATTATTATTATCAGTTTGCAAAGTGGAACCATGTGATTTCGCCACAAAGTTAGGCTGCAAAAGAAAATTCGAAAGTTTTATTAAGTTTGTGACTAAAAGTCTGGCACTATTAATTGAGGGATTACCAAAATGGATTAGTAGTTTCGTACTGTTAGATATGGGATGGAGACCTAAGCCCATACCTAACAGACAGACCAAAGGCCAACAAATTTTATTTGTCTATGGTTCTAATTGGAAAAATTAGAATTCCAAATTAAGTTCGTCAGGGTAGATAAATTAAAAAAATTTGGAAAACAAGATTTTAAAATAAATCTCCCTAGGTTTGGAAATATCTCATTTTAGGTCTTTTATCTTTCTAATTCAAAAGAAACTCAAATCCTTTTAGGATGATTTAGAAAAGAGTTATTTTGAGTGAATAGTGAAAACGGTCAAAGGACAGACTACAAAGGACCTTGAGTTTGTGATAAACAGAAGTATCATAACCTCCAGTCCAATGGTCGAGGTATGGTATAATGTTAAGGTAAGTGAATATTGGAGCCGGGATATAAATGGTTTAGGGTTGATAAGATGAGTAAGTATCAACATATAGGTTGTGGCTTAGTATATCAATATTGAGTGTTGAAACCTTAGATATAATTAGTCGTAGGGAGGGCGTCGAAGTCTTTGGTATAAATGGTCGAGGTAGTATGGAATGTTAGAAGTTTTAGGAAAAGAAATATAAGGAGATTGGTTAAGGAGTTATTCCACAGGAGAATTCTAGCTTTGTTATTTTGGTGGAACCAAAGCAGGGGAATTGTTCTAAGCAGCTGATGAAGAGTCATTGGAGGAAGAAGGAAAATGGAGTGGGTATGTTTGGATTTCTGGGGGCTACTGAGGGAATCATTTTGATGATGGGATGTTAGAGTTGCTAAACCTCTTGAGAGATTGTTAAAGGAATCTACTCCATCAATTTTCTTGCTTTTCTTTGGACAGATTGAGGGATATAGGTCATTGGGAGTGAATGGCCTTGCAAATGAACAGGGAAGAAGTTTAAGGAAGAGTTGGGTCTTTGGCTTATTTGGTTCTTGTTGGTGCTTGGCAGGAGATTTTAACCCGTCTATCAAAGCCGGATTGGTAGATTTTTGTTGTCCAGAGGGTGGATGAATGTTTCAGACCACCAGTCATTTCAAATCATGGGTCGCTTTATCTTATTCAAATTCTTTGAGGTGAGATCTCTGCCCATTTAGATTCAAGAACATGGGTAGTCTCACCCTTCCTCTAAACCCTCATTTTTGAGGGTGGACAAACAAATAGACAAGTTTAGGGGCCTTAAAAAGTATTTATTAAATCGTTGATCGACTCAAAAGCTTAAACTAACGAGAAAAGCTATATCATTTAACACTTCCTCTCACTTGTGGACGTGAAAAATGTAGAAAATCCAACAAGTGAGAATAAAAAATAATTGAAGAGGAAATAACATTGCAGAATTTTGAACATGAGATTTCAAGACCTACTATTTTGATATCATGTTAAATCATCAATTGATCAAAAAAAACTTAAGCAAATAGATAAATGTAGGTTTAATGTTTTATAAATTATATAATCTAATACTAGTATTGAAGGGTTGAAATTGAGAGGTTTATAGAATTTTAATAAGTAAAGCAAGAGGTCTAGAAGAGACTTCAAGTACCTTGATAAGGAGGTAGAGGAGGCTTATTGACTCTCTTGAGAAGACAGAAAGCCAAAAGATTAATCGGGTTGTGACGGAGACTGTAAAATAATCAGATCTAAAAATAAGTATTTATTTCAACTTATCAATTTACCCACCACACAAAAACACTCTTCTCTGGATTCATTTTTACATAAAATAGAATTCAAATAACATACCACAAATTAGACAGCAGAGCAATCCACAAGAATGTCAAGGTAAGATGGGAAGCTGCACATTATCAAACGAAAAGAAACAGGCACGTCCATGTTCGACATGACAATATTTCATTGGAATGCCTCTAGATGTTCTCTCAAGAACTTCAGTATCCTTTTTTGAAGGTGGATATCCCCTATAAAAGAAATAATTTACATTACAGGAATTAAAGGATCAGATAAATTCTAAAGTTATGCATGGAATATTCTAGAAAAAAGAAACAGCACATGTTGAGCCCGTCATTGGATTTTGAAGGTGGATTTTGTCCAAGTGAATGTAAAACAATAGATGTGCATATTTATTGTCAATAGACTAGAAAATGTATATATATTGTAAATAGAAAAGAAGAATAAGTGATACATAAATGAATTCTATAGTAGTACACAAATAAACTTCATAAAATTTCATTGATGCTACTTATTTTCAAGAGATAATGATATGAAAAAAGACTTGTTAAAAAGACCTTAAAAAATGATGACTTCCTATCTTTACTAAGACACAAAATACTACTAGTATGCTTCCTCTTGTACATTTCAAGTTTAATTTCCTTTCCCTTATTCATAATGCAATATTGTACATACAACCCAAAAGACAACCAAAAAGGAACAAAAAAATAACCAAGAGGTGACCAAGGTAATTTCCAAGATGCACCTAATGCAGCTCTGTTCACCTCATGGCCCATTTCCTGGCCTTGGCTTGGAACACTTCCAAAAAAATTTTGATTTACCCTACTATTTCAAAGTAATCAAATTAAGTTAACACGGTGTGAAAGTGAAAAAGTCCCTAAAAAATGTTGTGGTCAATATCAAACACAATAGGGGTGGATAACAAAACCATTACAAAATCATAGGTTAACGTTAACCTACAAAGTTTCCTCAATGGAACAATAAATCTTGCCACAACCTACAATGCCAGTCGTCGTCCAAAGGCTGCTCTTGTTCTCTACAACTTCTGCCATTCCCATTCGATCATTCCATCGAACAGTTTAAGCATGCTTCCTAGGGAGACAAATAAATTATTGAAACAAACACTTGATAATAAGCAAATAGAAACATCCTATTGAAGGATTTGGAGGAGTTCAAATTCTTGAAATTCTCAACCTAAACTGCAGCTTGCGCAAGTATCCAGATGCGAAGAGACATTCTTCTTCATCTTTTATGTCTTGACCACTAGCTCCTCCCGATGAGCTTTCCCAATCTGTAGCCTCCATCAGATACCTCCGAATCAAATATCAAAACTCCTTGTTCAATTGGACTAAACTGTGTAAAACAAGAAGAAATAACGACCCAAAACTAATAAGATTACTAGATATTATTTGGTAACAATTTATTGACCAACACAAAAACCTACTTTTCCTTATTCTAGAATAAGCAGGGGGGAGGCATAGAGAGATTTGAGTAATGAAAACTGTCTACCACAAACAATGAAATGAAAAGAATATTACAAACTATACGTGGGAAATTTTGGATTACAAAAACATTTCCTCTCAAAATAGGTCGGTTTTGGCGAGGTTTAAGATCACCCTGTTTTATAATTGATTCAACTGAAGGAAGAAAGAAACAAAAATGTTAGAAAACTCACATACAAGCAAACGGAGGGTTGCAAAAAGCCGAATGTGGAGTCGCAGACAGTTACAGGTACGGCCCGGCGGAGAGGGGTCGCCGTTGGAATATAAGAGGGGAAAACTGAAAAGTGGAATAGCTGCCAAAGATTTGTGAGGAAGGGGAAGAAGAAAGAAAGGGTGGGAAAATACGATGAAGCCAAAGGATCCTTTTTCAAAAAAAAAATATATATATATTAATAATAATAATAATAATATTAATAATAATAATAATAATAATAATAATAATAATAATAATAATAATAATAATGATGATGATGATAATAATAATAATAATAATAATAATAATAATAATAATAATAGTAATAACAATAATAACAATAATAATAATAATAATAATAATAATAATAATAATAATAATAATAACAATAATAACAATAATAATAATAATAATTGTAGTTTTAAAAGGCGATTTATCGTGAATAACAAAAATCTTGAAAATGTTTACAATATAACAAAATTCTGATTTCTATTATTGTAACAAATTTTAGTTAGTCGATCATAATGAGAAGTCTAGTTTAGCTATTTATAGAAAATATAATGAAACATTATCAAAGTCGAATTTTTTTTTAATGTATATAGGTTTTTTTTCAAATCTATACTATTTTACAAAAAATAAATAGAAAAAGATTATTTGAACGTATGGAAAATTACAATGTATAACCTTATAACAATAAGGGACGGAATCGAAAAAGAAATATTTCTCCTTTTGTCCGTCTTATATAGTACTAATTTGTTACTAGGTGCGTGAGAGACGCCTTTCATTTGAGAGTTTGAAAAAAATAAAAAATTAATGTAAAATTAATTATAAAGAGCCATAAAAATCATGATTTTAAAATCAAGTATGAATTCTAACATGTGCAAATGAATTAATCTTTATACTTAAAATAAGTGGAAAAATAATAAATCTTTTCAATTGATTGATTCGGTGGTTGAGAATTTCACAAAATGTCCTATTCTTTACAAATTTGACCCCAATTTATGCAAATCAATTTCTAAAAAAATGAACAAAAACGGAAAACAGATGTACTGGTTAGTCAAGTTCGATTGCTGCTTAATGATCTTTATGATTCGGATTACTTTGTTGAAACTGCATTTACTGTTTGCATTTTTCTTATTTCAATGTTCAATTGAAATTTTCGAGCGAGTCTTTTTCTTGATCGTATGATGTTGAAGGAACAGTGGTCTGCAAAAGACATCTGATGAGGTGAATGTGAAAGAAATTAGTTACCCAAGGTGCGTTTTATGGTTGTAAATGGGTTTAAGACCCAAAATCTAACACTTTAGTTCGTGGGTGAGTTATGTTTAGTGCATCTGAGCTGTTGTAGGACAAGGGCAAGCTCCATACAACCGACCTTATTTTTGCCGGTGCTCTCGAGAATTTTACCGTACAGCCCATTGCAGCTGCAGCATCATGTTCATTAGCTATAATCCATGTATAGAAAAACATGATGGGTTTTTTTCCATTTGATCATCTATAGAATTTTCTTTTGTACTACTGATGTAAATGAGATGGTTCCCAATAGTTTGCTGCAAAATTTACTCTAAAAAATTGTGAGGAAATAAATCTAGCAAATTCTCTATACATACAATCAATGAAACAGTCTTTTTCTTAATATTTAAGAATAGATACAGATCCACAGCACATCTCATCAAATATAAACCCTAAACTTGGCAACATTTTTCAACTCTTTTGCTCTAGCTTGTCCAACAAAAGGAAAGAAAACTAAAAGAAAAAGAAACATCTAAAATGGGCTTGTAAACTTACAATTAGTTTTCTGGTTGGGGAAACAAAAACGGCGCAAATCAACAGGCCGCTCTCCCAACATTCAAATTCATTTTCCTTTTTCTTTTGTACTTCTTACGAAATGCTACAAGCCTAAAAGTATGCTACATTTTCCATTGCCACATTAGTTGCAGTTTCCATTTTCTTGGCCAGCCCCTCTAATGCTGCAGTCTCATGCTTTCACAAGGTTTGAGCAACTTTTTCATACAAATCCCGAGGCCAATTCCTATTTAAATTGTTCGCAATGAAGTTTGCAATCTACAAAAGTAAAAGAAATCCAGCATGAATGAGGAGCAGATTAGCCAAAAAAATGTTAAAGGTTTGCTAGCATTGCATTAGAAACACGATTAACGGGTGCTGTTTGCATACCTTGGCTCTCAAGGCACGAAGGGATCCGTCAGAGTCTGTCACATTGTCCAGACATGTAAGTGCAACCTTCAAAAGATCCGGGACACAAGCCTGAATGTGAGGAGATAAGCTTTGAAACACATCAGAAGCCATATCTGGCCCTCGTGGATCCAATGGAAGAAATGGAATTCGAGCAATCTCCCTTAAAGCATCAAGATGATGACCCAATCTGGCCAACTTGTGGATTGAAAGAACTGCCTCCAGTTGTCTTAACACGGTCTGTTGTTCCATGACATATTCTCTTTCCTGAAGGCTGCATGTTACCTACCAAGTCAATTTGAGTAAACAAAGTATGTCGCTCCCTAGTTTACAAATGTTGTAGAACCCACCAGCCAAGCCACCACTTTACGGAAAATTCAATAAAAAAGTAATGTTCTTGATGGCACAGAACATTTTTAGCATATAAAAGGCGAGAACAACTACTTTTATGAATTCTATGGTTCAAGATATCAAAATCTGACTAATCAAACAGAATTGTACCACCCAAACTCAAACAGTTAGAAATATACATATACATGGAACAGTTCATAACCTGTAATTTGTATATTAAAAGCAGTAACTAAGAGCCATGTGTACAAACGATTAAACATAAATGAGTGACCTGATTTCACGATAATATTTGTATGCTTCCAAAATGTCATTGCCTGAATGGATAAGGCCAGCAGTCCGGCTCTCCCCATCCAGTCTACCACGTGAAAGGGCACAGATTGCTTCAGAGAGACACCTATTAATTGTATCCAATGCCATGGAAAATGCCCCAACTCTCTTGTGGATCTCTATTGACTGATAAGTAAAATCCAAAATTTTAAAAAGGTAAGAATCAAATGAAAGATAGGCCAACCAAATGATAAGCCATAATCATAAATAAGACAATTTTTCATCTATATTAAATACAAGAAAGAATCAGGAAACATAGATCATAGAGCAAGACACAAACATAAAAATTTTGAAGGTTTATAGAATGCTTAGTTGGTAGGGTTATTTTTATGACACAGTGTACTCATAATTGTTCCAAATCCATTTCCACTGGTGAACTGATTCAAATATGCAAAAGAAATGAAACATTATCCAGTTTCATGCTTTACCCCTTATTGCTTTTCCTTGAAAATGCCCTTGTGGCGAACATTAACCTTTTAAAAATTGGGATTAGTTAAATATATAATTTCACGACAGTTATGCATATGAACTGCAAACATGCTGCAACTGCCACCAAGTTTTAGTTTTATACGATAGGACAAATTATTACCTTGTCATAAAGCCCAGCTTCCTGACACTGTCGAGCAGCTTCAAGTAGAAATTGTTGCCTAGATTTCATGTCAGTCATAAATCTTCGTAATTCACCTTCTTCTCCAGCACCCCTTGCACCAAGCAAGAGATAGATACCTCCATCACGTAACAACAGCTCAGTAAGCAGTTGCTTCAGCATCAAAGTCCTCTGCCTCTGTTGATCCACACTACCCCTGCTAGACCATGACAGCTGTCCACCGCCCAGTGCTGCAGCAGCCTGGGCATAGTACTCCAGTGCCATAGATAAATTACCCATTCTTAAATAAAGAGAACCATACTGCCTGATTATGCTGGCTACCTCTGCATAAGGATCCATCACACCTAATTTTTGTCCAGCCCCTGTTCCTTCTGAAAGTACTCCATTGTCCGCAAGCACAATTGATATGTGGGCAGCATCAATATTTAATCCTTCTTCTCCTGTTTCTTTTGACAAATACAAGACCGCAGGCAGCAATTGAATACTTAAAAGCAGAACATATGGATATACCAGGGGGTCTTTTCCATTTTTTGTATAATATGACGGTTCAAATTTATTAAGGTAAAACTGCAAATCATCCAAAGTATAAGGTACGGAGCCTTCATTCAAAACAATAGATGAGGATTCCCCATGGCCGTTACGCACAGCTGACAACTGAAACCACAGAAAATCTTCTATTGTATTGAACAGCATTGGAAGATCTCTCAACAAACGGTCAATTTGCCGACGAGAACCTGAAATAATAGCATATAACAACAACTTTTTCTTATCATATGCAGCTCGGCCCATCCTATCTCCCATTCTTAACAACTTCTCACATTCTTCTGATGCAACACTTGCTATCTCCACTGGTACCATGCCCCCAGTATTAATCCACTCTGTAAGCTGTCAAGAAATAAATAAATGGTGCCTTAAGGTTGAATATGGCATCAGATACATTTACAAACAATTAAAAAAATTATACCAGTGGAGCAAACTGATTTGAAGCACGAGATGACAGCGCAATGTTTCTGGCCTCGTCATAATATCCAGTCCTCAAGCAAAAGTAAATCTGTTGGAAATAAAAACACAATTTAGGACATATTTCAAGGAAACGGAAGGATCCATTGTGTTTGGTCGGTATTCTGAAAATATGAATCCAAAAACAAATGAATCAAACTCAGCTCCATTTCACGTTTTCATGATTTTTTAGTTTTTCTGGTAACAAATTATTATTTTTTATATCCGTGAGTGTCTAGGTCAGCTTATCCGTACCTCGACTAATCTCACAGAACAACCCGCCTGACCCTAAGACATTTGGGTGTCAAGGCAACTCGTAGGAAATTAATTCCTAGGCAGGTGGCCACCATGGCTTGAACCCATAATCTCCTAATTAGTTATTGAGACTGTCTTCTTTTTTACCACTAGGCCAATCCATGATGGTTGTTTGGCAACATGTGAATTTTGTCTTGATTTCAAAGGGGGTTAAAATGGAGTTTTGTAATAAATTCAAAAATGAAATATTAATTTCAGAATTTAATAGTTCCATGTTTGGTGATGTATTCACTGGTAACCTAATTCATTAAATTTAAGAATGGTCAAAAAAATGAAAATAATATTTATTTCTTCTACTGTTTTCACAGCTCAACGGCAGTAGTTCTACCCCTTCTACCATTTGCTAGCCCACCCCCCCGGGTTCTCTCTCCCTCTTCCAAATCTTTCCTTGTAGGAGAAAAGAGTTGGAAAATATAATTTCATGCAAATATTTTTCCCAGCTTCAATTACTTATGCAAGGATACACGTCATTATATAGATGAATGAGACGGTAAAAAATGCAAGAACGTGGGGGAAGAGGGAAGGCAACATATGAGGAAAAGAATCTGAGAAACAAAAGAGAGAGGGAAACAATGTTTATTTACAAATTTTTTTGTGGAAACTACCATCCTTCAAAATGGCATCCCGTGTTTTCTAATTTTAGGATTGTTCTTTAGAAAATTTGGGTTAAACATGTTCCAATTTCGAAATAATTTCCATGTGTTTTGGCCAATCAAACACATTCTTACAATCTGCTGGATCCCTTGTTTTCTAAAACATTAAAAATAAAATAAAATACAACACATTTTCTGCACTCTGCATTTTCTTTTAAACCACTCAAACCCGACTCCAGTGACAATGCCATAGACCATAGGTAAGCACGAATGAAATTCAGCCATCAATTTCAAATCATCAATGGCTAATTTGCAATAAGAGAACTATCCAAACGTTGTCTTCCTTGCACAAAAGTTGTTTGGAACACAGATGGTATACGGGAGAGTAGCTTTAACTCTTTTTTATTGGAAACTTTCCAAACTCTTGTGCGAAACAAAAGGAATGAGCCTGATAGAGCAAAACTCATGGATATTTTGACATTTTGGTTTCTTTCTTCTCAAGTATAAGGCAACTGTAGGTCTTATTTGGATTAGATTGGGATAAAATGAAAGAATATATAATACAAGGGGCATACAAAAGAACCAACCAAGAATGAGCTACCCCCAATAACATGGCACTTGATTTGCTGCTGCTAAATGTATTAATGTAAAATTTTCTTTTTTCTCAAAGAGTAACATTTCAAAGTGAATACTTGTAAAATTCAAAAAGGTATCAACACCTGTTGCCAAGTAGTATCAACAGGAGGCTGTCTACGTGCATCATTCGCATCAAAATCTAGGACTCCATAGTCTCTCAAGCGAATCTGCAAATAATTAACAAGTTAAAATGAATTGCAAGACGAGACATAGTATTTCAAACGTTTCTAATTCTTTGACCACGTCTGAGTCTGTGACGAACAAACCCGAAGGAAGGCCCGAATTCTTTGCAGATTTCCTACAACACCACCAAGGGCAGCCTACAAGGAAATAAAGAAAACTTCAACATGCGAGTTTTGTAATTATGGCAGCTACAATATTTTGAGCATAGAAGTATAAACACGCAAGGAAAAAAATAGAATCTTCCAAGTTAAAGAAAAAAATAAAGAAAGAAAAAGAGGAGTAAATGTTGAGACAATCCACTCAACTTTATTAGTTTTGACATTAAATGACAGCCCATTAAAATTTATACCTTAATGCAAGAGTAAATATCGGGATGTGCAATGGAGATATTTGTTAGTTTTTAAATTGCCATATTCCTCGTCAAAATAGAAGGCAATAATAGTATTTAATTATCATTAGGGGAGTTGTGTTCCATTTGCTGGACTTCTTTATTGGTTTTTAAGTATCTAAGCTTCAAAGTCTCCTGCAAAGATAAACAGAACACAAACACAAACAAGGAATCGGGGGAATATCTATATTGATTACAGTGCAGCACAAAAGGTTACACTTCAAGAAACTCAGCCTAATAAGAGGGCTGTACTCTCCACAATGAACTACTGTTCATCTACAAAACACATTCACCAAGAAAACTAACCCTAACACAAAATACTCACATATATACTAGGGAAATTGCATCAAATGACAAAAACATTTAGAAAAATACAGTTCATGGCACCTATTTTTTGCATATTGCGAATATGGCAAAATTGGTGATATCAGACGGTAAATCATAGAGCTATCAGAGGGCTACAAGATGGTAATCATAGGGTTGTCGACTTTTAAATTTGCTACTTTTGCAATTTAGAAAATGTAGTGACATGGGTCCTGTTATCATAAAACTTTTTGTTATTTTTGCAAGGGCCCTTATATACTACCTCTCTCCCTTTTCCACGTGGACCCACCACTGATCTCTCCAACTACCCTTTTGTCTGGGTGAAAACCTCTTTTCGCCCTTCCTCTGGTATACATGCTTAATGAGAGGCCTAGCATAAGTTGCCATCTCCCTCAACAAAATGGAAAGCTTTGGTTGTACTTCTTACGCCTTCTCAAAATCTCAACACTCGACCCCATCTTTCTTTCTAGTCTTTTGGCAATGGGAATTGGGCTTTGTTCACACCAACTTTCTGTCGCTATCAGTAATCCCTTTTAGATCACAATTATCACCAACACGTAGCAATTTTAACTTTTTCCACGTCTCAAATTTAGATGAATAAGTATCAAGTTCAATGTTGTAACATTCTAAAGAACTTCCATCATCTTCCTCTCTTCTTATTTTAAACGTGAACAGAACTTTTCATTGATAAAACGTCGACTTGGTGGTGTTTCATACTTTCAGCTACAATGGATATTTGGCAAGTTTTTTTGGGAAAATATCTTAGTTGGTTCTCTCCTTTCCACAAGATCTCAACTTTTATGGTCTGATGCAGTTAAAGCTCATTTTTCTAAGATTTGCTTTGCTTTGAACAAAATATGAAGGTTGTTCAAGATAAATCAACTCGTTAGTCGGAAGGTTTAGGCTCTACTCATATTCTAGCTTCTTCCTAGTGTTCTTCATCTAAATTTTGTGCTAGTTATTGCATTCAAGACAGCTGAATTGGAACGCTTTTATAATCTAAATTTATCTAAAATTATCAATTGACCCAAAATCTTAAGCTTATGGATGATAGTAAATTTAATATTATGTCATCTAACCTTTCTTCTCACTTGTGAGTTTGAAATATGAAGGAAGACCCAACAATTGAAAATCAAAATTAATTGGGGAGAAAATAACATTGCAAGGTTTTGAACACAACCTCCCTAGACCACCTACTTTTTTATCATCTTAAATCACCAACTATGTTTAAGCTTATGGGGGTGATAAATTTACTATTATATCATCTAATAACTTAATTGTTGTCTTTATTATTTACGTTATTTTCTTTAAAGTTGGTATCTTGTATTTTTTAGCATTAGTCTCTGTTAGAACACTGCTCGCCTTGTCAGTTCTTCTTTGCTAAAACAAGTGTGCTCATTCCAAACAGATAAATAGTAAACAGAATCATACTAGAAAATAGCAATACCTGTGCAGGATGACTTTGTATTGTATCCATTATATATTTCTCGTGTCCCCACTCTAGATGGCGCCTTGCCCCAAGTATTAGTGACATCTTTTTTGAAACATTTCGTTTTGAAGTTGATTCCTCGCCCATTAACGTCTACCATTTAAAAGTAAATAAATATCAACAATATATCAAATCATAAAGGAATGAGAGGCAGGAAGATGCTTGGGTATTCATAATGAAGATCAACTAAAGAAAGGATTAGGACTTACTTGAATAAGATGCCAAATTTTTTGCATGTTAACTGAATTCCCAGCAGATGCATGGAGATCTAAACTTTCATAAGCACCTTTGAAAGCTACAGCAGGCTAATGGTGGCGAACAAACAGTAAAGATGACCAAAAGACAGGCCGTAAATTTCATTAATGAAAACAAGAATTGAAATTAATTAAATTGATCCATTTCAACAAAGCTATCAAGACCGTCAATAGGGATGTAATGCAATAAATAGACTACAAAACAAGGGTAAAGAAAAAACCAGCTCATACTTTAAATGGTAGTCCACGTTCCCTTGCATCGTTCATCTTCTTCACTACTTCACCATATGTTGATGCCTTTTTCTCAATAATAGGCTTGTTGGCTAGAGATACAGACTCCAGGCTGGGTACACCAGACGAAACATGTGGACTGGATACAAAGGAGGCTATTTGACCCGTCTTTGAAGCCCCACTTTTATCATCTATCATGTTAGTTCTGGGTAATGTAGATATTCGGCTTAAACTCTGAAGGAAATCACGTTTTTCCTTTTTCCAATCCTCCTGTCATACATTTGATTCCATAGAAAATCAAAAACAAATATGCAATTAGTAAAGAATAAGCCCAGCAGATATTTACCATTCTACAAAAACAAGCTCTCTTTACTATCAGTTTAAGTAGCTAAAGCATGAAGAATTCAAATCGACAAAACAGCAACCAACTTTACCTATGGCCATCATTTTACTAACTTCCAAGACAAATATAAGAAACTAAACATCTATAATGTGAATGGAAAAGCTCAAGATTTTCCCAAGTTAACTATGGAAGTCCTTGAATGTAGCCACAACGAAACCAGTAATCCAATGCCACCATGAATGGAATAAAGATATTCATCAACTATAACAATAAGAGGGTGTCAGGATTCTTCTTCCCTGCAAGCAGAAAATCCGAACAAGACACAAATATCCCAGAAATCAAAAAGGTGAACACCCTTGTGTTATATGTTCACCAACTATACATTAAGAGTGATGTAAGAAGGCTAAGGGTTAATTGGGTAATTAGGTAATATTCTAGGTTAATTCCCTTTTTACCCCCAATTGTAATAGAAATCTATAAATAGGAGTCTTCTCCTCTTGTATGAAGGATATTATTCATTCTAATAAAAAATCCATAATCTTGGTTCTTGGAGGATTTCTCCTTGAGGTTACTTAGATTACATCAAAGAGGATGAACATCCTTCAACAAAAATCAACGAACTGTATTTCTGATAAGGAAATGATTACAAGCAATAGAAATAAAGAACAAGCACTTCTCAGTACATTCTACAGGGTTGAGTATCCTCCCCCAAGAGCAAAACGCTCACCAAAATTCTCCATCCCTCTAGCCTCACTCTCCCCTATTATTCATAACTCAAAAAACCTAACAAACTTAATGTCTACGACTCTAATTCCTAGAATATCTCTTACTACTTACTGATAATCCTAATATTTCTCCAACTAGGGGTCTTTACAGAAGGCAACCAAAGGGGAAAAACAAAATACGTCAGTTATCTCTGCGAAACTCAACCTCAAATGGAAAAACATGAATATCCAACTCTTTTCTGAAACATTCAGAAATAGTTCCAATCAAAAGTCTGTTCTACCACTTGACCTACCACGTGCTATAAACAGCAAACACACGGCAAAAATGATGAGAACAATATGGAAGAAATCAATAATTAAAATTAAATTTTTGCTTACTATGTTTGTACATTAGAGGAAAGGGGTACGGAGAATCTGGGAGAAAAAATTTAACCTCTTAAAATAACCGAGTCATGCTAACCTCTAAAACTTTCATCATGTAATCATTAAAACTTCTAACATTGTCCTTCTGTGCCTCCTGTATAGCTGAGATCATTGCCATTTCATGGACCTAAGATGAATGCAAAAAAAAAGCACAAATAACAAACATATCAACATTAATGATTCACCTGGATAACATGTGAAAAAAGCATCACAAAAGTTGGAAATTTTTCCATAATAATATTAATAGAATTGCCAAGCTGTAAAATGAATAGCACAACACAAAAACTAAGCAGATCAGTTTTAAGACCATATATTCTAAAATTAAGAAGAAAAAAACATGATTTTTTTTTTCTCCAAATTACAATCTTCCTCGGAACTTCATTTAAAGAAAAGCAGTAAAGGTGATTCTTAGAACTCAAAGACACAGTTATGCAACCTACCAAACAAACAAATTTTGTTCAAGTGTTTCTATGAAGCATTTAAAAAAAAAACAGGAGACTTGTATTGTTCCTGTCACAACCATTCAAAAAACAACTTTGAAGTGTTTCTATGAATAATGAATTCCTTTTGAAGTGTTTCCTTGGGCTGTTTTCAAGTCTTTGGTTATTTGTATGGTTCCATTTGGAGGATTGTTTTTCTATCACCCGTTTTCTCGTATAGAAATGTTTCTGTGAGGGACTACAATTATCTGAAATTGTTATTACGTAGAAGTCTTTCAGTCAGATGGTTTCAATCCTTTGGGGGACAGATTTTTATGTCATCAATGACGTTACTTTTTCTAATAATCGGTGGCATCATAATTACCTTCAATTCAAGTTTGGGGACTTGGCTTTGCAAAACTCTCGTCGATGATAAAGTTACTCAAAGTGGTGTTGCCAAAAGATGGATTCTCTATGGCAGTTGCTTGCAGGCCCGTCTCTAGAATGTTTATTGATATAGCTCCTTGGAGGTTGTGTTAGGTCTTTTATTCATTTCTGGTAGGGGGTTCTTATTTGTGGCTTTGATGCATCTCTTAGGAAATTTTATCGCAATGGTGGTGCATTCTCCTTTTATGAGTTGTTACAATAATTCATAAATTCAATAAAAAGTTATGTTTCATTGTTTTTTTAATTTATTAAATAATATCACTCTATAATATTTTAATTATTTTCTAATATGTTGTGGCTTGCCTCAACCAGATACTGAGGTTCCCAAGAAAGAATGCGAGCTTAATGAAACTCACACTTAATTTCTTTAAAGAAATTTTTTTGTAAGAAACAATTTCATTCAATGAAATATCCAAGGATGTACAAAAGGGGCCATTCGAATAAAATGCAAAAGGTGATTTTAATTTGTAATAAGAAAGGAGAAACCATGGCTCCTTTAGGAACCAAGGTAGCATGAGATGCCTTTGTCCCACATTGGTTAGAATGAGATGACCAATGTGGTACTTAAGTTGCTTGGCTCTCCCACCCCAAATAGCTGGCTTTTGGGGTCTGGTTCTACAAGGTGTTTAAGTACCCTAACAATGCCTATCAAGCTCAACCTAAATATTTTTACACCAAACAAAAGCATTGAAAATAGAGGACCCTAAGACATTCTTCGATTATTTGGCTTTGTCGAGAAATATTCTTGCATTTCTTTCTATACAAACCTTCCACAAAATCGCTGAAATAATATTTTTAAAGAAAATTGAAGTATCAAATTATAACAAAACCCATGTTTAGCAAGTCCAAGAACTACAAAGATCACCATACATAAATGTATGAAAAACCAAATTAGTAACAGTGATATAAACCAAAGTCTTGGAGAGTTCTTGAAGTAAAAGTATCATTGATGATACTAAAAAAAAATAAGGCATCCATTATATAGGAAAGCCGAACACCAGCTAAAGCTAACAAACCAAACAACCAAAAACAACTAACTTAAACAAACAAAACTAACAGACAGGGCTCTAAAAGCAAGTAAATACAACAAATGCTAAAACACTGAAAGCCGCTACATCTAACAGCATAAGATACATTTTTTGGATTAGAGTAACATCATAAGACATAAATGAATAAATAAATTAGTAACAGCATTAATTAGGAAAAAGGTATGAAAAAGATATTTCAGCAAACATTTCATAAAACCAATAGCTTCTTGAGTAAAATTTATCTGCAAGACTGCAAAATTAGGAAAAATTGCATAAAAGATACCTGTTGCAAGTATTCTTCAATACTTGTTGCTTCAGCAGGAAACACATCCTCAAATGTAGTCTTCAAAAGAAGAAATACACACGACCATAAAAGATTAGAAAGCAATAGCATACCAGAATAAAATTCATCACTGTAAATTAGATCAGGGTAGCAAAGATATACACAACTTTACAAGCAAAAAATAATCTTGACCCATATAGGGAAAAGCCAATGTTCATTTTTTAGCCATATTCTCCTATGGATTGTAGAGGTAAAACCCATTGTCACCCCCTAAAGAAGAAGGCAAAAAATCTGACCACATCAAAAGATTCTTGTGGTGCATTCAATTGAAAGAAACCACCTTATTTTTATAGGTCAAGATAGATATGTTTCCATGATTGGCTTACACTCTTGCTTTGATCTCAAACCCTGTCTTTTCCCTATCATCTCCCTCGTTCCTCCTACCCTTCCTCCTCCCCATCCCAACCCTCCCCTATGGCCGGTAACCATCCTCCTTCCTTTTTCCCTAATCAATGACAACTACAAAGCCACATCCTAATTGGAACTACTCAAAGAGAGCAATCGCAATTTACTGGAAAACTTCTTCATAGCTTTGATGAACATTACAAAGGCTGTAGAGCAAGAACAAAAGAAAGTGGTCGTACGCCCTATTACATGTTGTCCATCACCTGGAAATTGTTATTGTGGCTTTAAGATATTCTTCAAGCTCCTCCTTATGGAACGTTGCTCCTTCAAGTTTTTCAAAGAACTAAGAAGCCAAAATTACATTATTTGGGTGGAGAAACTAAAAAAAAAACAGGGTTATCGAAAACAAGGTTACAACACTAATTCTTGAGGGTTGGATCTTTATGGGGTATAAGGGTTAAAAGCAATGGTTGGGACTTCATCAAATCTAAAATTCTGCTCCCGAATTCAACCACAGGTTTGGGGGATCTTGTTGTCTATGTTGAAAGTCACAAACAACCTCCAAACAACTACCAGAAAAGTTGCTGAAAACCCAACTTGTATTATGCCCTGGAAGACAGTCAAACCAAAAGTCATTGAGAAAGGACAAAGCGAGATTCTTTAGAAACTACTTTCATTAAGAAAGAATACAAGGGCACATAAAGAAAAAGGACAAAGGAAATAGTACAACGTTTGAACAACCCTCTGACACACGTCGAGAATTTACAAGTACGTTACCTCTTCTTTCGGAGAGAACACAAATACTTTCCCACCCAGATTCCCCTTTAGACCTCTCAACTTTTGTCCACACAAGCCTCGACCCACTCTCACTTTGGGCTTTAAGAAATCAAATTAACTTGCTAAGCAAGCCCAAATGGGCTCTGATACCAATGAATATCTACTCAACTCCTTTTTGGATTGTACCTCATTATGTTCCAATTTGTACCTTCATCATTTGAAAAATCAACTTTCTCCCCAGATTCCCACCTAATTTAAAAATCCCCTCCATTAGCAACTGAATCCTACCAACATTCCCTCATTCTCATTGATAAATTGGCCATACAATATCCTTCAAGAACATGGCCTTTGTATTATTCCATCCCCTAATACTTCTTTCGTTTTTTTCTAAATGAAAGTAGTTGTTTCTATTTTAAACAATGCACTCTTCCAACAAATAAATAAGAGAAGCAACCTCCATCGTCTCCCTATTGGATAATGACGACAGAAACTGAAAAAAAAAAAAGGGACATGGACCCCCGACGACACCAAAAAATCAGGAACCAAATGATTTTTAAAGGAAGACAACAGATAAAGATGAGGAAACTCAAGGCAGAGGAGGTTGTCCCTCACAATGCACCTGACCAAGGGAGAAAAAGAGGAAAGCTCAAGCGAGATATCTTTCTAAGGATTTCAGTGTGTGCCTTTAACCCCTTTCACCACCCAACCAAAAGGGTAAGGGTCATGCTTACTCGCAATGATCATATGCCACAAGGATTTGAGCTCAAGGACAAAACACTAAAGCCACTTAGCCAACAGAGGTTTGTTACGTAGCGTTAAGTTACAATCCCACCCACCTTGATTCACAAGTCGACCAACAACCTACCAGCTTACCAGATGAAAACTATTTCCTTCATCCATCCCTTCCCAAATAAAGTCTCTCATGTACTTCTCCAGGCTTTTACAAACTGAAGTGGAAAACAAGGAAAAGTAGTAAATGGGAATGCCACTCCACACAAATCAGATCAGAGTTAGTCTTCCAGCCTAGGAAAAGAAGCCTTTCTTCCAAGAGGCTAACCTTTTAATTACTGTTTCCTTTATCGATATAGTTTGGTTGTTGCTTCTAGGTATAGACTTAGTAATTCCTTTTGTGATTATTCTATTTCTAATAGTTCGACTTATGGAGAAGTGACTTGTAACCCCATTAGTCGTGGGTTGAGACTTCCTTCACCCTCCTGTATATTTCATTATAATAATGAAAGGTCTATTGGTTATTTTATACACATCAAAAAGAAAAGTTATTTACAAGTAAGAAAATTGAAAAAATCTTCACCTTTAGTTCAAAAGACTTCAAATCTCGAGCAAGTTGCTCTGCATTTATTCCCTCACGTGCAAGTAACCTACAAACATCCCATTGAAAGATAATAATAACTGCATGTCATATGTATGTAATAACAGCAACAAAAATCCATTGGGTATAAGACTTCATTGCAAGTACAGACAAGGAAAAAGATTCAGAATTGTAAAATGTGTTCTCTTTTTGGTTGCTAAAGAGATAGTGCAGTAACAGAAAATCAGAATTGAAGAGGTTCACATTTTGGATAGCAGGAATAGAAATACCTTGTCGCAGCAATAGATTGTGTAGGCGCCTCAGTTCTCAGGGTCTTTGCCTTGAGCTTTTTAGATAACACTTCCAACTGATCTAAGTTCCTCTGAAACAATCACACATCGTGAAATTCAGAGATAAGAGCAGGGACATAATGTGGAGACAAGAACCTAGATATTTTGTTTCTTGGTCTTCTTTTTTTTTTTTTTTTTGTATTCTTTTTATTCTATAATTAGAAAATACCATGCTTTCTGAATCTTTTCTTCCCTCTTCGTCGATAGTTACTTCATATTTTATTTCAACCATTATTAATTCTTCCTCTTTTTATCAGTTGAGATGGATGTAGCACAGGTTTACCAAAAGAGCACAGTTAAGAAGTCCCAAACCTCTTGTTACCTTCATTTCCTTTTTTACGAACAATCATTTACACTGCCTCGAATTGAACAAAATAGTACTACTCATAAATGAATGATAACAATAAAGCTTGAAATACATAGATTTCCAGATATAAAAAGATATTTAAACAGCACATTAGGAGTTTAATCCATTGACGATAACAATTAGACTTGCTCATTCCAGTAAGAGTTGAAAGTTCGGAATGCAGGTACGTATAAATTAGAATCCTCAATTTCCAGCAAAATCTAAGCAAAGCAACCAAAGAGAAGCATAGAGAGAGTATGAAACCTGGAGAGGAGGGAACTGGGCAGATGGAGCAGCTTGTTCGAGGAGCTTTGTAGAAGAGTGAAGCAGATCAGTCCAGCCACTCATGTCTTGGTCGTTCGCCATGGCTCTCAGGAGGAGACACCGAGAGAGTTTTGATGAGAGGAAAGGGCAATTGGGGCTCAATGGCCCAATACCCTTAAGCGGGAGAGAAGTGGCGGCGGCAGTGGTGGCGCTAAGAGAGAGGGAGCGGAGCCAAAGTGAATGAGACGGTGGACCAAGGAGTGAGATGAAGAGGAAAGGGTTTAAGGTTTTGAATTAGAGGGGTTTGTTGAGAAACAACAATAGACGTGTTAAGAAGAATGGGCAGTGGCTATAGATGACAGAGGTTGGCTTCCACAGTATTGACTTCATTTGAAAAATAAGTTTATAAATAATAAACAAGAGAAAATAAAATATTACAAAGGGACTATGAGTAAAATTTAAAAAAAATAAATAAAAAATTGGAGAACGTTGTTTTTAAGTAAAACTCTTTTTGTTTCTATACTTCAATTAAATATATGATTGGGTCAAAACTTAGAAGAAAGGGGTGAAATTGTTGAATTTATTTTGATTTTATAATCTTCCTGTCGATGTTAAAAAATATATATAATTGTGTGATAGCTTAGTCCTCTTGTATGTCAGTTTTTCTCAGATTTAAACGTATGTGCATTGTGATTAATTGGCAGGTTTGTTGATGAAAGTCATGCCACTTAGAATATATGTGTGTTTTTCTGTAACAGGTGATGTTAACGAAAACTAAAATAAGACTTATATACGTTACACAAAAATTAAGTTTTAAATGATTTGATGGTTTTTTGTCTTATTGTGTGTGAACGACCTAAATATGCCCATAAAGAATGCATTGCAATCTAGTATGAGAGTTTCAATCTAGGAATTTGTGTGGATCAAAGCAAATATTTCTTAATCTATACCAAAATGATAAATAATAATTTTTACTTAGCTTAAGAGAAAAATTTTCATGAAATCGAGTTGTTACATTTGAATCTTAAATGTTTACACAATGTCGACTCTTTTCTAGATTTTTTGAATTACATCGTCTAATGGAATGTGTCACATTCAAAAAAATATTTATGGCATAACTGTACAAATGGCGTTAAAACATAAAAATGACTACAATTTTGATTGCTTTTGTGTGCATTATGCTTCGTTTCACAAAATCGCAACTAATACCACATGTTTTTACAAATATCACTCTTAATGCTGTAAAAAACATGATATAAAGCAACTCACCCAAACACATGCTTATATCTAACTATATTGTAATCTATTTATTATTTTTTCATAATAAAAGAGCATGATTTATATTCACTATAACAAGGGGGTTTATATTCCTTAGCCCATTTACCCTGGTTAAAAGATAGAAGAATCGTAAAAAATAATAAATTTGATAAAATATTTACACCATATAGCAAAATTTTATCAATAATAAATGTTTATTTTTATAAGTGGCATTAACAAAAGTTTATCAATTTTTATATCGATAAAATTGTTGTAGATTTATTTTAATTGATTTTGTTATTTAAAAAAATGCTCACAAAAGATATATATTTAGAGGGCATCAAAAATAAAATAAAGTACCCTGGATAGCTATTCCAATGATATATTGGGAAGTGCAATTTAAAAAATAGCATCACTTCAGAAAGTTTTTAAAAAATGACAAAATTATATTCTTAATTTTCAAAGGTACATTTTCAAAAAATAGCAACATATTCTTACAAAATTTATGGAACTCTCTAAATAGTTCAATTATTTTTTTTTTAATTAATAGATCCGCTAAAGTCCTAAATCATATAGTATTTACTATCGAGATCTCACATTGAAAGTCCTACTTTATAGTAATTTGTAATACATAATGATAGTAATTTGTAATACACATTGGTATTACATACCATCAAATGTATATATATAGTTAATAACCGCTTGTATTGTCCGCATAATTCATAATTTAAATTGAAATGTACAACAGTGCAATTCGGTAGATATTCCATTTTCTATTAAAAAAAATATGTAGCTTTTTGCTCCACCCCAAATATTCATTTGTCTTTAGTTTCAATATTTTGTTATTTATAATAATTACTCGTTTAAAAACAGTGTGAGGAGATAATTTAAGAGAAATAAGATTCATGCTTAAAAAGATGGGCAACCCAAAATTAGTTACATTCAATATATAGTCAGCATCACGTGTTTAGAAAGAGTTTGTTAAAGAACGAAACACCATTTAAAAAAACTAAAACTATAGAAAAATCTATCGACGATAAACTAATATGTTGAATACAAATTATGGTGTATTTATATATTTTTTAAATGTTGGTGGATATCCTAACATTTTTTAATATATATTTTCAACTATTCCAAACAAATCTTAACAAAATTGGTGTGCCTCAGACGCAGCCCAAGTTGGAGACATAAGTCACACAACCCAATAAATACATTTTTTTACTACTTAGAACAAACCTTCTAAACAACTAATGTTTCATTTTTTGAAAAGGAAAATAACTAATATTTCATGAACAACTTTGTGTAAAATGCCTTTTCAGGGCCTACAAGTTTGAGGCAGTATTTAATTTGGTCTTCATGATTTTCAAAATCAACATTTTAGTTGTTAAAATTTAAAAAACCTTTCTAAATCTAGATGAATTACTTTGACAGTTAGTTGACAAGATTGATTTTTCTCTTTTCTCTCTTTTCAGACTCCAAAAAGTAGAGATAAATAGAAACATCGAGTCGACGTTCGTTTTTTTGAAGAATGAAAGGGGTCGGTCAAATCTATTTTCATTTCTTTCAATTGTTTCTTCTCTTATTGCCCATCGTATGGGTTTTGTCTTCTATTAGTGTGTTTTTCTTTCTAGCCACTCAAGATTTTAAAGGAAAGATGGAGGGAGGAGGAGAAAAAACGTGGAGGGAGACGGGGAAAAAGAGAAGGAAAAAAAGGAAGAATAAGAGGAAAAGAGAAAAAGTGCACCTCATCTATTAATAAAAGTTCCTACCTCATTGAAATTTTGAGGTTTTTTTTAATCAATAAAATTTATAGGTAACTCTAAAAAAAATGAAAAATAACATGAATATGAAAAGTGGTTTTCTACTTACATTAACTTGCTGTAAAAAGACCCATCGACTATAAAAACCACCCACACCTTGAGATAGAAGTTAAATTTTGGCTACTCGATGCTCTATGCTAATTGCTCGAAACTCCTACTTTGTCCTCCTCGCTTGCTCCTTGGTGGCTTTTGAATGATCTATGTCTGTCGCTCGTGCTCGTTGAATGAAAAGAGTGGAGCTTCAATCTGGATGTAGAGAAGGTTAGAATATTGTTTTATCATTAGACTAACTTCTGACATTATTTCAATTTTTCATATATATGTAATATAAAAAGTATAAAGTTGTGAGAACTTTAGTCCCTAAGTCTATGCTAAATTTGTTGGTGCTTAACCATAACAGGAAACATAGTCAAACACAAAAGATGAAAAAAAGCTACTTGCATGAGGAGGATGCAAAAGGAAGACCTGCCAATAAAAAATATAAAAGGCATGTTTGGTCGGCGATAAAAAACAAAAAATTTAGTTGATAACAACTAAGAAATTATTGGAGGAGTTAACACGAATCCAAATGAGAAATGTGAATTGATGCGAATAACAAAATAAACCTTTATAATTATTGGTGAACCAAATGGTAAATTATATTTTTAATCACAAATCCAACTCTCTAAAACTATCCAAACACTTCATAAAAGATTAAAAAAAAAAGTGAGATGTACTTTTGTACGAGAGGAAAAAACTATAGACTAAATATAAATAAAGTTGGAAAGAAAGAAAATAGATTTACTTTTAAAAGCCCATGGTGCCGATGAAAAAAGCCAAAATAAATGTTAGGTTGGTTCAACCTTGCATTTCACACCATCTATCCATTTGTTAAATAATGGTCAAGTTCTCTAAAAAAACCATTTTAAAATAGTGGCAAATAATTATAAGCCTATCGAAAGACTATTAGATGGTCATATACGATTATCTAAGAGTTACCATTTCTCAAACTTTAAAAAAGGTTAGTGAAATTGTTTTATTATCGTAATTTATTTTTGCTAATTTTATAAAAATTCCTTTAAAATATTATTTATACGGAAGAATTCAATTTTTTAAAAAAAATTTGAATACAAATTAAAAGTTAGTAATTTGAACTAGGAATTTTTTGATTCTCATCCATTCACTCAATTGAGTCTATGACCATCATTTGAACCTAAAAAGCAGGCGAATAGAGGATCTCAAATTGAAGGAATTATTGAGTAAAATAAAAAGAAGGGAAAAAGTAGAGCATTAAAAAAAATTACGTGGGAAGAAGATAGAAAGAAGAGGGAGAGCGAGAAATTATCTCAACATATCTTCATTTTTAGTTCACTCTATGTATTCTTCTGGACTCTGTCCAGAACTTCTGCTCTGGGAACCCTCTCCGTCTATCTAATAACTCTTTTGTTCTCTTCTTCTTTTATCTGATCTGCTCGGAACAACACCGGGAAAGGCAACGGATACGGCTTCGCTGGCGACTCAAAACAAGAATCAAAGAACATTTCATTTTCCTCTTCTCTGTTTCGCTTTTATTAGACTATGGAGCAGTATCTTCTGAAAGACTTCGAAGTCGAGCCAAAACGTCCTTCAGAGGCAACCTTGAGGAGATGGCGATCTGCCGTCACAATCGTCAGAAATCGGCGACGTAGGTTCCGAAACACTGCAGATCTCGAGAAACGCTCCGAGGCTGAGAAGAAGAAACTCAAAATCCAGGTTTGATTTCTTAAGCCTATTCAAATCTCATGATTCATATTCATATTCATGTTCATATTCCTGATTTCAATCTCCACAATGCCGATTTCTTTGTTTTCCTTTTACTTGCCTGTTTGGCTACTGAGAAAGTGCTAGAAAAGTAGATTACGTTTTAGTTTCATTTAGGTAAACTCCAAAAGGTTTTAGGATTCTGAGTTCACTTTTTCTCCTCGATTTTTTCCATTTTTTACACAAACATAGGGTTCCTTGACGGAATAATTTCGAGGAAGTAGGATTTGTTCCAAGAGGTTATAGCTTTAATATATGGTGGTAACCTAATGAAAATTAGTTTTTCTTATCTCATGAAATTAGACGGCTTAAGTTGACCATATATAAATTTTTTTTAAAAAACAATAAAGGTGGATGTGAATTTTCATAACCACCAAGGAGTTAGGAAAAAAAAAAGCTGCCGTCGAGGAGGAACGTCGATGAGGATGCCACACGGCGAGTAAAAATTTGCGTGGGTCCTTTTTCTAAAATAAAAAAAGGTTAAATAATCACTTTATATGGAAAATTGTTATGAATAAAATAATAGAAAATCATAAAAATAGAACATTTTTACGATGTAATGAATTTTGTCCATTTTGTTTTGAATTTTTATATTTCTGAAAAATCCCATAAAGAAAACTATTTTCATATAAAGAAAAACAATTAATTGATTTTAGAAAATTTGCTAAATGGTGCTAGATTTTATTATTATTTTTTATTTACAACATTTCCAGCATAAATGTAAAAAATATATTTAGATATTATTATAGCAATAAAATTTTTATTATTATTTAACTAATAAATTAATAAAAAATTGGATTAGATGACAAAAAAAATTAGAAAAAAACAACTCACAACACATTTTTTTTTGCATATTGCAAATTTGGTAAATATGACGTTAATATTCTTTTAAATTTGCTATTTTTGCAATTTAAAAAATGTAAGTGACTAGGCTCTATTGTTATAATTTTTCTTGCTATTTTTGTAAAATTTTAGATTCATTTTAACATGATTGACTAATAGTTATATCTATATGTATCATGATAGATACAAATAAAAATTGTGATATTTTAATATATTTTTAAATATTATAAAAAAATTATTATTTAAAATAATTTTAAAAATTAAATTTAAGATTTATTGAAAATATGGAATATCACACAGCAACCAAAATTGAACTAATCTTCGAACTAAAATGATATTTGAATGGAAACTGAATCAATAAACAAATTAATTAGGGTAGGTCCCGAAATGAGTCAGGTGGGCCGGATAGAGTAATTTAATATGGTCGACAAAATTGGTTGGCTTTTATTTACCATTAACTTTAATTTTAAATTGTTTTTGTTCAACTAAAAGTAAGAGATATTTTCCGTTCAAAAAAGAAAAGTAAGAGCTCTTCTAAGTGCAACATCTTTTTTTTTTTTGTCGAAATAATATAGTGAACAAGTAAAGTTAAACTTTACTTAAAATTAAAAAATAAAAAATAAAAAATAAAAAAGTTAAAGCTCATATTTACTTATAATGACTTGGAAAGTAAGGATGAGGTCAAGAATGCATGCATTTAATGTAGGTTTAAATCTTATTTTGATTTTATCAAATTCATATTTAATCTTACCTTTGGTTCAAGCACATCGATTATAAAATATAATAGTAATAAGGTTAGAATATCATGTTCTTAAAAAAAAAAAAAAATATCACGTGGGTCCTAGGCTTTGTTTCAATTTTGTTAATTTTAATTTGTCAGCGTGCTTTCATGAAATCTTAAATCGGCTCTTCGAAGTATTTTTTTTTTTGTAAAGAATGAATTTATTTATATAACAACAATAGTTTTCCTATAAAAAAAAATATTACATGAATATTTTTTTTGGACAATTTTTCTTACTACGAAAATTGAAACTATTTACAAAAACAGTGTGCTAAGAAGAATTTGATAAATTTTGGTATGTTTTTATAAATAGTTTGAATTTTTTTACTATTTTTGAAAATGCTCATATTTTTTTACTATTAATAAAGAATGCTAAGTAATTTTTCTTTAAAAAATGAAATCAACAAAATAATTTTAAATTTTATTTAAATAAAATTCAACGTTTAAAAATCAAAACAAAATAAAATTGAAAGTTAAGAGATTAAAATGACGTTTTAATATAAAAATAATAATAATACTACTTCTAATAAAAACTTTAAAAGAATGCCAATGAGGAGGGTGGGAAAATTGTACATCTTTGATCCAATCGAGCATCATTGTCTTTAGAAATATTTAGCTATCTTTAAAAAAGTTTTAAAGTCAGCTAACATTTCATAGTTTTGAAACGGAAATATTTCAGTTTATAAGATAATTAATTAAACTCAAAACAAATAAAATGACCTTTGGCAATTGGTCGGTCAAGTGCAGGTCATGTGATGCCAATTTGTATGGTTGGGATAACATATCGATCTGACCAATTAGATCGTGATACCCATTATTGAAAACTTTTTCTACGGATCGTTTGATTTCTTTATTTGAGTAATTCTTTTTAATTTATTTAATCATATAAATCTACTTTTTCTTTGGAAGCAGCCGTCGAATAAAATAAAATAAAATAATAAAGATGGTGATTTATAGAGTAGTGCCTTTTATAAAGCATTAAAATTTGGGATATTTTAGGTTAGTATCATTTTCAAATATACTAAAATAAATTAAAATACTTACTAATATTATTGGTTTTCAATAGAATTTAAAATTTTGATATATATGGTAAATATTAGGATGATTTTACTTTATATTATTTAATGAATTTAATTTTTAAAATATGGTAGTGAGTCAGAAAAAAAAAAAGATGCTTCTTCCTCGTGTTTACCCCGGTGGAATTAGTTTTAGATGCAGGACTTTTCTTTCCACTGTTTTGGATTATTAGTTTTTTAATTACGTTTATAATAATGGATTTTTCTTTTCTGAGAAAAAGGTTGATAATGGAAATTAAGATCCTGTTTATCTGGCGACATGTTCATATTTCTAAATCAATAATTTCATCATGACTTTCTATTAAAATTCAGAACTTTGTGTCACAAATCTTGATTTTGCCTACTTTGTATTTTTCACCGTTCATTTTATTAGAAATGAATGAGAAAATAGCGGGAAGAGTGAGAAATTAAGATGGGTTTTGTCGTAAACCATAAAAAATCTCTACAGCCTATGAGAATATGCGCAATGCTTCCTCTTTCAATTCATCAACGTGATGTCAGCAGCATCTAAAAATGAGGCAAAATATAAGTAATTATGTACAAAGTTTATTTATCAACTTTTTTTGTTTAGCATAGTTCTTGGAGAGTTATACACCTCGAAAATAATGGCAGTAATGAATATTATGGGCTAATAATTACAAAAAGTCTTTGGAAAAAATAAAAAAACAAAACATCAAGTTATTGGAGGAAAGTGGTTGGAAATGGAACTGCTTTCATTGACAAGCGTGGAAAAGCGCGTGAAATAAGAAATTTCCTGGAAGTTTCGTGGTTTTTAAAAAGATAAAATGATAGGGTTTCTTTGGAGGAAGTTATTGTAGTGGGGGGCCAAGTTGCAATTTTTAACCTCTCGTGTGGGGATGAGAATCCACCTTGTCTTCTAAGTTTTTTTTTTTTTTGTAGCATTTAATTTATTCTCCCTATAATTTTTGTTATCTTTATTTATTCTCTCCACGAATCTTCTTCTTGTTACCCTTGTGAACACAAACTAGAAGTTGATAGTAGTGGTGTACAAGAACGGTCGGTGTCGAAAAAACTGACCCAAAAGATAGTGTGAAATTCGATCTTATGGTTTTGTGATTTTTTCTTCAATCATGGTAGTGGCTTGAGAATTAAGCAACATGAAAAAAAAACCAATCACTAAAGCAATTGGCTTGGGCTTGAGTTAGTAGTGGGTTCGCTTTTATACTTATTTTTTCTTAAATCGATTAAAAACAAGCTATACATGTACGTATTTCAATCAGTTTTTTCATTTTTTTTTAAAAGATAGCCTAACTAATTGACTCTAGTTCAGTCGATTTCGATTTATTGAATTGATTTTCTATGCCTTTATGTATACTCTAGTTGGTGGTGTGAGTTATATAATAATAGTGTACAGTTATTTACAAGCTAATGATGAGTATAGTATATAAGATTTCAAAACTTTTTTTCTTCCATATTTATTGCTTTTCACTCATTCTTTATTTCTTTTTTTTACTGATAACATTATTTCTTATCAAAAACAAAAATAAAAAACAAAAACAAAAACAGTTTACACTTCAAATATAAATTATTATACAGTTTTTTTTTAAAATAACCAAACTATTTATTATAGAGTTTAAACTATTTAGACTTTATAAAAAAAAAAGAAGACAAAAATAAATTAATAAAAGGTAAATATTTTATCCATTTTACTATTTTTGACAAATTTTCATTATTATAACTAATACTAAAATCATCCAAACACTAATTATTATAATCAACCAACAACGATAACCAACTAATCAACCCCTTTTTTTCTTTGTGATTTTTAAACTTGGTTCTCCTTTGGATGCATTTTTATTGTGTATAGTCTAATAAAATGAACTTTTTTAAAAATAACAAAATAAATTAAAATATTTATAAACTATAACAAAATTTTGAATTCTATCAATTATAGTTATCTATAGATTTCTATTATTGTAGAATACTAGTGACTATCAGTGATAGAATTTAAAATTTTTGTTATAGGTTGTAAATATTTTGTAAAATTTTCTATTTTTAAAAATTCGTCTAATTAAAATATCTCATGTGACATTTTTATTTTTTAAAAATGATGTATTTTTATATTTTTTTCTTTGTATAGTAGAGAACTAGAGGGAGCAGAGTGTAATAATTGCTTTTTTCTATAATGGTTATGACCTTTCTAATCATTTTTAAATTTAAGTTTAGTTAAAAAATATTTTTAATAATTCAAAATCATGGTATAAAACTTATTTTAAAAAGCCTAAATATTAAATAGTGATAAATTTTTAGTTATTGATGTGCAGATAATTTTTAATATGATAAAAATAATTTTTAACTATTTTAAAATTACTCCGATACCTAGACTAGGTTTGTGTAATAACTATTTTGTTATAGATTGTTTAGAGATGCTAGAGATATTTTTGATATGAATAATTATGAAAGTTTGGTGGGAAAATTTTAACGAATTATCTAGAAAGTGATCGTAAGTGTAAGGGTTTGACAGCAAAGAGAGAAGTTCTTCGTGTTAATTTTATTGTGTAAGTGATAGATGTATGTCTAGGTCTATTGCGGTCGATAGAAAATAAAATTTTGCTGTATTTGTAAAGAAGTTGGTTCATTTTGTTATATTTTTAAACATTTCAACTGATTTTAGGGTAGGAAAAAATAGATAAAAGATTTTTTTTAGAGAGATTAGAAAGACAAAGTTTATAGAGAGAAAGCAGATGGATAGGTGAAATTGAAAGAGAACATGTTTTTTGTTTGTTTTTATAAATCTACGTATAATTCCTGAATAAAAAACTAAAAAGCTAGGGATTATTGTTTTGGTGTTTAAATCTAATGTTCAGTTTGAACGGTAGACGGAAGTGATTTTCATATGTCAACTGTCAGAGAATTGTACTATCAACTGGATGCTCCCCACTCCGCATATTGTAAAAGAAAAATTACATTTATCATTGTCACAACCACATTTCTGTAAGTGATTTCTTAAAGTGATAGTTATTCATTTGCAGGTTAGAATTTTCAATAGACACCTTTAAGAATTTGGTTAAAAGAGGTATACTAGAATCTAAAAGTATTTTACTAGTTTTCTGTGTCTTGTCTACCCTCTTAAAGTTCACAAAATAATACCACAACTTCCATTAATTAGATGGAGGGAGTAATTACAAAAGCAGATGCGAGCTCCATAATAAACAGTTATGCCTTACCAACTCCACCAGTGTCTCCTTCCAAAAATCATTAGACAAACTTTGATTACATCACTATATTCCACACTCCCAAAAATCACTTCGACCACTTTTTTTGTTGTTGCTAATTGTGTAGATCAAACAGAATCTGACCATAAGATGTCCATCTGAAGAGAATGTTCTTCTTCCATTCCTAGCTTTGTTTCCTTTTTTTGATAGATACTTGTAATAATCTTTCGATAAACGATTGTTTAAAGTTATCTTTCAATGATTTCCTCCCAAGGCATCTCCAACTAAGTTGTTCACAACTCATTTGCATCAGGACCTTTTGCTATGTCACCCTTTCCATGGGAAATTAATTCCACAAATTGAAAACTTACTCAAGGCTGGTGGCTAGTTTTAAGACTAGATTATTTTATAGATCTCGATGGCTGTGAATACATTGTCCATTGCCTTTTCAATCTTGTAGACAGGGACGGACAACTTTAATGCCTGTGATCTTCTTTAGTTAAATATATTACTGATTTATTTCTCCATGGAACTGTGCTACAATTTTCCAGCAATTACTTTACCTAAAAAATTATGCCTCTTATTCTTTTCATCTTTTTTCCTTCAATTTTCTTTACCAGGAAAAAATTCGAGTTGCTCTTTATGTTCACAAGGCAGCATTACAGTTTATTGATGGTAATGGCTTATGCTTACTCTCAATCCTTTGATTTTCTATCACAGTTGTTAAGTTTTTATCCCTTTCTTTATGTATGTTGTATTCTTGTGCAGTCGTGAATCGGGATGAGTACCATCTGTCAGATGAGGCTAGGAATGCTGGCTTTAGTATCCATCCAGATGAGCTTGCATCCATTGTCCGTAGCCATGATTACAAGGCATTGAAATTTTATGGTGGTGTGGAAGGACTTTCAAGGAAAGTTTCTGTCTCACTAGATGCAGGTGTCAGTGAAAAGGATACGTCCAAGAGACAAGAGATTTATGGTTATAATCGTTACACAGAGAAACCTTCCAGACCGTTTTGGATGTTTGTCTGGGAAGCATTACACGACGTGACATTAATCATCCTAATATTTTGTGCACTAATTTCTTTAGGCGTTGGAATTGCCACAGAAGGATGGCCGAAGGGAACCTATGATGGTTTAGGAATTCTACTCAGTATACTATTGGTCGTCTTGGTTACTTCTATTAGTGATTACAAGCAGTCTTTGCAATTCAAGGATCTTGACAAGGAGAAGAAAAAAATTTATGTTGATGTCACTAGGGATGGGCTGAGGAAAAAAGTTTTGATCTACGACTTGGTTGTTGGAGACATTGTTCATCTATCCATTGGAGATCAGGTTCCCGCTGATGGGGTTTTCATATCAGGATATAGTCTACTAATTGATGAATCCAGCTTATCAGGTGAGAGTGAACCAGTGAAAAAAGATGAAGAGAAACCATTTCTTCTATCAGGAACCAAAGTGCAAGATGGATCTGGAAAGATGATGGTAACAACAGTTGGTATGAAAACTGAATGGGGAAAGTTGATGGAAACTCTCAGTGAGGGAGGAGAAGATGAGACTCCATTGCAGGTGAAGCTGAATGGTGTAGCAACTCTTATTGGTAAAATTGGATTGATTTTTGCTGTATTGACATTCCTGGTGATGACAGGAAGGTTTCTTGGGGAAAAAGCTGCTCACCGTCAATTTACAAAGTGGACTTCAAGTGATGCACTAAAACTCTTAGATTTCTTTGCTGTTGCAGTTACCATAATAGTTGTTGCAGTTCCTGAAGGTTTACCACTGGCAGTGACATTAAGCCTTGCCTTTGCTATGAAGAAACTGATGGATGAAAGAGCACTAGTTAGGCATCTGTCTGCATGTGAAACAATGGGTTCAACCACTTGCATTTGCACAGATAAAACCGGGACATTAACCACAAACCATATGATAGTTAGCCGTGCATGGGTATGTGAAAATTTTACGGAGAATAAAGACCATGGAAGTGTAGACAAATTGAAATCAGAGATCTCTGAAGACGTTTTAGGCATATTATTGCAGTCCATATTTCAAAATACTAGCTGCGAAGTGACTAAAGATAAGGATGGGAAGAACTCAATCGTTGGTGGAACACCAACAGAATCAGCACTATTAGAGTTTGGCATACATTTGGGTGGGGATTTTCGTGCCCAACGTACAGAATATAAGATACTTAAAGTAGAGCCTTTCAATTCTGTTAGGAAGAAGATGTCTGTACTTGTAGCGCTTCCTAATGGTGGGGTCAGAGCTTTTGTCAAAGGTGCATCTGAAATAATACTAAGTATGTGTGACACATATATAGATTCCAATGGAGAATCTATTGATTTAAAAGAAGAGAAGGTAAATAATGCTACAAATGTTATCAATAGTTTTGCCAATGAAGCTTTGAGGACACTTTGCTTGGCCTTCAAAGATATAGGGGACTCTAGCGGTAAAACTATTCCAGATGATGGATATACATTAATTGCAATTGTTGGGATCAAGGATCCTGTACGCACAGGCGTCAAGGAAGCCGTTAAATCTTGCTTAGCTGCTGGAATAACTGTGCGTATGGTCACTGGTGACAATATTAATACAGCGAAGGCTATTGCTAAAGAATGTGGTATACTAACTGATGATGGTTTAGCTATAGAAGGACCAAACTTCCGTAATTTATCTCCAGAACAGATGAAGCAAATTATACCACAAGTCCAGGTTTACTCTCGCAATCTTGAATTTAGTTTTATCTGTTTTCTCTTGTAATATGGTTGTGTATTTTATCTAAATTGCTATGGATATAGGTGATGGCTCGATCCTTGCCACTGGACAAATACACGTTGGTTAACAATTTGCGGAGTATGGGCGAGGTCGTTGCAGTGACTGGAGATGGGACAAATGATGCTCCAGCATTGCATGAGTCAGATATTGGACTAGCTATGGGAATTGCTGGGACTGAGGTCTGTACATGAGCTAAGTAAATAGTAGTGGTATAATTGCTTGCTACTGGCTAGAATACAGGGTTCTATTTGTGATTGTGAATGAACTCATTTTAGATTTCCTTTTTCTTTTCTGCCTCTGTTATATGCTTATTGTGCTTGCATAATTAATTTTCAGGTAGAAAACAATCAAAACGAAACATTCTTTTCAGTACTGTGTTCAGATTCTTTTTTAAAGCAACTTAATTCAACTTTTCAAACTACTGAAAACAGAATTTTCTACTAGTTTACCTCGCAAGAATTTCTACTTCAAAGACATGGTATTTGTATCAAAGCTGATTTGAACTCATACTGCAGCATCTCTCGTCTCCAGACTCCATCTAAATTTAGTCTATTACCTTTGTTGGGGCTGATGAAGTGGGGAGGAACATTCCTTAAGCCTTGTATTGAAAATTGATTGACTTGATAACTGAACTTTATCATGTTAATGAATAGAATCACAACTACTAGTGATTGCTGATATCTTTATAATCACCCGGTGATTGGTTGAAGGAGTTTAACGAAGAGAATTATTATCATTATTATGCTCTTTGGTTAATGTTACTATTTGTTTCATATGGTTTCATTGGATGACTTACAGGTGGCCAAAGAAAATGCCGATGTCATCATAATGGATGACAATTTTTCAACAATTGTAAATGTTGCGAGATGGGGGCGTGCGGTGTACATTAACATACAAAAGTTTGTTCAATTTCAGCTAACCGTTAACATTGTTGCTCTAGTGATCAATTTTGTTTCTGCTTGCCTCTCAGGTGTATTCATCAACGAAGTTGCTCCTTTATGTAAAACCATTTGAAAACGACTAAAGTTGATGAATTCTGTGTGTCTTACCCAACTTTCAGGATCTGCTCCTCTTACGGCTGTACAGTTGCTTTGGGTGAACTTGATTATGGATACTCTTGGTGCTTTAGCACTGGCCACCGAGCCTCCAAATGATGGACTTATGCAGAGACCTCCAATTCCGAAGGGGGTTGACTTTATTACCAAAGCCATGTGGAGGAACATTATTGGTCAGAGTATATATCAACTTGCTGTTCTTGCTGTTCTTAATTTTGGGGGAAAGCAACTTCTTGGACTTGATGGATCTGATTCCACCATAGTTCTAAACACTTTGATTTTCAACTCATTTGTGTTCTGCCAGGTATGCTTATGCCCAACTCACATTGTCCATCAAAATTGCCTCATGCTTAATTTTCAAATACTTTGGTCACTCATTTGATTGAAAAAAATCTCACTACCATAGGTAGAAACAGAAAAACAACCTAGAAAATAATAAAATTGATAACACAAAAATTAACGTGGAAAAACTCTAAAACTGAAGAAAAACCACATATTAGGAAAATTCCACTGTGTGGAATTTTTAACAATCAAACAAGAATCTTGACAATTTTTTCAAAGCATTTGCCATGCTTACACCCTTTTCTCCACTCTCAAGCTTAATGTGTATCTATTTGGGACTATTTGAAACCAAAGTCACAAGCTCCTTTTATAGGTGCCGATCACTTAAACTTCTCTTATGCGAGACAATTGTACTTTTAACATTTTGTCCAGACTAACATTTTGATACTTAAGGATACAAAAAAGAAATTTAAATAGAGTTGGTACATCCAAATTTAAAGTGTTTCTAAATGGGACGATTATAAACCTAAGTCATAGACTCCTTTTATAGTGTACTTAGAGTCCATCACTTCCTTAAACTTTTCTAATGTGCGAGAATTGAACTTCTAATATTTTGCCAAAATTCAACAAATTTTACATGTAGGATGGTTGTTATTCGCAGGTTTTCAACGAAATTAACAGCCGTGAGATAGAAAAGATCAACATATTCCGAGGGATGTTCAGCAGCTGGATATTTTTGGGAGTAATGGTATCCACAGTGGGGTTTCAAATAATAATTATAGAACTTCTGGGAGCTTTTGCAAGCACTGTACCACTGAGCCGGGAACTGTGGGGACTGAGTGTGTTGATTGGATTTGTGAGCATGCCAGTTGCAGTTGTGTTGAAGCTCATCCCTGTTCGTAAAGAAGAAGCATTCACAGCCCATCATGATGGCTATGAACCAATCCCTTCTGGCCTAGAGTTGGCTTGAAATTCAGAGCTCTAAAACCACCAAGCAAGGCATCTGAATTTCTATTGGGGATCATAAAGAATGAACTTTGTTTAAGCTTGAGGTGTGAGTGTGATCACAAATTTTTGTCTCATTAACAAAAGAACGTTGTTAATTATTACCATTTCTCTTTCTTAACAACTGAAAAATAAAACAAAATGTTTCTTTACCTTTTTGGTGCCTTTTTGTTATTGTTGAACAAGAGCACCTTAAGAAGGTAAGTAATGCAATGCAGACCAATTGAGCTGTACCTGTGTAGAAAAATTATCCCTCCAACATTATTTTGAGTGGAAATTTACTTTTTCATAATTTAAATTCTTAATGGCCTAAATATGTGTTTTTTTTTTCCAATTCCGTCCACCTTTTAAAAGTTTCCACTTCAAATATCTAGGAGCTCTTGTCACAAAACATAGAAATGGATATGTGATCAAGAGAACCCACATGCGATTGTTTCTCTATGGCAAATGGTTTATTTTGTCTTGGCGAGTGTGTTGGGTGTCAGAGACGTCACCTATGTCTTTGAATTGATAGAACGACCATTTTAAGCAGTCATAAGTAGAGGAGACAAGGGTGAGGCACTGACTGTTGTAATATAGGTTTTGGTGATATGTTGAGTTTTCAAACTCTTTTATATGATTTTGAAGACATCTTAATTGCATTAATTGTATCAAGTGATATACTAAATCTAAAATATATCAACTAATTTGTTCTATTTTCAAAATTTTGAGACGATTTTGATAGCCTGTACTAAATGTTTGATATGATATCAAACTCAAAGAATGTAGAGTGTCAACACATCCTTTATATGTTTTATTTTCACTCGCATGCTTCTTATGAAAACTATCATAATATGTTTTATCCTAACTTACTAAAAAAATACCCGAGACAGAATTGCTTCAAAATAAAATAAAATAAAATTTCCTATGATTGAGCCACTAAAAAATAAAATAAATTTTGTTGGTATAGATACTTTCAAAACTTTTAAGCATTTTCTTAACAATGCTTACATTGTCTTATGATCTCTCATTTCAATGTGATTTTGTTTCACTATTATACCATTTCTGTGTCACACGCCCACGAATTTATGTGGTTCATCCTCAAATGACATCATGTTGATAGATACTCCACTTTGATATTATTTATAATGTGTCGAGTCTAGGCTCATGATTTGATAGGATTTATAGTTCAAATTCGACACACTTCTCCGACATTTTCCTGCTTCCCATTTGGCTAGGTTATTTCACTTTACTTGTCCCAAATAGCTTACAAGAACAAAAACTATCCGTGCATACCAACAAAGACCCTCTAAACAGGTTTTGTCCTCGTTCACATGTTTCATAAAAAAATTACAATATTACACAACATAGAATTACTTTTAATACAAAGCACTTCATTTTTGGAGAAAAACATGTTATTATGAATATTTCTAAGCAAAGTATGAAACTTTTCTTGGTTTAGGATTTCCATTTGAAAGTAGTTAAAAAATTATAACTTAATTTTTTTTAAAAAAAAGGAAAAAAAAAGAGTAGACAGATAATAGACGCAAGGTGAAATTGAAAAGTGAGATGGGGTTTCCATTCCATGCAACATGCAGCGCTCTACAGAGATCAATCAAATCTGAACTATATATTCTTCTTGGTGGGGTGATGAAAACTCACTTTATAATGAACAAGGGACAATATCTTCTACAAAAGATAACGTGGAACACAAATGAATCGAACAAAAAGAATTATTACTCAACCATCTTTCCTATGATTCTACTAGACAATCTTCAACTCCTCTTCATATTTTTCAGATCATCACAAAATAACAATGTGTCATCTTTATGGTGATGGCTCCATACCTTGCCTTTTCCATACACATTCGGTTATCTATACCTCCGCTTCGCTTCTCCATAAGCAACGACTCCGAGGACTGTTATCGTGTAACCACCAATACCGATGACTGTGACAGGGTTTCTAAACAGAAGAATAGAGATAACAACGGCTACTGCTCCTTTTGCATTCCCCAACACCTGATAAAAAGGTATTTTTTAAGGAGACAATATGAGAATGAACCATTTTTAAAAGCTCACAAAGACTTTTTATTTTCTCCTCTCTTACCAAAGATACATAAACAATATTTTAAACACTACCCATCTCTTTGAGAAAGCTTTAATTTCAATCTATGAAATATGCTTCTAACAAAAAAAAAAAAAAAAAAAAAAGAGAATTTTTTGAGGAAGTGTCCCAACATAAATAATGGCAAACCCAAATGATTGTGAATCAAATGTTGACTCACATCGAACGGCACTTAAAATTCTAGCCTAGCTAGAGGTTTCCTTATTGACTCTTCTTGTTGGGCTCCTATAATATTCAGAGAACCGACAATGAGCTCCCAAGGGGAAAACTTTTTATCTGAGGAGGGCACCTCACTCTTATACAAGTTATCCTCTCCAATCTCTTCATTTATGGTCTCTCTCCTCATGGCCACTAATGCATCGAAGAAGCTTTTAGAGACTTTCTAGGGGAAGGGATCAACAAAAGAAACCATATGACGTTAATAAAACCAGCTTAGTAGCGAGCACACCCACTCCAGCAAAAAGAGTGATCATCCTTCATTTTCCACACGTTCCTAATGGTCTGAAGTTAATGTTCTGATGAGAACCACAACTATTTGAACAGGTCCACATTTTTTCTGCCCAAATTTCCTATGCACAGACCACCATCCACAACGAGTATCAACACTGCACTCCAATTTTCTAAATGAGAGTATGAGATTCACCTCCCTCCTCGACCTTGGAGTCTTGATTTTTTCAATTTCACCTTTATCCTAGAAACCTTGAGAATAGATGAACCCGCCTTTTGGAATCTTGGAATCCCTGATCCTACAAATGATTTCCTGTTTTTGGATTCTTAGGTTCCTAAACATCTTCCCATTCCATTTTTCCAGCTTCAGTTTGAGGAACTTTGGTTTTATCATAAATATAATACTCTCCCACCTTTCTTCAATAACCTCTAACCATCGACCTCCCAGAGTGCACATTAGCTGAATTCATTCTACATTTCTACGAAAAAGAGCCTTTGATAGAAAAGCAAAACAAAGAAGAGGTGGCATCCCAAGGTTTTACTGAAGGTAGTAAAGGATCTTCTACAGAACCATGCTCCTTCTTGTGCCCTTTCGTCAACATCCAAAAAAAGCTTCTATGCTGACTCTTTGATAAACCACTTTTATTGAGAGGAAGAAAGAAAGAAAGAATACAAGAGCATCATCACAAAAGAAAAAAACACTAAGTCCAGAAAAAAAAGGGAATCTCCAAAGAAAGGGAGTCTAATTGATCCAAATAAAACCTAAAGGATAATTAAGTGAGAAATTTACAATGAAATCCAAAGATAAATTTAGAACCTAGCAAGACCAAACTTCCAAAAAAGCTTCTACATTCTTCCACTTCAAAGTTATGATAGAGTTTTTGATCTCGTTAGAAATTTTAGCTTACATGTTTTATCTGAATCAATAGGGAGGGGATTGGATGCCTTACAGCCACTATTGATTGGACTGTTGGCAACGACACTTTTGAGTGCCTCTTTATAAGTATAATCATGAATAATCTACTAAAGTTTATATGAATGTTGTATACAGAATATCAAATATCTTAAAATAACCCCAGAAGAGGTACCTTCTTTGAAAAGAATACGACAAGAAGTATTGGATTATTTTCTTTTCTTGATTGGGTAGGATCTATAACAAATTGAGATCCACTTTTGGCTATTGTACCTATATTTGAGGCAACGTCATAATTTTCCAAAGCAAGAAAAGATCAATTGCTTTGCAAAGCAAACGTGAAGGAATGTCATCAGCACGAGTTCTTATAGATTTAAAGGTTCCTACAGAGAATACCATAAAATGGTGCGTGAAAACTAAGTTACCACAAACTTTTCCAGGAATTCTGTCCACCACACAAAGCAAGTTGAGACTGGCACACATTTATCAAAGAAAAAGTTGCCAAAGGGGTAATCTCACCCATCTAAACTCTTCCAAGTTTGTAACCTTTGGTAATTTCACCAAAGCTCTTTCCAAATAGGAAATGAAGATAAAAAATAGCATTGTTATGAAATAAAATCCATACAAAAACAAAATTTCGTCCAAAGCTTTCCGAAGATGTTCAGAAAGGGTGAACTTTTGGTTTCGAGTTATTGAAGCTCTATCTTGTCCAGGTTTGGACAAACTTTTCTCTGCTTAAAAATTTGTAGAAGATTTATCCATAACCCTCAAACTTATGGGAGGACTGATGCAATGAAAACAAAGTAATATGGGCTTGTGGCAGTAATATCCTAGAGCCATTTAACAAGAGAAAAAGATCAAGAAGCTATCTTACTTGGAGTGTCAGTGCACTGGTGTGTTTAGTAACCAAGAAATTCAACAGGTTTGCTGAATAAGCCATGACCGAATTCAATAATAGAAGAAGCCACATGAATTTATGGTCCCTCCCAAGTGCTAAGGTAACATCCCAAACATTTGGTTCCATAACAAGTGCTACAGGTAACAAGGCTAGAACTGCCATTGGGGACATATACAGCAGCAAATTCATCGAGTTCAACTTTTCCCTGCCAACAATCAACAGACAGAAGCATATAGTTTTGTCACTCAGAGGGTGAAGATAAAGCTAAATGCACTGACGAAGTTCCAAAGAAGGAACAGAATCTTTATGATGCAACAAAAGCAATCCTCCATAAGGAAAGAGGATATAGACCCTTTAGAACTGGGCTTTGTTATACATAGAGAAAAATTTATCCAATCCTAATTAGCAATTTATAGCATTTAAGTGATAATTATGCACACACAACACTAAAATGATAAACAAGCAAACTACTGAAGGTAACATAATGGTCACATCAATTGCACATCAGTATATCACATTTTTTCATTTTTTCTTATTCATGAGTCAATTCCATGCAAGCTTGAGTTTTCCACATTAACATGCTCCTCAAAAAAAATGTAGCATCAATCTAATTTAATTACCAAATGTGGGATCATTCTTCAAAGATTTGAATTGTTAGATGTTATTTCTCTGAATTAGGCAATAGCTTGACAATATAAAATTTATTGAGAGGGAAAAGCAAGGTAGTTTCACTTTCTGACAACAAGAATTACCCTTCAGAAGACAATAAGATACCCTGAAGAACAGACTTGAACGCCCTTGCAGCAGTCGCACTTATGCACATAATAAATCCAAACAAGTGAAAACCCGGCTCACCCTGCCATCACCCATAGAAAGTCAAAATCTTACTGACTCCATAGAGAAAATATAACACAAATACATTATAATAATAAAACCACGTTAAAAAAAGCAATTTATACAATGTAGGAACAGTGTTCTGAATAAAATACTCTCAATGCGAACTACTACATTCAAACAGGCAAAGGCTTGGCCTCAGGAATCTGCTAATTTGAAGGCTGATCCTCTATTTTTCTCTAATAAATCCCCTAAACTATCCTCCTTAAAGTCACAAACACAATCAGCAGGTACATTTGTTTTACCATTACACTCCAGCAGGCTACATTTGTTTTCTTTTTGAGGTTACTTACGCCTGCCCTGATATACGTTAACTTTGATCTGTTTATAACCAATGATTCATAAATGGCCTATGTGAAAGTGGAAGACAATATCATAGCTTGAACCAATCAATAAATACTAATGGTATTTAAGATCTGGGATCCCATTCCTAAATATGAAATTATGAGGTTTTGCATCCGGCATTATTCCAGATCTGGCCTGTTAAATTCGAAGCTAATCCTAAGGAACATTAATTTTTTTTAGTATATACAACCAAAAGATGCACAAAATAGATAAAAACAAAAGAGAATTAAAAGTGATCCAACAAAAACTCAAACATACCCCACTGGCGATGACAACCCCAGTAACAACAGGGATAAGAGCAGCATAAGTGACCCAAGCCTCCCTCTTAAGCGTCATCAAATAAGCAAAGAGAGCGGTGAAAAACGGCGTCGTCGCACCGACCGCTTGGTTGAAGGATACAGCAAGATACCGAAGGGAAACATTGCCACCGACGACAGAGCCACAAAAAACCAAGCCAAGCGTAGCGATTTTAAAGAATTGGGACCTCGACTTGAGCATCTGGATAGGCACAATCTTGAAAACAACAATGGAGAAGTAGCTGAGAATGGCACAGGCGGACATATGACACATTGTGAGGAAGATTGGGAATCTGAAGCCATAGTTGGAGAGCAAAAACTTGTTCAAAAGAAGAACACCAATGTTGGATGAATACCAAAAAATTACAAGGGACAATATGAAAAAGGTTTGCTTATTGGAGGCCATATTGAATTGGGTTTTCTTCGAATTTCAAATGTGGTTATGGATTATGGTTCAAAGGGTGGGTGGATTTGGAAAGGAAGCTCTCATCTGAGCTATAATGGCATCAAACAGCATTTCCCTTTTGGGATCTCTAAGGGAAGGAAGGGAAAAGAAAAGGAAAGAAAAAGGGTTATCTCTAATCTCTACGGAATCGTTGCGAGCGATTATTGGGGAAGTTTTGCTGGTGATGAAAAAAACTGAAAACAGAGAAAATTTCTGTAGTCTGTTTGTCCGACATGTGTCAAAGTAAAAGAGAAAATTGGTATCATTCGATCCATGAAGACGAATGATGAGATGAGATAACGAAATTTGTGTAATTTTATAATAACAATGTAGAAATTGTTTGTAATCTTCATTAAATACAAAATACTGATTGATCTGAGAGGAAGAACAACTCCATTTCTGTCGGTGGAGAAATATGCTTCCTTTCCTTAGAGATCATATATCATAGGATGAGTGTACAATTGCACAATGGACTACGAGTTTTATTAATATACTCTTTTTTTGGTTTGGAGAGATGACTATACAAAATTAATGCCGTCTAAAAGTTGATTTGCTTTATGCCACACTTCAACTATGTTCAAGTTAACAAAGAATTCAAAATTTTAACATTTTAGTTGAATAAAAATATTTAGATACAAAGTAGAAAAAAATCTACTTATTCATCGATAATATTTCGAATGATGGTAAAATTTTAAATGAAATCTTATGTTTCCAATTTCAATTCGGGAGATACGTAAACTTTTAATTAGTTTTAAATTCAATAATTTGTTATTTTACAAAAGTGTTGTCACAATTATAACTAATCCAAAGTTTATCCTTTCAACACGTCATCATAAAACCAAAACTTAGAATAAAATAAAATGAAACAAATCAACAATGTTATATTCTAATTTTTGTTTGGATAAATCAATATTCACATGTTTCTAATTTCTATAAATAAAAAGGTTTATTAAAATTATTAAAATTAACTTTTTTATTTTATTAAAAAAAGGCACGTTTGAGTTAGTAGCAAGTAGGTTTATCCAAATATAGGTGAGAACGTTCTTAGTACTTTTATCATCTCCCATATAGTATATCATTAAGCAGCAAGGGAGTCTAAAGATCAGTTAAAGGAGCTAGAGTTAAAGGTTGTTAAAGAATATAGGGTGGCTACTATATCTCCATTTTAGTAAAAGGGAACAAAAAGTAGTTTTTTACTTCAAAACTAAAATATAGGTTGTTATTAATTATACTTCATTTTAGATCTAGAGATATATCACTTCAATTAATCCAAAGTTGAACTCTCCAATTTATCAAATACCAAATAAAACATTTAATCCAATGAAAAATGATTGAGGGACAATGTCAGGGTAAAGGTAAACCATGGGGAAAAGTCTCCCCTTCTGTAGAACTATTTTTGGTATTGACACATCATCCAAAAAGTTGTTTTCAACACTATGCAATTAGTATATACATTGTTTCTCAAAAGATAGACAGATAGTCATTTAAAAGCACCACTCCCGACGAGTAATTGGCATAGGAAAGCTCACCTTCCAACCTAGATAATCTATCCCTCATCGTTAACTGTTGCCATTGCATCCTTCCCCAGGTTGAATATTATTTTTAGCATGTTCCAAATAACATTTGCAGGTATCTATTATATGATAATAGGTGCCCTTTGCTTAAAAACAAAAGTGTCTGTTTCATTAAGCTGACATATGCTGAAAGAATATTCCAAAGTGTCAAATGCAACTAAAAGAATATAGTTGTGAAAGAGGATGAGGCTCTCTTCTAGTTTTTGTCCATACAAAAAAAACAGCATTATGGTGAAAGAAACTTTAATTTCAGTTACTAATAGGAAAATAGAAAACAAAGAAGGAGAAAGCTCTGTGGAAGAGTAGTAGGAGATGATCACACAAAAGTACTTCTTCAATGGAAAACTGATCACACTACTCTCCATCTCCTTCACCTACATAATCATTACTTGCCCGATCGTCCCGGTCACAGGCAGCATTCTCCGGTTCCGGTCGGGCTCTCCGAGCTTCAACATCGCTCTCTTTGCAGACCTGCATTTTGGGGAGGATGCTTGGACTGATTGGGGTCCTCTTCAAGATGCCAATTCCTCTCGTCTCATTTCCACTGTCCTCTCCCATGAGAACCCAGGTTCCTTTTTTCAATCTCACTTTCAATTTCATTCAAACTCGACTAACCCCATTCTTTTTTTGAGCGAGCTAACTGCTAAGGAATCGTATCTCTAATTTCTTCGATCAATAGTTACAAAATATCCCTTTTAAGACACACTTTTCGTTTTAAATTGTTTGGAACAAAGACAAAATTTGCCCCCAGTTTTTGTTTAGATTTTTTGAGTTTCATGGGAGATTTGTTCGATTACAACTTGAGCTACACATATCTTAGTGTCAATAAGAAAAGTCGCACCTTGCACGATAATTTTAAAGAATAGATTATATACTATGAGTTTAGCTAGAAAAACTTCATTAAGTGTTTATATAGGTATCATATATACATGCATTTTATTACAGCTTGGGTTGAAAATAGCAAGGTATATTAGTTAATAATAATAATAGTTGCATGAATAAGAATCTAATTAGCTCTTCAAAAGTTGAATGGGTTTGAAATTTTTTATTGATTTGAATAATGCATGCATTTGAATTTACAAAGCAAGTAATAAGTGAAATTGTGATCATATATAATACATATATATATATACAGATTTGGTTGTATATCTTGGAGATGTGATAACAGCAAACAACTTACCAACATCAAATGCAAGTTTGTACTGGGGTCAGGCAATCTCTCCAACAAAAGCCAAAGGCATTCCATGGGCCACTGTGTTTGGAAATCACGACGACGCGCCGTTTTCATGGCCGATTGACTGGTTTTCTTCCACTGGAATTCCTCCACGACGTTGTCGGGACGATGTTACAATATCACGTTCAGGTGAATATATAAATATGCACATATATTAAATAATTGTTAGAAATATCACCAAAAAAAAAGTTTTTATCTTTGTCCAATTGTTTTAACAACACGTCAATTCTATCTCGGTTGGACTTGATACAACTTTTAAGTGGCACATTTGAACAAAATGACCAAAAACTTTCAATTATTTTTTTCCCTTTTTATTCAATCTGAGTTGTGATTGTCGTCTTAGTCGACATTCCATCAGAAAAAAGTTGAAAAAGTGATGATTCAAATTGCTATTATTTAGACGCAAAAACTTCACTCTATATACATTATTCATATAAAAATTGATGATGTTTAATTTTGTTCAAAATATTATGAAATATTAACTTGTGTCTTGTTAATATTTATTTATTAAGGATCAAAAGAAGACGAAGAATGTGAATTTAGAGGTACACAACGTTTGGAGTTGATGAAAAAAGAGATGGAGAATAGCAAGTTATCACAATCTAGAAATGGTCCAAAGAATCTATGGCCAAGTGTATCCAACTATTACATTCAAATCACTCCATCATCACAACAAGATTTGGAACCACCACCCGTTATAATGAATTTGTATTTCTTAGACTCTGGCGGTGGTTCTTATCCACAAGTCATTTCTAGTGCTCAAGTAGAATGGCTTCTCCAAACAACACAACAACTCAATCCTCATTTTAGGTATGGAATATTAGTGATGATTCTCGACCTCAAACAATGTCATATAGTCTCACATCGGCTAGAATTAAAATGTTGACAAAAGTGTAGGACTAGAAACTCTCCTTTAACAATATGATGTTACTGTACTATGTGTTCTTTTTCCACGTAAACTTTCGTAACTTTTAAAATAAACCATATATAATGTTAAATTTGGATTGTCTTGGTTGTGATCCAACTATATATAATGCAATGCATGCTTGTGAAGAACAGGGTACCAGAGATTGTATTTTGGCACATACCAAGTGGAGCATATGAGGATGTAGCTCCTTTATCTAATCATTCCATACAGAAGCCTTGCGTTGGTTCAATTAACATGGAGAAAGTTGCTGCTCAACAAGCTGATTTTGGCATCATGAGTCTACTTGAGCAAAGACCTTCTGTCAAGGTAACTAATCTTTTAAAAATCTTATCTAATTAACTTCTAGAAAAGTAAAATAATGAAGAATATATATGATATGGCATATAACATATGTTTGGATGTGGTGTATGTATTTTTGTAGGCAGTGTTTGTAGGACATAACCATGGATTAGATTGGTGCTGCCCTCACAAGACTAACAATAAACTTTGGCTATGTTTTGCAAGACATAGTGGGTATGGTGGATATGGCAACTGGCCAAGAGGAGCTAGGATCATCCAAATCACACACCAGCCATTCTCTCTCAAATCTTGGATTAGGATGGAGGATGGTCAATTGCATAGTGAAATCATCTTGACTCCATAGATTTTCCTCTCCCATACACTTCATATGTGTGTGTTTTTCAGGCAAAGAATGGCTTTGGACGTTTTAACTTATTGTGTTAAAGGATGTGTTTTGTTGTTCACATATATATTAGCCTTTTCATGTACTTCAAAATACGAAAGTTACTCCTAACGACACTGCATAAATATTTTAAAACTATTATTGAGGTAGAAATCAATTAAAAACTAATGAATAAAAAATAAAATGGGCCTAGTGTGGTGGTGATAATTCAATCTTTTATGGTAGGTCACGGCCACATCATTTCAAGTCTCAATTTTCATTTAAAATTCTTAAAAATTTATATTAGAATGATAGTTTTGAAGCATTTATAAAATGTTAACATGAACGTTGCAATGTTTGAGAGTGAAAACATACGTTTTAAGTAAATGGCAAAGGTTGAATAGTTTTTTTTTTTTTTTTTTTTAAATTTTAAATCAAGCAATGTGCACTAGTGCCCTTAGCTCCATAGTCAATCTTTCTTTTCTCCTTTGAATGTTGTCAATAGATTTTCAAGCATTTACAATATCTTATACCTTTTTTTGTTATTAGTTAGAGGATATAGCTGGAAAAAGGGATTATTGAATGAAACTTATAAGGTTGTTTTAGCCAAATTATTCAGAATTAGTGTTAATTAGTTTGATTATTTGGATATGAATCAATATAATACTTGATCAGAAACACAGCAGCCAATTTGGAATGGGAATAAAATTATATATCCAATGGTATAAAATAACAATGCAAGAAAAAGCAATTGAATTATCAATTGAATTGGGGTTGTGGGGGGACTCATTTGAATGATAAACATGCAATCAATTGAAACAATGCAAACTCATTGACATCTTTATCTCAAGACATTTTAATATGAGCATCAACAATCCAAATTGAAGATTAATTTAGTGTTCTTTTCCTTAAGACCTTCACATTTTTTAATTTTTTTAATAAAATATGTCTAATTTTATTGATTTAGTCTCGAACATAAAGCTACTAACAAAAGCATAATTCAACCAATATAAGATATGAACTATTGACAAATAGGTCAAATGTTTGAATCTCTTATCATTATTGAAAAAAAAAAGTAATGTCAAATTTCAAATGGTTCTACTATAGTACTAATTTTCATTATTATATAACTGAGATCATGTTTGGTAATACTTTCGTTTTTTAGTTTTAGAAAATTAAGGCTATAAACACTCTTGCTTTTTTGTTATATACTATCAACAACATTTTCAAAAAATCAAACCAAATTTTAAATTGTTTCTTAAAACTAATAAAAAGTACTTGTAGAGATCAAGATAAGATAAGAAATTGAGAGAAAATGAATTTAATTTTCATAAAAAAAAGAAGAAGAAATCTAATAGTTTTGAAATGGGTCTCAATAATTAGTATTGATGGTTAATAAATATATTCATATAAAAAAAATTAAATACAACGATTAAATAATGAAACAGCTCAAAAAAAATGGGTACATGAACTTCAATGGTAGCAATCAATCTAAGGTTATAATATTAAAGGGTTGATTTTTAGGGTTAGGTGTTATTGAAACAGCTCAAAAGCTATTTTGATTATCTCATTTCTTATGGGCCACAATTAGGGTTGGTTAATTTAAAAAGGCTCACAATTTCTTTTGGTTTTGAACAAGTCATCAAACTGTTCACATGGCTCATCATCAATGTATAATTGGGACCAACTTGGTGCCCTTTCATATGCTAATCCAAGGCCCATCATAGAAAAACTATATTCTATTCTATTATCAAAACATGAAATCTAATGGGAATAATTTAAGAAATATAAAATTTTAAAAAAAAGTTTTTTTTTTAAGGAATGAATTGGAGCTTTTGAAGCATGCTTCTTGAATACTTCTAACAAAGAAAAAAACAACTATATATTAATTGTCAAAAGAAGGATTTAAAGTGAGTACCAAACTTGACAAGGTTCATCATGATTGAACTTTTTATGTACTTTCAAAGCCTTTTTGGTAGAGGCTTTGAAATTTCCCACTTAACCCAAGTGGAAAAGGGTAGTTGTTTATGTTTTATAATATTAGATGATTAACTAGTTAAATAACAACGTGACATTATTAAATAAATATCGGTTGATTTGGCATGTTGTAACTAGTAATGAAAGATGAAATTGACATTATCCATAACGTCATTTTATGTGTTTTGTTACTTATGTAACTTTTTATCTTCTACTTTTATTGAAATGTTAAATAAAACTATAAGGATTTTCGTATCATAACGTTACCACATCGCATAGTTAATAGTGTTTGAACAAAGTCTCACTTATTCAGTGTTGAAAAATTAAATTAGTGATTTGTAGACATAATATTCAAAATTGAAAGTATAAAAAAGTATTTTTATAAGAGTAGTTATATATATAGGAGGAATTGGTTAATCATTTGAATTCACATTGCTTTAAATTTAAAACTTCATGGACCTGAGAATATATTAAACAAAGAAAATGAAAAAAGTATATAAATATAGATTGACATAAACAAGATTATTTGCAAAAGAGATGAGCCACCTAATGGGACCAAATAAATCATGATGATCATGAAAGATTAGCCTCACATGGCAAAGTTTAGAAATGGAACCACATATATATGGACTTATTACATTGAAAATAGATGTCAATTAAGTACTTCCACCATAACAGAAAAACACTTTGAACTAGTCCATGGCAGTTGTGAATTTGACAGTTGGGAATGAGAGATAAAGTAGCAAAGAAAGCCCTTTCAACTTCACTCTAATGCACCCTTAATTAACCAAAAACCACCAGGTTTCCCCTTCTTTCTTCACCCTTTTTCCTAATGGTCTAATAGACCAGTAGTGGGATTCTAACATCTGACTTATGAGAAAAGTTACTAATGTCTTGATCATTTAGTTGCTATGTCGGGTTGGCGTTCGAAAGACTGAAATCAAGAAATCTTATGAGTGATCTCTTTCCTTTTCATGTAGGGGTGGTGTTTCATCCATATGGTTGATATGGAATTTTTGCATCTATAATGGCAAAGACAATGTGTTGGCTTGGTTGGGTCAAGAGGTTTTTTAGTTCTGATCATCCCAAAACTAAATCTGAAAAGGTTGGATTCATTAATTAATTTATTTATTTTCTTTGTATTTGGCAATTTCTTTTGGTTTGAGATTAGAATTGTTTTGGTTCCTTGTTGTTTTAATATGTAGAAATCTAGAAAGTGGAGATGGGTTACTGAAAGATTCAAGACAAAGAAATGTCCAGTGATTGCACCACCACCACAAAGAACATTGATTGAAGCAACAGATGAAAGGAGGAGGCAAGCTTTGAGTGTTGCTGCTGCCACAGCAGCTGCAGCCGAGGCTGCCGTTGCTGCTGCTAATGCTGCGGCTGAGGTTGTGCGCCTTACAGTCACCTCAGGCTCCTACTGTCCGTTTTCGAAGAGAGATCGAATCTCAGCTGCCATTAAGATTCAAAGTTATTTCAGGGGATATCTTGTAAGTTTCTTTTGCAATAATTCCCCTGTGGTTCAACATGCCAAGTGTTTTTACGTTTTGAAAAGTCATTCCAACCTCACTTGTTCTCAATTTTAAATTTGAGGAAGGCAAAGAAGGCATTGAGAGCGCTAAAGGGAATAGTGAAACTACAAGCAATAGTTCGAGGTCGAGCTGTGAGACGTCGAATAGAAGCTGTTTTGAAGCGACCGTTGATAATCGAGGAAAGAAGGAATTCAAAAATGTTAAAGAAAAGAAACCTGATTCCAGAGAAAGGTTGCAACAGTTGTGGGAAGAAGGTGTTCATCCAACCAAAAGAGGAGTTTGAGGAAGATGAATTAAAGGTATGCAAAAGTAGAAATAACATAAGAAGTACTTCAATCAAAATTAGTAGCTTTATAAAACTATAATTCATAGTACTTAGCGTAATTAAAAGTTTGATTATTGTAATTTGTCAGCTTGATTTGAGTAATCTGAGAAACTGGGATGGCAGCAGTATGTCTAAAAAGGGCATTGAAGCTTTGCAGTTGAGAAAACAAGAGGCAATAATCAAAAGGGAAAGAATGTTGAAATATTCATTTTCACATAGAGTAAGTTCTCTCATTTCCCTATATCTTTAAACAAGTAAGAATGTGAATATGCATGCAAGGTAGATTTTTTTCTTTGTGCACTTTAATCAATTAACATGAAATCTCTTGCACACACTTTTTAGTACAACAAAATATGAGATCATAGTGATTTGAATCTCAATCCCAAAGAAAGAAGTGTACACTGTCAATGTCAATTTCTAGTAAGATAGACTCAAGTTGATACCTAGAATGGTTTTGAAATAAGTTCAAAATAAAAATGTAATCCTTATAGTTTGGAAAAAGTTAAAATTTATTCTTCGTGGTTTGATAAAAGCTTATACATAGTCTGTATGGTTTGTTAAAATTGTTGCATAGAGACTATTTACGAGTATTTTATCAAACCATAAGAACTAATTTCTAACGATAAACTATAGAAACTAAATTCTAACTTTCTTCAAATCATAAGAACTAAATTTACAATTTAACTTTGAAAGAATCACTGTTCTAAAATGAAAAAGATTTCGAAAATACCAAAAGTTATTTTGGTCATGTCAAAATTACTTCCAAATATGTCTTGAAACCATATATTAGAAGCTAAGGTTTGAGGAAAAAAAAAGCTTTAGTTAATAAAGTTAGGACATATATTCTTTAACATTTTCAGAGAAGCTTAAACCAATCAACCATTCACAACACTATTCCAAAAGCTTAAACTGAAGCAGAATTTACACAAACACTCAAAAGGACACAAAAACTTAAGTTTGGAACATGTGCTTTTGCTGTTTTTGCAGGAAGGAAGGAACATCCAAATGGCAGATGAAAGTCCAAGAAGAAGTTTAAGGCCAAGTGTACACATAAATTTAGTAAGTGATCATCAAGAAATGTATGGGAAAAAAATCGGAAACTATATGAATATGAGCTCAGGATATTCATTCCCAAGAAGATCATTCTGCCATTTAAAACAAAACTCATCAATTGGCGGTGGAGATGACAATAGTCCTTCCATGGCAACAAGCTGTTCCTCTGTTTTTCCAACATATATGGCTGTTACAGAGTCAGCTAAGGCTAAGACAAGATCAATCAGTACTCCTAGGCAAAGGCTTCCATTTCTTAATGATGTCTCCTTTTGGTCATCATATGATGGAGATTTTGTTAGGAGTATCTCTAACCATGTTTGAGAATTGCTTTCTCTAAAATTTACAATTTTTTGTGCTATTCATATTTTTGTGCTTCTGTGTGGGTGTGTATATTTTTTTTTTGTGGAGTTACTTTGATCCCATATGGTATAGATGAAAGATTTGATTATGTTTATTCAATTTGATTTTTTTCTATTACAAGTGGTAAAAAAATTCAATGTGGGTTTCGTTGATGTTGAAAAATGGATCAATTAGTAAATTTGTAAAGTGTGGGAGAAAATAATTCAATGGTTTTGAAAAAGAATTAGAAAGTAAGCATCAGTGTGGTGTTAGACCATCAACATTTGGACACTGAGGTAAGTGAACGTAGTAAACAATAGTTGTGATGGAGCACTTCTTAAATTAAATTAAGACCATTTCAAAAAGACTTTCATTTCCTAATGATAAATATGTAACTACTCCTTTTTTAAAAAATGTAATTGAGTAGCTAATAAATTTATTCATTTAGTTATATTTTGGGGGGGAAAATCACAATTAGCTATTTTCAAAATGGCCAACAATTTGAGCCATTTGTTCAATTCTCACTTAAATTTGTGCATTTGGGAAACTATATATATATACTTAAATTGGGCCTGAAGTCAGATAAGGCTCGCAGACATATGGAGACAAGCCCAAAGCTAACATCACTTCCAAATTGTGCCAATTGGCCTACTTTTATGCTTTTCAAATTAATTTTTTAGTTGAAGATTCAACCTCAGATTTGAGAAAGGAAAGATATTGAGAAAAAAAAAAAAAGAAACATAAGCTAAAGACAAGAATGATGTAAGAAAGTCATAAATCTTTGAAAAAAAGATGCAAATGTAGGGAAAAATAAACGGATGGAATTGACATAAAACTTGAAGATGTATTGGGGAAATCAGCTATTCATTTATTCTGCTTTAGGCCTTACAATTAAGGTCACTTGGACAATCTTTCTTCTCGTGGGTAAAGAAATTTTACTAAAATGTTGCTTTCATTCGTATTAACTACACATGTGCATGACTGATCTAGAGGTTAAAGTGTTCATTGTCTTTTGGTGTTTTTTTGGGCATACTTTGTCAGATATCTATCATTGATTTACAATATATAAAAATAAATATGATTGTTTGACTCATATAAATACAAGCTAGACTTGTTAAAGGTGCTATTAGAACCTTTACTCTTCAACTTAAGGTTTTTGGCCATTGGTATCAGTTAGTTCACGAAGTCATTTGTTCAAGTTCCTGTGATGTTATTTTCTTTCAAATATATATTGATTTTCACTTTTCAACTCAAGCTTTTTGTTAGCAACTTAAGTATGTATACTTCAACTCATAGATTGAAGGCTAGAATGAAAAGAGACTGATCTCGATTACTTTCTCAACTATGGACATTGACCTAGTTGATTTAAGTGCAAAAGTAATAAGATAGAGAAAATTTGATGTTTATTGCATTGTGTGTAGGTGCAGGTCTACTTGTGATTGTAATATAATCCTAACAACTTCAAATTTAATGGTTGTGTGTGTGAATTAATTTAAAGTAAATAAAAACTAAATGGGTTTTGCTATTGTAACAAACCACTTAACCTCTAGTAAAATAGCTCAAGAAGTAAGTTAAAAGGGTATTGATTAGTGAATAGAACAACAATAGATAATAGTGTTCCTTGAAATCTTGGTTTGATTTGATTTTTCTCTCTTTATGACTTAGCTAGGCTTTGTAATTCTCAATTAACTCTTTTTTTGTTAATTAATTTTTACTTGCAATTAGTGTTATCTAATCTCAAAAGTAGTTGACATGGAAAGATCATGTTATAGCAAACAATTAGAAAATATATAGTAAGTAATACAATGTTGTTACAATATACTTGATATAATCTAAATCGTTTGTATGGAGACATGTGAATGAGGTATCATTGCATAATGAAAATTTTATTTAAGATTGAATAATTATGTAGTTAAGATAATCGTACATGTATTAGTTGAAATTGATAATTGTTACGAGTGATTTTGGATCAAAGGATATAATCGACATAAAATAAGAACAGAAACAACAAGACTATAAAAGAAATAAGTTTTGGGCCAAAATAACACTCTAGGCCCAAGGCGGGTCTATGGAAAAAAGTTAGTTGGCATCAAAACCCAAATCTACGTGCTTATGGAGATATTCAATATATACCACAAACCAAATGAAAACTAAACCTCAACTTATTCTCTTACATATATCTCTTCAATGTGACCACATAAATATCATATCTTACATGTCTATTAAAATGAGAGTCTATTCTCTCAAACAGAAGTAAAACTCTACAAGAAAAAAAAGATTGATCAAGACAAGTAAAAAACTTAAAAAGGACATACTGCATGTTAATTGATTAATTTGAATGAAAATGTTGAAATTGAAAAAAGGATTAATAATGGTGTTGGTATAATTTGATATGGGTTTTGTTTGTTTATAAGAGAAGTCGCAAAGAACGAGGACGAACCCACTTGTGGTTGATTGTAAAGAAATGGTTGACAGAGACGTGGGTAAGGAAATGATGTTGGTACGAAAAAGATGAAAGAAGTATGAAGGTGAAGTTGAAGGGATGTAGTAGGAACATGATAAGAATAGGATAAAAGATTCTGAGTGAAAGTCAGTTGGGAAACATTGGATAAGAGATCAATACACTCACAAGAACTCCTTCCTACTCATCTTTTCTCTCTCTCTCTTTTATTACTATCAATTCATTCATTGCTTTTCCTTACTATTCTTAGAAAGCTTTGCCGTACATTGCAGGATCATGAACAACTTATCCAGATATCCCCTTGAGACTCTCAAATAATCTATATAAAATCTCCTTTGGATCAAACGAAAAGCAAAACCACGAAGGTGGAGGTTTGAAATACCCAATATTATATCATCGTACACTAAACCAATTTAAACAATTATCTTCGGTAGCATGAGACCTCTTTGTTTGAAATCAAAAGCAAAATCGTGAGGACGTTAAATAAATGTTTAAATTGAACAATATCATATTATTGTAGAGATATCTTGAATGTCAATATTAAGCTTCCGACAATCAACTAGAGGATGATCAAATTTTAATATATCTTGCAACTTAAAAGGACATTGTGACCATGCTACATAATGTGCTCTCGTACAACATATCTCATACAATAGGAGGACCTAAGAATAAGAGTACTCAACACTTGATATAACTATTTATTTGTTTATATTTTTAATTTATGAATTACAAATATTATGCCATTTATATTGAAATTTTCCAAAAAGAAAAAAGAAAAAAGATCAGAGAATTGCAGAACCAAAATGGGTTACTGTAACAAAATAAATATTTAAGAGTTTTCATTCCTTTTTTTTGTGTATGAATATTTTCACAAAACCTTAATTAAACCCAACCCACTTTCTAAAGCACAAGTTGTACAACATTTTATTTGCATCACCCTGAGGAGTGAAATTACAAAATCGATGTTGATCGTTGCTACGTTTGAGTGTATGCTCACTCGATCAATATCAAATCTCACTTTTAGCAAATTGGGTAAATATGTTCTTGCAAGCGTGCATGAAATTTCAACAGCCAAAGAACATTAGGAGAAGCTTGAAGCGTGCAATGTATCAAGCAAATAACATGTCGATGCAATTCCACTTGAAGAAACAATTTTCTCTGTTGTAAATGGGCAGAAGGACAAAAATATTAGATCTTCTAAGTGTTCTCAATTTTAGAGGAAGAAGTGAAGATAGAAATTGAAGATAAGGCACTTCGACTTATCTGATCACTTCCTCCTTATAGACATGAAACGGTCAATCTTGATGTACGAGAAAAAACCTTTAGATCTTGGTGAGGGAGTACAACACTGGTAGCTAGCAAATGGAAGAAGGAAAAGTTCATACAAAAAATGGTTTAATTTGCTGAAATTAGGGACAGTCTAGACACATAGAAAAAACTGTCCAAATAGAATAAGTTTGTCAAAGAGCTCTGAGTTGGATGTAATGTTGTCTCCATCGCCGTAGACGTCCCCTTAACTATGATAAAAGAGGTGAAGTCGACATGATAGTTATGCAAAGTGTATGATAAAAGTTATGATGATGGTTGAAGGACTTCCAAGTAAAGCCAAGTAAGTGAAAATTGCACCATATAAATTTCAGCAAGTCTTATCGATGTGCAAGGAAAAAGGAAAATTCTTGAAAGGTGGTATTCCAAGTAGTCTACTTTCTATGGTGGGTAATTTATGATTCTCTAAATTAATTGTTGTGAATTCTTCAAACATCATGTCAAGATGGAATGTGTTGGATTCGACAAGATGTAGAATGTGTAACTCCCACATAAATATTTTGTAGAAAGGTGAATGACTCCAAACCTAAAAAAAAAAAAAAAACTTATTTAATCAATTCAATACACTTTCAGCTATTTTTAATTTGAGGATAGTCAAAACTTTTGTCTTTTTAATTGAAAACAGGAAGCAAAAAAACCTAATGTGAATGTAACAATTTTTTACATAGTAATATTTTTCTGTTCCATGATTTTTCTCCCGTATGAGATATTTTCATGAGGATTCTCATTTCTTTAGTTTCTATGTTATTTTTTCTGCTTATTCTTGCTATGAAATTGAGAGGTTTTAACCCAACAATAATGAAATTGCGATTTAAGTACCAACACACATACCCAACAGGTCGATTCCCTTACTTTACTCCGACAGCGATGACATGAGCAATACTAGTTAAAATAAGTATTGAAGTGGTAGGCCACATTTTGTTTTAATCTTGTCAAGTAGATATCAAAGGTACAGTTTTCATAAAGTATATTGACAGTTAATATTTGAGTCAAATTATAAAAATTTAAATTTAGAGAGAGAGAGAGAGAGAGAGAACAGGATACTTGATAATGTAATCTAAATATAAAGAAAGCAGTAAACTTGAGTAATCTAAATGGTAAATTTAGATTTGTGTCTCAACCAATCCAAACGCACTCATCCAACCATGCCATGATTGGGATTTTATTCTTTACCCCTCCAATAAATGATCTCACGCAATATATATATAGATATACATATACATATATAATGCAATCTGTCATATACAAAAGAAATACAAAACAAAACTGTACACTTTATCAAATAAAAAGAGCAGAGGATCTTGCTCGGTTGTAACATGTTACAAAAGTAAAGGAAAAACAAGAAGAAAATCCCAACAGAAGCAATCATAGAGCAAGTAGAGATCAAGAAAGTAAGATCCTGTCCAACTGTGTATATACATTGTAAGATCATAATGCCTTGCAGAATTTCTTGGAGAAATACATGAGAGTGATGGACATATATTCAAACATTATGGAATTCCTTATATCTACTTTAATGCCAAAATATCATTTTGAATTTACTTTTTATGTGGTCCTTTCAAGTTTTTAATTTAACTTCAATTTAATCTCTAACTTTCAAAATTTTACCCAAATTTTACTCTTGAAATTTGAAATTTGTTTCATTTAGGTCCAAAAGTTACACTTATAAAATCTCACTTAATATTGGTAAATTAAAACAAAAAGGAAAAATTACCCAATAAAAATAAATATGAAAACTATATAGATGAGAAGAAGAAATTTCACAATACAGATAGAAAAAGATAAATATATGAAATTACGGAGTGATAAATGTGCAAACTTCAACCATGTTTACTATTGAGTTGACCAACTCAAGGGCCGAATAGGTCAACCTAAATGTGTAGCATTTGAAATCTAAGGAACAAATAAATACTAAATCATTGGGACAACAAAAGGTATTTTTTTTTATATTTATAACATTAATAAATAATTTTGAATTTTAGAAAAAAATAAAATCAAGCAAACTATGAAAAATGAGTATCAAATCTTGATACTATGGAATATGAGGCATCGAAAGAAGCATCTACCCCATGACAAGATTTGATACTCATTGACAAAGGTTGCATTATTGAGGAAGGGCCACAGAGGTAGAGTCCAATCTCTGAGAGATCCAATATTAAAAAGGTGAATCTTTTCTTTACAAAGATGTAGGGACTAAGAGAAAAAGAGCATTAATAATAACACATACAAGGAATTAAATGCTGTCCTAAAATTAAAACTCCCTTATGGAATTAAAGCTTCTTAGAAGAAAAAACTACATTTCTAAGCCTGTTTTAGTATCATTACTATCATGTCATCATCTCATGAAATCGTCTATTCGAAATGGTATTGTCAATCAAAATGTCATTGTGATATATTATCATTCAAAAGGCCAAAGCACATCAACATCAATGCAGCTTGTGAAAAGAGGATGTCATGTATAGAACTTAGTTGAACGACCAAGTTGCTTTCTAACCACAAGGTCTTCGCGGAGGTTTCTTTAAAGCTTTTGCAACAACCCTGGCGTCCTCTCTAGTAGAGACAACTTAAACAATAATTGTACTACATTTTGTTACTGCTTCATTAATTTATATGCCTCACCTCACATACCCATCTGTTCCCAACCATTTTCCCTCCTACATGGTATTACTATAAAAGAAAACCCTGCACTTACAGAAAGAATGCCAAGATTTCGTAGCAAAATTCTAACTTCTCTGTCCTAACTAATGTTCTCCCAATAAAACTTCTTAATGTAGAGAGAGAGAGGGAGTAAGATATTGTAAGGCATGTAAACTACAGAAATAACATGTCTCCCATAGGGGCTATGGAAATTATGATTTTCTTGAAAATTTAATATCGAGAGAGAAGGTGAGAGTGAGGAAAATCGTTGTACCTGTGGCTCCTCGTGGTGATCACATGTTCAGGGGCCCACATGACACCTTACCTATAATGATCAAATACCTTTAAGACTTTGGACCATTTTGCATACATCAACATCCCCAAGGAATTCCAGATGGTCCATTTCAACTCACCACTGTGCCTTTTAACTTGCTTCAGTTCATTTCACTTCGTCAATTGACTTTTCTCAAAGAAAATAAAATAACAGAATCAATACCATTCAAAACAACTTACATTGCTTTTAATAGGAGTCACCCGACAATCAGCTCCTCTCCTTTTAATACATGTTTATACATATTGTTTTCAGAAACAGCTAGTCTGCACTTTGAATTATTTACCCAATTTGCTATTTATGTTTGCATCAGTCGGGTGATAATATGATCCATAAGTTGTACGGAAATAATATACATGAAATATCCTAATGTATCAGAGAACAAAAAAATATATGAAAACCAAACATGATTTTCAAAACTTTTTTTTTGTTCTCGTATAACCAGGAGTTGAAGCTTTACTCCTCAATGCCCAACACCCCAAGGCCTAAACCCAGATTCACATAAAGGTTTGTACTTGGAACTTCTGAGTCAGTTTTTGTTCTGCTGTATTTAAATTAAGTGTGAAAGCTTATTTAACTTTAATACTACCGTGGCATGAAATCACTATTCAAAGATTTAGAAGGATGAAAGTCACTCTAAATGTATTGTTCTTAGGAGGGAAAAAAATTAATGACCTCAGCAGCTTCTCTCAACCAAATGCCGCCTTTACATTAGGACCCAAGCTGAGCTAATAAAAAGGCCTACTATCCAAGACAAGACAATAAGTAAATAATGTCTGCACCCAAGTCGACACTGTTCATTGGCCAAACAAGCTCTTTAAATTCTCTTCTTCAACTTCCAATTACCTTAATCCCTTCTACACCACTTCTTTTCTCTTTGCCTCATAAAGAAAAACAAAGAGAAGATCAATTTTAGAAACATGGGGTCACCATTTTCCAACTTCCTCAACCACAAAAATTTCTTACTCTTCAAAATTTCCATGATCCTATTCATGAACTGTGCAATTCATAGACCTAATCTTTGTTTCACCAAGTGTTTCGGGGAGCCAACCGATGACCCTGCTATACAGTCTTCTTCCAAAGTGCTTTCATCCTTGGAAACAATAAACCTAGATGGATACTTTAGCTTTAAAAACAATCAAGAAGCAGCTAAAGATTTTGGCAATAGATATAACATGCTTCCCTTAGCAGTTTTACATCCACATTCCGTTCATGACATTTCAATTACATTAAAGCATATTTTTCAATTGGGTTCAGGAACAGAACTTACAGTTGCTGCAAGGGGCCACGGCCATTCTCTTCAAGGTCAGGCACAAGCCTTGCAAGGTATAGTTATCAACATGGAGTCCCTGAAGGAACCAGCCATGCAGGTTCACAGTGGGAATTTTTCATGGGTGGATGTCCACGGAGGGGAGCTGTGGATAAATATCTTGCATGAAACACTTAAATATGGCTTAACACCAAAATCTTGGACTGACTACCTTCATCTTTCTGTGGGTGGTACTCTATCAAATGCTGGTATTAGTGGGCAAGCTTTTAGACATGGACCTCAAATCAGTAACGTTCACCAATTAGAAGTTGTCACAGGTATTCCTTCTTGGATTATTCATAAGCTTTTTATAATGCATATGTTATTGTTTAGAATTCCTCACTCAGTAATAACAGTCAATTGATCACGAATTCATTGCGCCATTAAATTTTCTTGCATTACCCACTTATAGTAATGGAAGGGCTCATGTCTAGTACTTTCAACTATTTCCTTCTAGCACCAAATTTCGGTATAAACTTAGGACTTAAGTGACTTGAGTACACAGTCATAACCAAGAGATTAGAGGTTCTCCCCCGCCCCGCCCGCCCCACACGCCCCCCCCCTCGCTAAAATAATAAACAAACACACTCCTAAAGGGAAATTTGAATTTTTTTTAGTACAATAATCATGTAAATGGGAGATCAAATTTTTAGGAGATTGAATTCTCAACCTCAAGGATATACTTGTCATTTGTCTTGCGTGTCAATTACCAATATTGAATATCAATGATGAACCTTCCTGCTATACTTAATGACCAGGCAAGTAGTGTAAACCACCTAATTTAATTAAGGTGGCCGTGGCCCTCAAGAATTTGACTCACCAAACTTTTGAAGTGTAAAATACAGATCATTCTATTACCCTCCATTAACAATCTTTCTCACAACTACTTTTCTTTCTCTAAAAACGTCTCTCTCACATATTCCCCTTCAAATACTATTGTTATCCCCCTACCACACTTATCTATCCAACGAATTAGGGAGAGGGCTTGCAATAAGGAAATCTTTTGAGAGAATTGTATGATAGAGAAGCAGATATTTGTTTAGAGCAGAGTAGTTGAGAGATATGTTTCTTTAGAAAGAGACTTTCTTTTCTCATTAAAAAGAATCTTTAATACGAGGCAACAAAGAGAATAACTTTTACGCTTATGTAAGTTAGAAGGATAATTTATTAAGAGAACTCAATAATTTAGAGTTGGCTTTTTTCACTCTGGACAAAAATATGTAATCCATTCACATCCTCCGTAAGTCATAACAAAGTAACAGGGCGGAGAAATTTAAATAGTACTTGTGCTGTTGGCTGGGGTGATCCTCCGTAATTCCTTTCTAGTGAGAAGAAAAAATTCACCTCCTAACTAAACATAAATTATGGAGTACTCATGCTATATGTTTCTCCCTCTACTTGAATGACTAATCTCACAGTTGAGAAAATGGAGGGCAACAATGACATAAACCAAATATGAAACACATGGATAGTCCCTGATAAAATTTGGAGGAAATGAAAAAATGCAAGTAATTTCAATCACCACAATCTCCAATTTACCAAAAAAAAATAATCAATAATTAAATCCATTTCATGACAAACCAATGATATTTAATAGATTTATACAACATTGTTGTTCTGAAAAAGTATAATAATGTCGAAGAAGTTTAGCAAGTATTGCCCACAATTCCAAATCTCATTTCCTGTTGCCTACAATTCTACCTGAAGCATGAGCATTCTTAAAGACATTATAATCTTTCATTTCAGTCAACCCCTCAATTATGTAGGATCTATAACTAAAATACAGCATTGAAATCAGTGGCAATAACTCTTCAAACACTCTGAAAGTAAACCTTCAAATCAAAATGCTATCATTCACAAGGAAAACATAAAGTACTAGAATCTCCATAGGCTTTTTGTCTCTAACTTCATTTACAGTTTTCGGTCCCAAGTTTTCTTTTGATTTTCCTTTTAAAAAAAAAAAAGAACAAAACCATGAAGGAATAATTTTCCATTCGGTGAAAAAGGAAGGAAAATAAAAAACGATAGTATAATGTTTGAGTCTCGATGCAAACAAAATAGTCAAGACAAAAAAAGAGTGAAAAATAAGCACTATGAAAATAACCTAAATCTTGGTAAGAAATTTTAAAAAATGATAACAATAATAATGATGATGAGGCTGAAAAGAACCAAGAGCGACTACAAATGGAGAAATCCAGAGGGAACTAACTTGAGAGAGAGACCACAGGGGAAAAACACAAAAGAGAGCCCACCAAAGCAAATGAACTACTTGAATGACTTTAACTCATTTCAACAATAAAACCTTGAAAGTGGACAAAACCAATGTAGTTTCAACTGTGCAGGAAGGGGAGAAGTAGTTACCTGTTCAGAGCAAGAGAATTCAGACTTGTTTTACAGTGTACTTGGAGGCCTTGGTCAGTTCGGCATCATCACAAGGGCGAGGATATCTCTAGAATTAGCACCAAAAATGGTAATATACCCTGCATTCCATCAGAATAGGTATATAATATAAAACTTTATGATATCTTGTAATGTATAACACAATCCACCATCTTTTGTCAGGTAAAGTGGATAAGAACCTTGTATTCAGACTTTGCCATATTCTCCAAGGACCAGGAGCATCTGATATCCTCCAAGTACTCCTTTGATTATATCGAAGGTTTTGTTCTAATAAATAGAACTGGTATTCTCAACAATTGGAGATCTTCCTTTGATCCCAAAGATCCAGTTCAAGCAAGCCAATTCGTCACAGATAGGACAACTCTGTATTGTCTAGAAATGGCCATGTACTTCAACTCTGAAGAGAAAGAAACTATGAACAAGGTGAGCAATTCAATAAACATTATCAGATATCATGCTCAGGTCTGGGGCAGGGGGGAAGAAATGTTTACCATATAATGTCATTTCTACATGGTCATGCAGAGAGTCGAGAAGTTGCTATTGCAATTGAACTACATTCCAGCCACTCTCTTTCTGTCGGAAGTTCCTTACGAGGAGTTTCTGGATAGAGTGCACATATCTGAGAAAAAACTCAGGGCAAAAGGATTGTGGGAGGTTCCTCATCCTTGGCTGAATCTAATGATCCCAAGAAGCAGCATACATGATTTTGCAGCAGAGGTGTTTGGCAAAATTCTTTCAGATTCTACAAGTGGTCCCATACTAATCTACCCAGTCAACAAATCCAAGTAGTTGCTTCATTAGATTTGTCACAGAAACTCTGAACTTTATTAACTCGCCATTCTAATACAAATCAGTTTGGGTTATACAGGTGGAACAATAAAACATCATTGATCACACCAGACGAAGAAATTTTCTACCTAGTGGGTTTCTTATTTTCTGCACTGCCAACTTCAACCGGAAAAGAGAGCTTAGAATACATTTTAGCCCAAAACCAAATAATTTTGGACTACTGTGCCAGGGCCCTTCCAGGATGTAAGCAATATCTGCCTCATTATCGCTCCCAAGACAAATGGCAAGCTCATTTTGGCTCCAAATGGCGGGTACTGAAGGAGAAGAAATCTGCCTATGACCCATTATCAATCCTTGCACCAGGACAAAGAATCTTCCAGAAAGCCACTTCTGTACAACATCTTATATCCAAAACAAAACACAAAAAGAGCATCCTAGAGGAAGAGAATGCCAAAATGATCTAATAAAGGCGAAATAAATCAAGTGTATCCAAGCATAATAATAACATTAATCAGAAAGGGACTGGACGTATTGAGTTGTCTGTGAGAGTTTTACGATTTAAAATCACAATCAAATGTCCAATGCACCAAAGGGTTATGAGCTTAACTTTTCTTCCAAAGGACATATAAAGCATAATTCTGAAAGATTCACTCTCAAAATCTATCTTTACGATTGGATCGCAATGGGTCCTGATCTATATTGATTCAAAACACAATCCTGTACAGACCTAGTAAACAAACCATACTTACAAATGACTGAAGTTGAACAAAAACAAAATGCTCAAAACAGAACTACTCAGTTTTTGTAGCGTCTTTCCACCCAAGACCTGGTCTAGAAATTTCCCCCTGTGGCCCTTCATAGTCTCGAGCATTGAGAATTGTAGCCTCAAAGTCAGTAGAATCACTTGCAACAGGAAGAAAACTACCAATTTCATCCCTCGCACCAAACCCTCCAGCCCGTAAAACATCATCAGCCGACATGGAAGCCTCCATATTAATTTCCCCAGCCATATCAACCCGTTGCGTAGGTTCAGCCTTCACAACATTCTCCCCACCTCTGTTAGTTTGCACATCTTTGTGTAAGCTTGAAACTGATTCCGCAACATCTTTCTCAACCATCACAGAAGAATCATCTCTCTTATCTGGGGTAAATAAATAAAAGCAAAAAAATCAACAGATAAACCCGAATTTGGGATGATTTTTCTACATCCTTCTTGGAATCTCTTCAATTTCATATTGAAAATTCAACGAAAACTTTCGCATATGACAATGCACAAACCAGTTCCTTCCCACATCATCAAATCCTTTAAAAAAGCACATACAAGTAGGTTTAGATCCAGAAAATCAAAATAAGAAAAAAGAAAAACAACAAAATAAGAAATCAAACGCATGATTCTGAATGAAAGGCAATGGAAAACAGAAGAATGGAAGCGAGAATGAGTTGTTGGAGAGAGAGACCTGGAAGTGAAGAGGTCCGGTGAAGTTCCATGGCTAAGGTGTCGAACTCGACCCTGGGCTTGGATCATCTGTGGAGCGGCAAAAGGCAAGGTGTGAAGTGAAATATAAAGACGCGCGTCGGACACGTTTGCAGTTTGAATACCGGTCATTGTAAGTTGAGGAAAGTACTACACTACTTTATTCCATTGATATTTTCCGGAGTTTTTCTATTTAGTCTAAAGTATGGCGGTAGGTGGATTATTATAGTTCCACAAATTATATATGCAAACTTATAATTGTTTGTAGGACCAATATATATATATATATATAACCAAATATAGCAAAGGAATCTTTTACTATCTATCTATCAAAAATGGATTGCAATCCTCTACTCATCTCTATCATTATCTATTATCTATTGTCCTATTAGCTAGTATTTTTGGTGTTTTTTGTTTTTTATTATGAACTAAAAAAGTAGGCTATCATCAATAATTTCTTACGAGTTATTTTAGTTTTTGTTTGGCTTATTTTTAGGGTTAAAATACTATTTTTGTTATTTATAAATTTAATTTTATTGATAATATATAAATTAATAACGAATCATTAAGAAATGGAGACTAAAATTTGGACGCGTCAAAGTACATGAACCAAAAAAGAATTTTAACTCAATGAAACCACCAAAAAATTTTGTTTCATTCAGTTTAAAGAAATTTTGAAACCAATCTGAATTGTTTTTAACTGCTATATATTTATTTTTATAAATATTTTATATATTTGAAAAAAAAATAGTAAAACCAAATTGAAACTTTAAATAACAAAATAGAATTTAAAACAAATCGAATTGAATTATTTTCTTTTTTTAATTTTTTCAAAATACCAAAATTGGATTTAAAACCAAACTAAACCAAAACAAATAACTACGGTTTGATTCAGTCGACCACAAAACATAATGAGATAACCGTGAGAATGGCAAAATAATATATAACAGTTTGGAAAATAGTAAATCCCAAAAATATTTTGATTTTTAGCAAAACCGCCTGAAATAGATATTTTTTTACCATTTTTCAATCGATTTTACACCTTCATAGACTAAAACTCACTTTTATCATATAGAGTGTATTTGTGCATAGTAAAATAATGGAATATAACACAGAATTACGAATACAATGTATTTGCATATCATTCATTTTTATAAAAATATTAAACAAATATTTATTTTCGAGATTGATCTCATTTAACCAACATCCCCTAGATTTATGCCTTCATTTTATACCCGATTTTAAGATTTGTAGGCTTCAAATCAAATAATTAATAATTTATTTTTATTAATATATATAATAATAATTGTTATTTAATTCATACTCTTTTTGCTATCCATAAAATGCTTGATAATATAATTCTTTCACTGTACTTTTCATAAGCTTTGGTTAATTCTTAGTAGTATTTTATTATATCATACAAATACAGAAATTTTCATATAATGATTGATAATATAATTTATTCATTGTATGTTTCTTAAGGTTTGGTTAATTCTTAGTAACATTTTATTATATCATACACACACAATTTTTCATATCTATCATTCATTGTTTTCAGATTATATATAGTAATAAATATTTATTTTATCATTTTATTTTAAAAGTTTAGTTGGAAGATCTCTAAATTTTGAATTTAAAATTGTATCCTTCCCTAAAATTCTGCATTTATATAATAACAACTTCATATTAACATTGTATCCTCCCTATAACTATGCATTTATCGATCCTTCCATAAAATGATTCATTTAACATAATAATAAATTGAAATTAAAACTTTCATAGAATTGTTCATTTAAGGATCCTTCCATAAAATGATTTTATTTGTTATTTCCCCTATCACTATGATGTATTTAACAAGGAAAGTTTTCCTTCCATAAAAGGAAATAATGATTTCCTAAATAGTATCATTGAATCATAACCACAGTTATTTAACTAACCAAACTTTATAATAATCAATAGAATTAAGATTTTCCAAACATAGTATTTGTCAAGTATGAATAATGTTATAAACAACAGATTTTGAACATATAACAAGGTAAAAAATTGGTAATCAAGATATATTATCATTCTGGGTATAGGATAATCTATATATTCCAAATGTACTGTATTTGAATAACACAAAAAATTAGACATTATATTGAAAAAAGCACGAAAACAATATATTTTGCAAACAACATCCAAATTTGGTAAATCTTAACTTAATTTGCTATTTTGTTGCTATATGAGATTGCAACAACCTTTCATATAATAATGACAAATATGTATACAAGATTTTCAAATTTGTTATATTTTAAACAATTTATTAACCATTTATTAAATAAATACATAATATATATTTTTAATAACAATTTAAATTTAAATTTTAGAATTTAATTGTGCCTCAATGGAACTTTTTCAATTATTTGAATTTTCTTCTTTTAGGTTTTATTAGATAAAAAAAAAGAAGGAGATTGAGAGAGGGGCAGCCGACAAGAGTCAAACACAGTGAGAGAAGAATTGAAGAAGAAGTCCATTGTGTCCCCATTTGTTTTCATCAAATATTGTGGTGAATTTTTTTATGAATTGAAGAAGAAATGGGTGATTCTTGTCGAATATCATCCCTGCGTTGTATAGTCTGAGAAAATTTGAGAGGTTTTGACCCAAAGAAATTTCGTCGAATTTCATGATTTCTTGTCGGAGATAATTGAACCATGACTCTCTTTTGTGTTTTTGAAAATTGAATCAAAATATTGCGAAATGGCCAATAAGAAGAAGAGGAAGAGGAAGATGAACAAGTGAAGCTTTCCATTAATGGTAACTTTTTTAATCTTTAAATTTTTGGGGAAATTTTTATGTAGCATATGTTGTTTCAATTACACTGCAATTTGAACAATTGTATTCTTCATATTTGATAGGGGCATTTGAGAGATTGTTTCATTTATTTACTTTTCTAATTTTTATGTTGTGCTATTCTAACAATTTAAATTATTTTTGTTATTTTCTCAAAGTAAAATTCATAATTTGTTATTCTTCTTGACAGCCCAAACATGATCGAACCAAGCTGTTTCCACCCCTATCGTGTGTCAAAATTGAGAGCTTTTGAAAATATTTACAAATATAGTAAAATATTACAATCTATTAGTAATAGACTACCACTAGTTTTTTTTATCATAAGAAAGATAGACTACTATACATAGAGTAGTCTATCTTGATCTATTGCTATCTTTTGTAGATAAACTATATTATTTTGTTTACTTTGTAAATATTTTGATTCGGTCAGTTATATTTGAAAATAGCTCAAATTTAGATTTTTTTTGTAAAAATTAAATTACTATTTTATCTTCATATGATAAATGATAGGCTGAATGGAGATATAGTAATGGTAGTTTAAATATTATTTTTCTGTAAACCATATAAATTAAGTGAACTAATTTCTTAAATTGTGCACAGCACTGATTGAAGCATATATTTGTACTCAACAAACTTATATCATTCACTTATAAATTTTTCATTTAGTTCCTATATTTTAAAATCTTAGTTGCAAAAATATTTTTATACCAAAATTTATCTGATTTGCTGTACTCAAAATGTTCTTATTAACATCAAACAATCATACAACTATCGTACAAAGACTATTACGTGAAGACAACGGTCTTTGAAGGATTTACTTTCCCACAGCATGCTATCATGATGCTCACATTGTGTTTAGTGCACACATTCCTTAGGCATGTGGTCATATTTACTCGATTGAAATATGTAATTGTCATTTTCGAAAGCTCCTAATTAATTTGCTAAAATCAACATAAGCCGTCTAAAAAGTTCAATGACCAAATGGAACGACATCGGAAACCGACCCCATTATTTCTTCATATGTCCATTTTTCATCTAACATCGTGCATCACTTTAATACTTAATTCTGCATTCACTGTGTCAAAGCAAGAACTTTCTTCACAAACATGCTCATGATTAGATAAACAAGAAATGTTCTTTTCACCTAAACTGAATGATAAGTTGTGTCGACATGATTGGCTAATACTCTTATCAATTAGAGGGTTCGAGGAATTCATTTGAGGTTTGGTCTTGTTTTTTGTTCAACGCGTCTCCCTCTTGTAGCTCTCTCCTTTTCTATTCCACTTCCTTTCTAAATGAACGTTCGATTCTTCATATACTCATAATTTATTCTTAACCCATTCTTCCATTTCATGCTATATGAGGGCAGCATACACAATAAAGCAGTTTTTCACCTAAAAATCAGAAGAAGCTCAAAAGAGGTATACATATCAGAGAAGAGAGAGTGGAGTATACATATCTTTTACAGCTTTGGTAAAATGTACCTCACAACTTGGATGCAGTGGCTGTGCATTTATTGGCGTTGGAGGCAACTTTCCGCAATGCAATTGCTACTTTTGAAGCTGAAGGACGCCCCAAGTGCTTGGAGATGAAATCTCCAGCCAACATGAGCTTTCCAAGATCTACATTGGTTTTCGCCCCAATTCCATTCAGCATATACACAACATCTTCAGTTGCAACGTTTCCAGAAGCACCCTTGGCATATGGACAACCCCCAAGACCCGAAACCGAAGAATCCACCGTGCCAATCCCCATCTGATAATAAGATAAAATGTTTTTCATCCATTTTTAAACATCATTGTATACATTCCATGCAAGTGTAACATATTTGTTTTCACTATCAATCACAATTAAATAGTGTAACTCATAGGTGAAGTGAGAGTAGTATTTATAAACTTAATTTTTTTAAGAAAACCATACAACTATAAAATGAAGTCTTAACTGTTTAACCCTCACTTTATAACATTGCTTCTTTCACAAAAATCTAGTTCTAAGTTTCAAAGTTCTAAGACAAGGTCTTCATTTTGTCTTTTTTGAACTAGGGTGTTTGGTAACTTGAATAAATTCGAAAAGTTGGATTGAGTGGGTAAAAAAAAACAATCTTATATTTGGTTCACCAATAATTAAAGAGGTTTACTATCTTGTTATTCGCATCAACTCACATTTTGCACCAAAATACTCACAATTCTCACATCGTTAATCGTGTAAACTCCCCCAGTAACTTCCCTACAATTAGTACCAACTCAGCTCAACTCTTTGTTTTTATCGCTAACCAAACGCCCCCATATATGTGTATATACACTGGTAACTAGGTGCTTTGTATATTTTCCCTCCTAATAAAACCCAAACAAGTTTTAGATGCCAAGGGATAAGGATAAGCCTTTGGTAGTCAATATCCAAGAGAAAGCAAGTGAAAGGGGAAAATCTTCAGTACTATGGTAGTACCTTCCCTTTACTATTTGACACATCAGTCAGCGATACTTGTTCAAGATCTAGTTCTTAAACTATTAAGTTGTATTTAACATTTTTTATTTGGCATTTTCTAAAGTTAAAATGTTTGTTAAACATAACATTGAATTTCATGTCTAAAAAGACGACAAAATTTCAATTTGTGGGCCGCTATAAGATAGTTGTGTGAGTGGGTTGCCTAGGAGTATATAGGGCGCTAGAAAGGGATAGAGTACAAGGATTCTTGCTAAGTGCAACTGCAAGGTAGCGTACGAAAGATAAGGTCTCTTTGAAGTCCCTAAATTGTGCCTTGGATTCTGAATATATACAGTGGTTGTGATTCTATCAGATACTCGCCAAATAAATACCAATTCATTGGTATATATGACTTGAGGACTTGTAGGTTCTGAGCAATTAAAACCAAGATGGAAAAGAAGAGAATACCTGGAGTGAGACTAAAATATTGGACAGAGCTTGCCCGTAAGTATCATGGAAATGAACAGCAAGATTTTCAATTGGGACAACATTAACTACAGATTCAAGCATTGGAATCACAGTTCCTGCAGTTGCAAAAGACTAAAGTTAAAGAAGAGGAGGAGGAGGAGGAGGAGGAGAAGAAGAAGAAGAAGAAGAAGCAGCAGAAGAAGACGAAGAAGGAGAAGAAGAAAGCAAGCATTGATGCTTTTTTAAAGTTATTCCTGACCAAAAAAATTTATTAAACAATATCTAGATAATGATACTTTTTTATAAGTTAATAACTTGATGCTTTCAATAAGATGATTATGCGAATTGAATAGAATATAAGTGTTCTATGGGAAATTCTCTTAAAAGTAAGATCAAATATGACAAAAATCGTACAAGCCATGGAGATTCGAGAGCCCCTCCTGATCTCACTCACTGAGCAAAGTACAGAAAATTGCTTGAAAGATGATCGTCCTAGTGGTTACCTGGAGTACCAACACCAATTGTATCGCCAAGGGAAATCTCTGAGCATCCCATACTGTAAAGCTCCTTAGCAATGTATGCTACATTTGATGCCGGCACCATTCCTTCAATGGGACAGCCCACAACACATGATATATATCTAACATGTTTATAGGAGACATTTTCAAAATATAAAAAGAGAATCATATCACTCCCTCTAAAAGATTTTTAATCTAAATAAACATATAATTATCGTCGATACATAATTACATTTTAATTTATAGGAAACACATAAGATGGGAGGGCTGGACACCCTCCCACCTCCAATAGTAAAAGGAGGCAGATGCAATTGAAACATTAAAGAATATTTTGGTAATAACATCCGACTACGATTATCTCTTCTTCTTTTTTAATAAGAAAGAGAGTACAATGAATGCCAAAGTTGCTCTTCAAAGGTCAACAATGTAAGACTATAATGTTGGAACTCTACCCTCCAACAAGAGTGCTTAAGACATATGATCACTGTATTGATATAGTAAAAGATACAAGATAGAAATCGAATTGACAATAGAGCAATTCGATGAGACAAACAGAAATTAAAAACTCACCCTGTGATTCTCTCTTTCAAGAATTTCCAGAAATGCCTTCCACTACAAACTACTCAATGCCCTCTCTCTTTCCCACTTCTTCTTTATAAACTACCTCCCCCACACTGTGGTCCCCTCCTATTCAGTTACAAAATAACTAACTCACTCTCCCCCCTAATTTTCTATTTTCTTTTTCCTCCTACTATACTGATGGATTATTGGTGGTCTAACATTGCATTCCCGGTCCAGTTTCACCTTGTCCTCAAGGTGGAAATCAGGAAAAGATTGCTGAAAATCGTCATAGTTCTCCCAAGTGGCTTCATGACTTGGCAACCCCTTCCAGCTTATTAAAACCTCCCAAACACCTTTCCCATTCTTTTGATATCCATAAACCTCTTCAGGCACAGCAATCCATTCATGGTTTTCCGTCAGAAACGGTACCCACTCCACCTTATCCTTGCATTCCCCAAAGGCTTTCTTCAACTGTGAAATGTGGAACACTGGATGTATTAGTGCAGAAGCAGGGAGTTCAAGTTTATAAGCTACGGAACCAATCTTCTTCAGAATACGGTAAGGCCCGAAGTACTTAGGGGACAACTTCTCGTTCCTTCTTTTCCACATCGAAACCTGTCGGTAGGGTCGGATTTTTAAGAAAACCATATCACCTTCTTCAAATTCTACATGTCTTCTCTTCATATCTGCATAACTCTTCATCTTTTCTTGTGCTATTCGCAGATGCTCCTTCAAAGCTCCCAAAGCTACATCCCTTTCTTTAAGTTGCTCATCCAGCGTGGAGTTTGTAGTCTCTCTGTCTCCATAATAAACAAGTGCTGGTGGCGTTCTTCCATAGATAGCTTGAAAAGGAGTCACACCTAAGGATCGTTGGTAAGTAGTATTATACCAATATTCCGCCCAAGGAATCCACTTCACCCACTCTTTCGGTCTCTCCCCACAAAAACAACATAAATAAATTTCAACAGCTTTGTTGACAATCTCTGTTTGCCCATCCGTTAGTGGATGATAAGCGGTACTACTATTCAACTTGGTACCCGATAACCGAAATAGCTCTCTCCAAAAGTTACTCAGAAATATTTTGTCACGATCTGAAACGATGGATTTGGGGTAACCATGTAGTCTTACCACTTCCTTAGTAAACAACTCAGCCACCACTTTAGCATCGAACGGGTGTTTTAGACTAAGGAAATGACCATATTTACTAAACCGATCCACCACTACTAAGATAATTTCATACCCACACGACTTTGGCAGGCTTTCAATGAAATCCATTGAAATATCTTCCCAAATTCTACTTGGAATCTCCAACGGCACCAGTAACCCCGCAGGTGTAAGGGCTGATGTCTTATTTCTTTGGCAAATGGCACATTCTTCACAATATTTCTTCACTTCTGATTTCATGTCATCCCAAAACAGCTCTCCCATCAATCTTTTATATGTCCCCAAGAACCCTGAATGATCACCAATAACAGAACCATGATAAGTATGCAGAATGTTAGGGATCAATGAAGAAGTTCTTGCAATCACCAGCCTTCCTTTATATCTCAGTATTCCCTGCTGTAAGGAATAATTTTTAACTTCTTCTTCATTCTGTAGCTTCATGATTATTTCCTTCAACTTCTCATCCTTCTCTACTTCCTCCTTAATAGTTTTCGGATCAATCAATGTTGGGGCCGTTAACTGATTAAGGGATACCGTAGGTGGTACTTGAGACAATGCATCTGCTGCCTTATTTTCCAAGCCGGGCTTATATACTACCTCAAAGGAATAGCCAAGCAATTTCGCAATCCACTTCTGGTATTGTGGCTGTATCACCCTTTGTTCCAGTAAAAATTTAAGAGAACGCTGGTCCGTCTTGACTATGAACTGCCTTCCGATCAAGTATGGCCGCCAACGTTGCACCGCCAATACTACTGCCATCAGCTCCCTCTCATAAACCAGTTTGGCTCGGTCCCTCATTGCCAATGTGTGGCTATAGAAGGCAATAGGTCTCTCGTTTTGCATCAGCACTGCTCCCACTCCATACCCAAATGCGTCTGTTTCTACTTCAAATGGTATATTGAAATCGGGCAAGGCTATTACTGGTAGAGTCATCATAAAGTCCTGTAATTTTAGGAAAGTCTGCTGAGCTTCAACGGTCCATTTAAACGATCCCGCCTTCAATAACTGAGTTAAAGGTGCTGCAATGGAACCATAATGTTGTACAAATCGACGATAATACCCGATCAACCCTAAGAATCCCTTAACTTCTCGTACATTCGTCGAAATTGGCCATTGCTTGATAGATCTTATCTTCTCCGAATCTACTTCTACTCCTTCCCCCGATAAAACATGGCCTAAGTATTCCACTTTCGTATATGCGAAACTGCACTTCTTTTTGTTAGCATACAGCTTGTGAGTTCTCAACACTTCCAATACTAACTCCACATGTTGACAATGTTCTTCTACCCCTCTACTATAAATCAGGATATCATCAAAGAAGACAAGGACAAATTTCCTCAAGTAAGATCTGAAAACATTGTTCATTAGGGACTGAAAAGTTGCCGGTGCGTTCGTTAGCCCAAAAGGCATTACTAGAAATTCATAATGTCCTTCATGTGTTCTAAATGCTGTTTTTTCTATATCTTGGTTACACATCCTAATTTGGTGATAACCGGCTTTAAGATCAATTTTAGAAAAAAGATTTGCTCCCTTTAATTCATCAAACAGTTCCTCAATGACAGGGATAGGGAACTTATATGGAATTGTTACGTTATTGAGCGCCCGGTAGTCCACACAGAACCTCCAACTCCCATCCTTTTTCCTCACTAACAGCACCGGACTCGAAAAGGGGCTTGTACTGGGACGAATAATTACGGATGACAACATTTCATCCACCAGTTTCTCCATCTCTTTCTTCTGTTGAAACGCATATCGATACGGTCTAACGTTTACTGGATCTGTTCCTCCCTTCAGGTGTATATGATGTTCGATATCCCTCCTTGGGGGTAAATCTTTCGGAAACTCGAACACATCTTGGAATCGAATTATCACAGATTGAATTCGCTCCTGTCTGATGTTTGCCACTTCCTCTTCCCGTCGATCCATATTAATAATCCTTGCCTCCAGGGCTCTGCATTCCACCAAATACCCTTGGTCCGAATCGGTCCAAGATTTCTTCAAACTCTTTAAACTCACTTGAGTCTTTGTTAAGCTGGGATCTCCCTTAACTATCACCTTCCTGTTTTCATGAAAGAAGGTCATGGTGAGATTTTTCCAATCCATTTCAGTCACTCCTAGAGAGTATAACCATTGCATCCCAAGTATTACATCCAACCCTCCTAACTCCAATGGCAAAAAATTCTCTATTACTTCCCAACCGTCAAGGTCAACTTCCACCCTCTCACATATTCCTTTCCCTTTAATGGCAGTTCCTGATCCAAGAATAACTCCATAATTGGAGGTCTCCTTTGTGCTCAATTTCAACATCGACACCAGCTTGTCTGAAATAAAGTTATGCGTGGCCCCGCAGTCAATCAGTACAATGACTTCCCTTCCTTGAATTTTTCCTCTAACTTTCATGGTACCAGGATTAGTCAGCCCCACCACCGAATTAATACATAATTCGACCACCCCTTCTATTTCTCTGTTCAATTCCATAGTACACAGCTCCTTTTGCTCATATATGTCTTCTTCAATAATTTCTTCTTCTACATTATCTGCCCTGACCACAAACATTCGTAGCTCCCTGATCTCCTTTGCCTTACATTTATGTCCCGAGTAGTATTTCTCATCACATTTAAAACACAATCCTTTCTCTCTCTTGGCTTGAAATTCGGCATCTGATAGACGCTTAGATGGCCCTTCCTTTTTGTTTTCATTGGCCGTCGATCCTCTCAATGTAATAGTTCTTATCGGAAATATAGTGTTACCTCTGTTTTCTTGATAATTATTTGCAGTATTCGGCTTAGTCTGAACATAAGGGTAATTTGCCTTACCACTCGTTGTTGTTCGTTCTTTTGCCATCGATTCCATGAAGAATAACATCATCTGGTGAGTTTTCTCCGATTGGGCTTGCAGACCCTCCATATTTTTCGAAATCGTCGATAGTTTCTCTTCCATCGCGGGCAACTTGCACAGTTCCTTTTTAATACCGCTCAGTTCTTGATCGTGTGCTTCCATCTTCTCCTCCATTCTTGTCTGTACCATAATACTTCTTTACCCAAGATCAACGTGCTCTGATACCAATTTGTTGGAACTCTACCCTCCAACAAGAGTGCTTAAGATATATGATCACTGTATTGATATAGTAAAAGATACAAGATAAAAATCGAATTGACAAAAGAGCAATTCGATGAGACAAACAGAAAATAAAAACTCTCACCCTGTAATTCTCTCTTTCAAGAATTTCCAGAAATGCCTTCCACTACAAAATACTCAATGCCCTCTCTCTTTCCCACTTCTTCTTTATAAACTACCTCCCCCACACTGTGGTCTCCTCCTATTCAGTTACAAAATAACTAACTCACTCTCCCCCCTAATTTTCTATTTTCTTTTTCCTCCTACTATACTGATGAATTATTGGTGGTCTAACAATGTAAGACTATAATTACAAACATTTTCAGAATTTAGAAACTAAAACAACAAAAAGTAAATAAATTATTCGAAAATTTGCTCTCTTGAATTATCCTTGTCTCTGAAACATCTCCTAGATATTCCAACCGCACTTTCCAAAGAAGAACACTTCAGATGTTAAACCAACGCACATTCACCACAGGTCCTGAGAAAGCTAGAAAATATTTTGAAACGAAGAAAACCAGCTAAAAGCAAAGGTTAATGGAGGATTGATTTTACAGCAGAGCATCAAATCAAAAGATGAAAGCTGTTGAAACACAAGAGTTCCTAAAAAATTTACAAAATAGATGAAAATGTTTTGAGGTCTTTAGGGTGAGAGGAACCAATAGAGTTCTCATAGGAGTTAAGAGATCTGAGGAGAAAGTAAGATCCCTCCTCGCTAGGTTCCGTACCTCCCTTGGCCTTTAGTGTGTAAGGACTTCATAATTAGTAATTAACCATTACGTGTTCTCATTCATACTTTTTTGGACTCATTTACATCAGGTTTGCTCCTTTTTAGGGTTGGCTTTTCTGTATGCCTCTTTTATTCTTTTGTTCTTCTTCCCAATGACAGTTTGTTTCTAATAAAAAGAGGAATGGAACACCAATTTGGATTGATGGAGAGGAACCTCCAATTGTAGTAACATGTGCCTTTCTGAAGGTTCAAATCTAGATGGTCTGCTTGCAGTGTGCAATCAAAAGTTCTGAAAATTCTGAGATGAAATCGAAGAGTAGAGGGTGCTTTCATAAAGGTGTTGATTTCAATGAAAATTTCGTGATCCTTCAATCAAACTCCCTAAGCCCAATATTAATGAATTGAATCTGTCTTTCATTCAACAAGTATATGTAATGTGATCACTGATCTACAAAATTATGTCAAACGTTCTTGCTAACCATTTGAGTAGTGTATTGGATCAGATATTTAAAACAACCAAAGTGCTCTCATGCCAGATGGAGGTAGACTTCTTATAGATGATGTCTGTTGGCTTATGAGCATATCAACTGTATTATTTTGTAAACATAAAGGGGTCGAAGTATTATAGCCTCAGCACTAAAAGTAACAAAATCAAACCAGATGTATGATTGTTGAAAATATTCAGTTTTCTGGTTCATATACCTACCCACGAACTGGAAGTGAGTGCTTTCTTGCCGCATCAGCAACTTGGCGGTAGCGATGAAGACTTTCTTCTATGCTGCAATTGATATTTGACTTCGAGAAGGATTCAGACGCTGAAGCAAAGATGGCTACTTCCTTTGCTCCAGCTGCTACAGCTGCTTCAAAACCCTAGATAAAGAAGTAAAAAATCTCATAAGTCCAAAAATCACGAAATACCTTCCAGATCAGTCCTAATTTTGTTTTGTATTTTTTTAATACAGCTAATTTTGCATTTGTGTATTAAAGCTCGTACTTTAAGATTTGGGGTCAACACAGGAAATTGAGCACCTTCAACATTTCGAATTCCCTCCATAACTTCCTTTGCATCTGCTAACTGAGGAAAATATGAGGAAAAGAGATTAATAAGTACACGTACAAGAAACTCAAACACGAAGGCAGAGCACATGAAAAGTTGAAGGGCAGCAGAATGAAGAATGAGACAAGGTAATTGTTTCAGGAATAGAAAAAATATACCAACCAATATTTTCATAGTATCAAGCCACGTTACCTGTGGTACCCATTTTGGAGAAACAAAACTCGTGGCTTCAACAACAGGCAACCCAGAAGAGACTAGCATCTTTATTAAATCAACCTTAACAGCAGTAGGTACAATGTGCTTTTCATTTTGTAGTCCATCTCTTGGACCAACTTCAACAATCTTCACAAATGGCGGAATACGGCATAAATACTACAAAGGAAGAAAAAGACTTTCATCAAAAAATTCAATATAATAAATAACCATTATAATTGAAAACAATATTGCATATAGTTAAGATTAAGATTACAGTACAAAAAAAGAAGAGGAAAAAAACCAAACAAAAAAAAACTAAAACTGAAAAAAAAAAACAGAAAACAAAAATAAAATAAAACTTGTTACAAATCATATCATACAAGAATATAAATAAGAGGACAGAGATCTTGACGGGAAACAGAACCCAATAATAGCACAAAGGGAAAAAAATTATTTCAACATTTGAAACGCCTATGTTGAGTGTTCCATAGACAATTTACAATTGTGGAAGCTATACTAACAATTCGGTAAATGCTCAACGTGATAAGGATTACTCAACTCCCAGTTTTTACAGCTTATACTAAGAAAAATCCATTTTAGAACATCACCTGGGACAATCCCCCCTTATTTTCTCTTGAAAGGACTGCATCTCTTCCATCTTGTTGACTGGAGAGAAAGAAATGGAATGTTGCATTACATTCAAACTTAATACGAGACTTAAAGAAAATAAAAAAATAGATACCACAGCTAATTCAAATATATACATCATTAGATAAGTTATAATACTTCTAGATTCTATTACACAAGTTCTGTGCCGTAACTAAGAGAGTCCAATAAACCTAGCCAGGTATAGCATACGAGGGACCTCTTGATCTCTATTAAATCCAAAGGGATAATTCCTACATTCACCGTGCATAGAAACTGAAAGCGAAGATTGAAGATAGAAATTAATCAAATCATTCTCTCCGAACCCAATCAAATTATTAGCTCTACTCTTGAAAGGACCCTAACAAAGTAGATGAAGTAGATTTCTCATCATAAATTTAGAAAACAAAAATGCCCTAATTTCACGATGCATGTTCCATGACTCATCCCTAAAGGAATGAAAGAATTCTACAGCACATTTTCCGCAAATGCTATTGCAACGATAATCAAGAGGTTTAATACAAAACAAAAGTTTAAAAATCAAAAGGGTACGAGTAATTCTCCCTACAATCATTAATCAGAATCGTTTCGACTATACCTGCAATTATAAAATTCTCGTTGTATGCCAGGGGTTCTGATGGAGCTGACGCCTACATCTGTGGCGGAAGGTGAAACAAGAAATGGGGTGGGAGTTTCCATGGAGAGATTATAAGCATGGCGCCAAGAAAAAGATTGTCGAGTGAATTTAGCAGAGAGCTTTGCAGCTTGCATAATCCCAGGAAGGAAAGTCCGGTAAGAAACTTATAAAGAAGATGAAGATCAATATCGTAATCCGATACGTCAATCGATATATATCTTTATATTTATGCTACGTTTCTTTTTTTCACGTGATTTTTCTTTTAAACTATAAATTTAAATAATAATAATAATTAAAAAAACAAGAGAAATTATTTAAGAAAATTGTTAAAAATAGAACGTTTAACAAAATATTTAGAGAAAATGGATTGTAATGAATTTTATTTTTTACTGATTTTGTATTTTGTTTTTAAAAAATTACATCAGATGACAAAAAAAAATATTTAAAGAAAAGTAGCACATAACACCTCTTTTGACAAGTAATTAGATATATGAGAGTTTTGAGAAGTAATTCGATATATGACATAGTTATCATATGGCTATCCACTTTTAAATTTGTTACTTTTGTAATTTAAAAAAATGTAGTGACATGAGTTCTATTATTACTATTTTTGCAACGTCCATTTGTTCTATGAATGTAAATGTTTGTTAATTTTTTCTAATTTTTTAAAACCTTAAATTTAGCTCTAGGCATGATATAGTCCACCACTTATAGATTTTAAAATTTAAATTTAAATCACATCGCATTTACAACATGTGCAAATTCAAACTTGAAAAACTGTAGTCACCTTTTCAAAATATAAAATAGCAATTCCAACATATTATTTTATAATTTAATAAATATGACACAATTCTCACTTTTTAAAATGTTTTCTATTTTAACTTTGTTATTATTTACAAACTACCTTTCAACAACTTATTTTCTTCGTTTTGAATGTCCTAATCATTCCTTGTTTCTTTTCCACTTTTTAAAGCCCTAGTTATTCTTTCTGCCTAGGAAAACAATTTGTTTAATATATTTCCTTTTTAAGATTCTGATCATCATTTCTTTATGAGAGAAACCAATTTGCTATTCCAGCCTTAATCTTGATTGTAAGATATCAATGGTACATTAATTGCAATATGAAATATAATGGTTGTTGATCGAAGTAATCTGACTTCGTTGGTGATTTTTCTTTACTTTCTTTGATGTGTATTTTGAGTTGAATCTAATAATTTCAAATGATTTTGTTTTATTTTTTCAGGTTAGTTTTGTTTTGGTTTTACTTTGTATCAATTTTGTATATTAGTGTTGTGGTGTGCTTATATTATACGTACTAGTTGGTTGATATACTTACTATGTGTTTTTATTATTTTTTCAACATTTTTACAGTTTACTGTAGTATTATTAAGTATATGAACAATACAACTCATTGTATCATTATCAAGTATATAAACAATATATTATTAAAGTATATCAACATATACCAGTAAAGTAAATCATTGTCAAGTATCAATTAAGTTTACAAGTGTATAAGTAGGACTTCAAGCATATAAAGTGTATTAAACCAATCAAGTGTATCAGTGAAGAGTACTAGGTGTATTTGCAGTACATCAGGTGTATCAAACATATCAAGCGTATCAAATGTGTTAAGTGTCCCAGTAAAACATAAAAAATTTATTAGCAATGCATCAAGTGTATCAAACTTATTAGTGAAAAATTTAAGTGTATCAAGACCTAAAGGACATCAAGTGTATCAAGAAGTATTTGGTATATCAAGGTGTTTCAACTGTATCAAACTGTATCGAGTGTATCAAAGAATATCATGGTGCATCAAGTGTATCAAGATCAAAGAGTTATTAAGAAGAACAAAATGTATAGCAAGTGTATCAAGGAGTACTATCAAGTGTATCAAGGAATACTAGGTGTATCAAATGTATATCTGTAATAAGGACATTTGTGACATTTTACATTTTGTATATGTGGATTGGACTTCGTTTTTGCCATTTTTGCAAATTTGCAAGTATCCCTTATAAATTAATTTGCATACTCCTTCAAATGAAATTTCATTTGAAAAACATCAATGAGACACATAATTGTATAAATTCAAGCCCTTAAAAGGGTCTAAATGAATCCATTTAAATTCTTAATTAAAATTATATTTGAAACCCATTTAACTATAATTGTGTACAACTTTTTATCAATAGAATTAAAATCATAACAAAAACACCAAATTAAAGGAGTTATGAAATCACAGTTTGCAATAACAATGACGCATAGACCATAAGCAATAGAATTAGAATGCTAATGGATTTTGCTTTGTGTACAACTCAAATGTCATCAATAAAGGTTTGGTAAAGAATCCAACCTTCAAATTCAAACAACTTCCAAAGAATCATCCAATTAATTTCGACCTAAAAAGATAAATCCCTAGCTACTTCTTCACCTACAATAATACCATGCAATATCATGCAAGAAATTGAACACCAATCTCAACAAGTTCAATGAAACCAACACATCATAATTTCACCAATTGAATATTGAATTAATTGTTCCGAAAACTTCCAATGAAACTCTAACAGAAATCACTGGACATAAAAATCGATTTTAGGCACTAAGATCCCAATATTAATTTTGTATAGTTGGATAACTATATGATATTTAATATGAATTTTCTCCCTCATACCCTTGAACATTACTACCATATTATAAAAAGAAATTGATTGATCCATGAAGAAATGTCAAATCCAGTTGAACCCTCACCTACAACGTAGTTACTGCCAATTGGAGAGCACATACACACATACAAATATATACTATGTCTAAGTAGTTGGATAGACATTGAATGATTCAAATATAAATACCATACCCCATTTAAATACAAATATTATTTTAGTGAAATATTGATCTTTTGACTAGACAACAATTTGTATTGGCAGTTTAATTTTAATGTATACAATAAAAAAACTACCATGATCAACTAAGATATAAAACAATATCAAATATAGTAAAATAAACTAAAATATTTATAAAATATAACAAAATTTTAGATTTTATTAACAATAATTACTTATACAAGTAATATTCATCATTACTATATTTTGTAAATATTTTCAACATTTTTTTCATTTACGATAACTTTTATTAAGTTACAAAATGTACTATAAAGGGACACAACCATTATACAAAATGTAGAATATAAAAAAAATAGTAAAATATTATTTAATATATATTGTAATTTAATACTTCAAAATTAATATTAAAATACAAAAATTGAAAATGTGAAAATGACATGTGCCTCCCTGACTCCTTTAATAGATCCGTTCATGGATAAGACGATGACATATATCGTGATTGGTACGAGACCATCATGTGTGTATATTATTTTTATTTTTACGAAGTAGTATAAATGAAATAAAATGATGAAAAAGAGAAAAATCCACCGGCTTGGGAAAAGGAAAAAAAGAAAAGAGGAAGCATAGGGAGAGAGTGTTTGGTGTAGTCATAGTCATAAACAGAAATATTACAACCAATTATGTGTTTTGTCCAAGGCCGACCTACGAACACAAAGGAAGTTTCCAAGAAACTTAAGAAAATCCCAACTCACAATTTTTACATTCATTTTTCCACCCCAAAAATAATATATATATATGCAACATGATAACTTTGGAGTTTGGGCATATCATATCATATTACCTTTTCCCTCATTTCTTTTTTAATAAATAATTCCATCTTCAAAATTTTTGGATCTATGTTTTACAAATTTAGTCATCTATTTTAAATGATTTCTAAAGGGGGTTAGAATAAGTGCCAAATCGAGAATGAATAGGTAATTGAATAGAAAACTGTGAAAACAAAATTAGTTTGGAATTATATACTAGACAAAAAAAATGATTATATTACATTACACACTCAAATTATGGAAGATTGAACTTTTTCACGAACTAAGATAAGAATACATCAAGATGGTATAGTTGAATTAATGGTAAAAAAGACATACATTTCACAAATACTTTAAACTTTAGTGTACGACCATATTAAAATAGAGATTCTACATTTTGGATAGCTTGTAAATCAATAAACTAATGAGTTTAATTTAGACTTTAATTAAGGAGAAAGAAAAGGAAAGAGAAGGAAATATAGATTTGTATTATTGAATTTCAATTTCAATTAAAAACATAATTCCAAATCAAAGAAAGAGAAAGAGTTTCATATGTTGTGGGTTGTTCTTCGTTGGGAAAGCATAGTTTTCTCTTTTCCCTTTAACTCCACGCCATATCCTTCTACTTTCCTCGAAACTTCCATATAAATTAATCCCTAACTTTCCAATTCACCTCATTTCATTATCTAAATTCATCTTTTATTAGTTGTTGGACCTAATTATATACTCATTCATTTCTGATTATTTTTTAGGTTTAATTAAGTGTAACAAATGTTATATGGTTATAAAGCTGATTAGGATGTGATTATTATATAAATCTTGTTGGTTCCTTCTTTGTAACTCATATTCGGTGAATTAAGAAAAACTTTTATGATGTTATTCTAATGTCATTCGAGTTATGTTCAATTTGACAAGATAACGACAAAGAATTATAAGATTTCAATGGTGGGAGGAGTTTTTTTAAGTTGTTAACAATATAGATGAGTGTCGAACCCAGTATATTTCAATTTACAAACATGTGTGTTAGTGACAAAGAGATTTGTGAATCAAATTGTTTTTTTTTACTGTATAAACCTCTGTATGGTAGACGAGTTCAAGTATCTACATTTTCTTTTAAAGTATATATTTTAAAAAATTAATTAAGTTGCGTTTAATTCAAGGAGAGGAGAGTTGGGAAAATCCTTCATTAATTAGTCTCTCTATTCTCTCATCTACTCCCAAATTTTCTTTCCTCTCATTAATTAATTTATTTATTTATCGTACTTTTAAAAAAAAATTATCTCTTTTCTGGTACAATAATTGCATGTGAGAGATTGAATCTCCAATTTTACAGTAAAATTGTAATTACAATATAGATAAAAAGTAAAATTTACTGACAACTGACACCGTCCATCATTTAATTTATTTTCTTTACTTTTCACATTTATTGGAATTACCTCTTACAATCTTACACTTCAAACACAAATTTTACTTGCTTAGTGGACCAAAGGGCCTTAATATCAATGTTAAGTGATATATTATTTTGAAAAACTTGTACTTTTGGTATGTGAAGTTTGTGTTTTGAAGTATTTTATGTTGCAAATTTTATTTTCCGTACGTAACAGAATCTATGTGGCAACACTTTTTTATTATATATATAATTAAAGTAATATTTGTTCTTTTATATTCTTTATTCTATTTCCCATTATTACTTTTATCGTCAACGTTATCGTTATCGTGTGTCAACTTTTTTTTTTTCACACTCTTTTTCTTTCCTCTTCCCTTTGTAACTTTTAAAAAACATAAGCAAATATGATAACTCAAGGGTAAAAAATGCAATCAAATCGAAAATGGTAGGAAACCAGAAGTATAATATTTTGTTGTTTTATTTTAGGACTCCATGCTATTCTTTGTAGAAAAAAAAAAGTAATTACAATAGATAGTTAATTAAACAACATTTTAAAAGAATTATAATGTAACCTATCTATAATAGACTTTTAATAACTATATAATCTTTCACTTATTACCAAAGCTAAATCTATTTACTTAAAACCAAGTATAATAAATTTTTGTTCCATTAGTGCTTTTTGGTTACAAGACCTAAATAGTTTATATCTTTTTGTTATTTTTGAAAAATTCTCAATAAATATTCAACTTAAAATTTATTTAACTCCATATCATTATTTAATTTTGGGACATTTTTAGTAAAATAAATTAAAATATATACAAGAAATAACACAATTTTTTTTTTAGTATTTATACTTTCAATAAACTTTTAAATTTAATAGTTTTTATATTTTAAATATAACTAAATCTAATTTATATACTTTCACTAAATCATTCGAAAAAAAAAAACTTGAAATTAGTCCCTAGTTCAACTTTTTTTCTTCACTAAGAACTCATTCTATTAATATTCCTTCAACAAATTTGATTTCTTATTCAAATTTCTAAATCTCATAATATCACATCGTTAAATTAAATCAACTCCAAACGCAAAGATTGTTTTTAGATTTAAAGAAAAATAAGTCGAATATATATAAACTAAACTTGAACACATTTCAACATATAAAATTACACGATTGAAATTAAAAAAAAAAAAAGAACAATTTTAATTAGAAGTAATAAAATAAATAAGGAAGAAAAAAGAATTGGAGAAAGGAATGATGAATTAGACCAATGTCCGATCCGACGACTTACTGCCGATCTTATATACTTTGCATCAACAACACATACACACAAACATCCCTTTTTTTTTTTCTTTTCTTTCTCAAAATTATTATCATCATTATTATAATTAATAAGTAAAGGAGTTTAAAAGAAGAAGAAGAAAAAAATGAAAGGCGTTGATTGGATTTATTTCTGGCAGTCCATCATACGCGCAAAGTCGTCGAAGCAGACGAACCCATCCCCATTTTTGTCTACACCTGCTATCATACGCTGACAATCCTCTAACGTGCACCCATCGTCTCCCATAGCTGCGAACACACTAAATAGCTCCTCCGCCGTAATTCTCCCGTCGTGGTCCGCGTCGAATATCTCAAACGTATCACGTAACTCGGAGTGGCAAGTCGGTCCAACCCGGTCCATTTCGCCCATCATGATCTTAATCTCTTCCTCACTCGGCGGTTCGGCTCCGATTAGGCCGAGTAGAGCCTTTAGTTCTTTACGAGAGAGAGTGGGGTCGGAGAAATCAGACCAGTCGAGGGAGGGTAGGACGCTGGTGGGGGTTCCTGCCGCGGAGGAGGAGGAGGAGGCGGAGGAGGCGGAGGAGGCGGAGCCGAAAGAAGGAGGTTGAGATCGGGAGAGTTTGGAGCGGTGGGATTTGAAAGAGAAGAGACGGTTGGGGTTGAAGGATTTGAGAAGCTTCATGTTTGGGAGAAATGAAGTATGAATTTTGAATTGGGTTTTGGAAATGGAAGTTTGTTTTGAAGACAAGTTGTGTGAAGAAGATGAAGAGGGGGTTAAATGGTGGAGAATTCTGAAAATTGTGTACTGATCCTTCCCTTAGTGCAGCTTCCCGGAAACTTCCTTTCTCTAGACTTTTGTTTTTTTTTTATCTTTTCTCATTTTCATTACTTTTCCTGGGAAGAAACGGTAATATATCAAATAAAAATATAAGAAGGGAAATTTAAAAGAATGGGTCATTAAATGGTTTAATTTTAAATATGACTCCAACACCGTCGATGCGATTTTACCGAGATTGAAATGTGTGCTCGTAATCAATGAGGAGTTGTTTGAGAGGTTGAAATGTAATCAAAATTATTCAGATGTTGAGAAATTTTGGAATGCATATCGAATCGAGGACAGAACGTGAATGAGATTGTGAAATGTCAAAACAGAAGAAAAACGAGTTTAGTACAAATACTTTAGGTCCAAAATGGTCAATCCAAACATGAGTTTTGGATTACATTACGTGTTGCATTATTGGCTAAAAACATTTCTTACATTCTTATGAAAATCATGGAATGAATTATATGTCTCATAATTCAAAGTACTTGTTCTAAAAATAATGATGATAATGATTTGAAATATTTTCGTTTTTTTTTTGTAGTTTTCATCTCTCGTGAATTTAGAGACACAATTTTTAGTACAAATTAGGGTTAGTAGATTTGAACCACACATCTTCAATGAATATCAATTGAACTAAATTTTTGTTGTCAAAATGCAAAATGCAAAATCGTTTGTTACATTTTTTTTTTTTAATGGATACTCTCATTCAATAATTTATTCACCTTTTTTAGTCTTTCCACCTAAAGAAAAAAATTTAATATTGATCCTTTTGTTTTACCCTAATTTATACTATTTTATATGTTATATAGTTACTTTTACATAAAGTCCAACCTAACTTTTTTGTCTTTCTGCTCACCTATGTACTGGAAATAATAATGAAGACAGATTGGTGTAGTTTTTATAATAATTACCTCTTAAATGAATTTCTACGGAAATTAAAATAAACAATCATATGTGGTTTTATTTATTTATTTATTTATTATCATTATAATTTGGGTTTTAAAAATATTGATTTGAAGTGGATTACAAGATATAGAAACTTAGGAGATGTTGGGAAGCTGAGTTAATTAATATAGTTTGTGAGAGGTTATATTAATTTGTGTTTAGAATGTATATTATTTCAATATAAGTTTGGATAGATGATTATTACACGAAAAATAGTAAACATTATTAAGAAAAAAAACGAGGGTTTTTAAATAGTTTTCGTGTACCTAATAATGAGTTATAATAATTAGAAATTTCAACAATTATGATATGAAAACCAAATATTGAGTATGTTACAACGTTACACTCTTACCAAGTTATGAGGTTCATATACTCTCTCATATGTGAAAATATTGTTAATGTTGAGTTTGATAATCATTTGATTTTTTGTTTTTGAAATTAATTTTCATGCATTTTACTTCAAAGTTTTTTTTAGTTATATGCTTTGTAGGTGTGTTTTTAAAGAGAAAGCAAATTAAAGTTTTGAAAATATAAAAAGTAGTATTTGAAATTTTATTTTAGTTAAGAGCTAAACACGAATTTTAAAAACTAAAAATCAAGTTTTTTTTTTGTGTACCATCTCATCTCATCTCAAGTGTTGATAGTTTAATTCTCTAGTCACAATCTTTTCGAACTAAAAGAACATAAATAAATACTAAAATTCATCTTAAAAAGACAGGAAAAAAAACAGTTAGTTGAGAGATAGTAATAATCCAATCGAACTTGGATAAAAAGAATGAGTATGTGTCAAAGTTTAATGTTCGATGTCTAACTAACGACAAATAGCAAAAAATTTGAAGGTTTGTTTTGAAGAAAAAGAAATAGCAAACTGTTCTTTTTTAAATAAAATAACTAATTAGCAAAGTAATTGAATGTATGTTTTGGGCTTACCAATCGTCTTATATTCATCCGATGGCAAAGTTCGATAATAGCAAGTTAGTTTTGATAATATCTCTGTTTCTTTCTTTGAAGAAGTTGATTGAAGTTCTTTTGTTTTTGTATGATTATTGGTTCTCCTCTACTATTTATGAAGAGATTGTGTGTAATGGATTCTATTCTATTTAATTTTGTCGTGTATGTAATATACGAAGTGTTTATAAGTACGTTGAAAATAAAATAAAAATTAGACTCATATTCTATTTTCCCAATTCTTTTTTTTCTTTCTTATTTCAAACGTTTTCGTTGTACTTTTTTTTAGCTTTGGGTTAAATTTTATAAATTTAGAACCACACTTTCATTTTTTTTTTTAATTCATTAATTACTATTGTACAAAAGTTAAAAGTTTGAACCTTTACCAACACAAAATTAATTAAAAGTTCAATGATTTACTCTATCAAGATTGAAAAATTCAAAGAATTTATTAGATAATGGACGAAATAAGCACAAACTTCAAAGTTTAAGTACTAAAATTGTAGTTTAAGGTAGTTTAATAATTAATTTGGATTTCCCCCTTGTTTTTTGGTTTAATTTTTTCTTAAAAAAAGAACTAGTTAATAAAAATATATATTTCTATGGAGAATTTTTAAAAATAGTAGGTTTTACAAAATATTTACAACCTATAGCAAATTCTATCACTTATAGTCATTGATATACTAGAGTGATAGAAGACTATCAGTGATAGAATCCTAAATTTTGCTATAACTTGTAAATATTTTAATTTATTTTTCTATTTTAAAAAATGCCCCTATTTTTTTATTATTGTTTGATCTCTAAATACTTTTAGCAATTTGAAGAGATATAAAATAAACATTTTGTGGAATTTTAAAGGACAAAGAGTATAACCGTTGATTCAAACATATTTCCAATGCTAAATATATATATATGGTCTCTAGAAATCTAAATCACAAGAATACCGAAAAGATTATACCTCTTTGTTGTGGTGAGATAATTGCCCTCTTATATTGGTAATTCACCAAACATTTTGCAGTTTACACATTCAAATTGAAGTGAACGAATTGATCAAAAGATCAGTAAACTAAAAGTCAATCCAACGTATAAAGATCAACAAGGCCAAATTATAGGTCAATCCAACATTCAAATGTCCAACATAAAGATCAATAAAACCAAGTTTGTTCGAGACACAAGCAATGTTCCACTCTCGAATCAAGTTTACGTACACACATAAGAGAGAGCATCAACGAACAGAATTTAGAGATTGTAGTATACCCATGTACAAATCAACAAAAGTCAAGTTCATCTACCTCACGCGAACGAATGAGTTATATGACACTCATATACAAACACATACACCACTACAATTGAGATAGTTGTAAAAGCCTCGCATTTACGTTTTAGTAAGATATGCAAGTTAAGCCACTTTTGCTTTTAACCCCGTGGGTGATCATTTTTGCATTGACAAGGCAAAATATATTTCATGAAAAGGAATGAAATGAAATGAAGTTTTTGCTAATAATCAGAAAGCAGAAAGCTAAGTAGGGTTGCCATCCCATGTTCAAAAAAACCCAAAATCATTACAAAAGAAAGTGGCTTTTGTGTACTGATCATCATCTTTAATATTCTTTTACTAAATTATAAATTGAAAGCAGAAATAGAGAGAGATCTCAATTATTCAAATAATTAGTTTGAAGATTCTTTGGGAAGGATAGCTGTACAAGTGGCAACCCATGATTGGGCTCTACTATGATTCTTAAAGATATGTAAATCAATAGATTCTTCATTCTTTGTCCCCTTCAAATTAAACCTAATTTATTTTGATTTCAATTTGGGATTATTCCACTCTCAAACCAACTAACATGTGCATTTTATATATGAAGTTAGTAATTCCATAATATATTCATACTTTTATTATTTTAGTACAATAATAACATTAATTATAATAATATGTGTGAGGTTAGAAATTCAACCGAACGTAAAATTAAATTAAATTCAGTTGTCATGGTTAAGCAGGTTTGTAAATAGAGATGAGAACTGGTAAGTCAAATTCGATTTTTTTTATCAAACCGCACCAGTCAATTTGGTAAATGTTATAGTTTGTGTTTGGTTATAAATTTTGAAAATACAACAATGTATCTCACGTTCACTATTTCTAAAAACAAAGAAAACGATAATATATTGTTTTTGAAAATGGGCTATTTCGTGTATTGTTTTTAAATTTAAATCTTTTTTAAAAACAAACATACCAAACACATTTTAATTTTCTTTTGTGTATTTATTTGCTTTTGAGAAGGTAAAATTAAAAACGAATCATGAACCAAACGAGACTTATACAATTTAACCAAATTAAACTACGCATAAAAATGGCCACATGAAAGCTTAAGGTAAAATTTGATTTATTTTTGCATTATTATTAAATTATTTTATTTAGATAATTTATTTTAAATAAGAGAAATTAATAATACAAATAGAAATGTACGTAGATTTACTATATTTTATAAATATAGATTAATTTTACCATATGTATTTTAAAAAATAAATCATGTATTGGAACATTTTTAAAAATGATAAAATAAATTAAAATATTTACAATATATAACAAAATTTTGGATTCTATCAATGATAGAAACTGATATACTTCCATCACTATCTATAAACGTCACCGATAGAAGTATATCAGTGTCGATCAATATCATTATTGATAGAATCTAAAAAAACTTCTCTAAGTTGTAAATATTTGATCAAATTTACTATTTTGAGAATTCATTTAATTTATTGATGAGTTTATAAATAAAAGATTTATAATATGAATAAATATAGAAAATAGGAATTGAATGAGTGGGTGCGGGTGGCACACGAGGATTACGCGTAATGGGAAATGGGAACGTTTCGGTCATCCAATCATACCCAAATCATTGTCTCCTTTTTTAAACATATTAATACAAAACCTTCAATTATTAAATCATAAATCTTTCCTACACATAAACTCTCTTCTCTAAGGTACATTGAATTTACATGTTTTTTCTATTTTAATTCACACCAATACACTTTCTTTTTCCTTCTATATATTCAACTTTTTAACCTAATTGTCCCATCATATTGGATTATCATACTTTTTTTTTAATAATATTTGTTCTTTTTCTATACGTCGATTTAGCTAACATTCTTCGTATTACTTAATTATTGATTTTGTAACAAATATGTTTGAAAGAATGATATAGGAAAGAGATGTACTGAACATTTGACTCGGCTGTTACAACTACTTGATGAAATGGTTAGAAGACAAAGTGGTACATTAATTCTTTCATATATGAGCGTGATTTAATTTAAACTATAGATATGAAATACCATGATCTAATAATTGAGATATATGTTTGAAAAGTCACGTATTTTTCCTTATTATAATTACTAGAGTCCAAATAATGTATTCTTTTAAGTATGATATAAACTACACATATAAAAAACCACCATATAACAATGAAGATATATTTGAACGAACAGTCACTACTTTGTACTTTTAATCTGATGTGTAATTAAAAAATGAACACAAAATTTAATTATTTTTATCTTTTTAACTAACAAGTAATATATATTTAATTTGAAGAATAAGAGTAATTAACAAAAAGAAAGAAAAAAAGTTGAAACGAGGTGAATATTTAATATTAAGTCATACCCAACGAATAAAATGTTGTTAATAGTAAAAACCACTACCTCATCAATCAACAACACACCACGCGTATTAAATGTTGAATTGAATATCTATCACTACTTCCTTATTAATTAATTACATTGTCATAAAGAATTGATTGAAAACGTTGATATTTTGTAATATACATAACTGAGTGAAAAGTACTCAATCTTTTTTTTTTTCATATTTATTAATAATAATCTTAAAGGCAATCAAATAAACGAATTGAAATTTAGTATATAGTTTGAGGAGAAGATAATATTGAATAAAATTGAGGATTTAAGCATAGAAAAATGAGATGTCGTTATCAAAATTTATCCTTGAAAATGAAAGGAATTATTAGTTATTGTATTTGAAATCAAAAGAAGAAGAAGATAAGTGTGTGTGAGAATGCATATTATATGTGTATATATGTATTGAGAGGGTTTGAAAGTTGCACAATTAGGGGCGTGATTGAGTCCGCCAACGGGGCCGACTTCGCATAGAACACGGAAACTATGGTGCACATAGAAAATAACTATTATACACCAACTGCATGCCCACCGAAATCTCCTCTGGCTCTACTACTTGGCCCTCAATTCATACTTAAATTATTATATTTTCATTTTTTAATATAGTATAGCTATAGGGAAAAGAAACTAAATTGTTGGTTGAATACAACTATGATTATTGAAAAGATAAGATAGAGAGTTTAAAAGAGGTCTGTGTCACGGACAATTTTGATGGAAGGAAGTAGAATTATTGCAGCTAAGGGATTGACTTCAGGGGCACTGCCACCTTCGTCAATGATGAATCTTAACCCATCCATATGAAGTCTTCCATGGTGTCCACTTACAAGTATGGTTCCCTTTTCATCATTATTATTCTCACTTACTCCCTGTAACATCATCGATATAATTGTATCAAATTGAAACTTATACTTTTATGAAAAAATCGTATGGAGATGAATTTTAATAATTTGTTTTGTTAAATGACCTTTGGGATATTCCAAACATTCTTCCTCCCACTGAGGCCCATTATTTTGGGGAATTTGGTTTCTTTGGCTTTCAAAAACTTGAGTTGCTCTTCGATATCTTTCCCTTCCTCTAAACCTGCATGAACTGCTATCAATCTACACTTTTTTATCCCATCTTTTGTCTCCAAACACACATCATCCTACATATCATACACTTCATTTTCTTAATTATTTCTTTCATTTGTGTTCATATATATAAGAAAAATTGTTTTAAATAGCAAAAATACTGCAAATATTTACTTCTTCATGAACCCAAACCAGATTGGAAAGGAACTTTTTGTGTTCATCAGGTACTGCATTCATCAAGTCTGACAAACAAAAATATAGTAAACTTTATAACTCATTTGATATTCGTGTGTTAAGAATTATTGGTCTCCCCTCACTCTATTTGTCTAAAAGAAATATCCTAATATAGAATCATATTTAAGTTGAGAGAAAAAAGGTATGAGTTACCATAAGATCCATGAGGAACACCATAGGACTCAAATGTTGGTGCAGCATCATAAACTGAGCCCATAAACTCAATTCCATAAGCATCAAATCTCTCCCGTGTAGTCCCACCCCACATCCTTGCTTGCAAATGCATCTTCTCATACCCCTCCCCCTTGTACCATCCTTCTTCTTCCTCTCTCTCCTCGAACCCCTTCCATGTCGTCTCGAACCCTGATCCGTCCGACGGACCTTCCACCAGCCCCAAGAACCCTGCCAATCCGAACTCGTGATTTCCTGCTAGAAACACATGTTTTTGATCTGGATACCTTTCAAACCAACACAAATCTTTAGGTTCTATTCAATCGAGAATCTAGATTCTGTTTTAAATTTACAGTTTGCTGAACTACATCTCAAATTTTGTTTTTGATATTTTCTTTTTAGTTTATAATGTTGTAATGTATCTTAACTCTATTTTCTTTTTCAAATATCCTACTAAACGAAGCTCTGTTCATTCTAACTTTTATATCTTTTAATACATACAATTCTATAAATTATATGTAAAAAAGATACCCCTTCGGTTCAAACATTGGTAAAGTAGAGGAAAATTGACTGAATACAACAACTACGAGAATGAGTAATCAAATCTCAGACCACTGGGAAGAAAGGTGATGTTAATTTAATTGGAACACTGTAAATACACTTACAAGTAGCTCAGGCAGATCTCGATGACAACTAATATGCTTTTGAATTTTTAACCGTTCATATCATTTTTCGTTTCTTTTACTAACAGTGAGGGGTATCATTTTGAAACTTTGAATGCATATTTTATAATTTAACCAAAAAAAGGGAAAAAAGAATAAAAGGGTATAATCTTTTGAGTACCTGAAAGGCAGTGAGACTAAGAACTGAATGACTTCTCGTGAATTGGGCCCCCTATCGCAGTAATCTCCCAAGAAGATGACAGTTGCGGAGGCGAAGTCAGAGGCTCCGATGGCGGATTCAAGGTTTCGCCATAGGTTCTGAAGCTTGGTGAAGTATCCATGGATGTCCCCAATACAACACAGCACTCTGGGTTTCGTCTCCTTTGACATTGGATGGATCTAGACTACATAATATCTTTCTTTTCTTCTTTTTCTGTGGTTGAAGAAGGAGGCTAGCCATGGAGATCAAATGGGATGAAATCGAGAGTAATTTTTCATTTTATTTTTTGATCCGTTGACTTGAAAAAAAATACCAAACAAAAAGAAAAATAATATGTGAATTTTGCTTATTTACTATTTTTTCGTCAAGAAATTACAAATATAATAAAAAATTTCAAAGTATATAATAGAAGTTTACATGTTATATAGGGTTGGATTGGTGCTCTTTTTTATTTTTGTTAAATTTAGAACAATAAAATTGCTCTATGTTATTAGAAATTTACAACTTTTTACATTATCTATAAGTTTTTTTTTTAAAAGTTAGATAGACTTTCTTATTTGGACAATAGTCTTCTTCTCGTTTTTGCTCATTTGCCTTAAAAGTGATAGGTTGTATTTGTTGTAAACTCGTTTGCCTTAAAAGTGATAGGTTGTATTTGTTGTCATAAGGGGGTTCGAGCACCCCGCCAATATTAGTAGTTAGACCAGTGGTTAAATTGTCGTTTAGTCTCTCTAAACTCAGGTTTAAGCTCTATTCCTTGCATTTTTCTCTTTAGATTATCTTTACTAGACTATAGAGCCTTCGTCAACAAAATATCTAAATCCACTATAGTTTGTTGTTGCTTTAGTTGTTCTTGTATGAAATAATATAGGAATAATTAGGAATGTAACAACCAAACTCAAAATATCTGTCAATATAATACAATACGTATAAACTATAAATATTACAAAATTTAGATTTAGCTCTCGAATCTTGTCATACCCTAGTTGAAACCTCCGCATTTTGAAGTATTTTAGTTTACTAGTTAGTAACACGTGCATTGCACGTGAAATTTGTCATTTTATTTTAGTATAATTTGTCATTTTTGTTTTAGGATTTGTATAAATAACATAATATGAATATTGTATAAATAAAAAAAATCACCTAAAAGGAATAAGGATAAATGTGAGAATGGTAAGATTTTTGGTATTTGCAAGCTAAGATATTCAAGTTTAATAAGTTATGTAAAACAAAATATTTAAGAAAAGAGGGGTTGTAATTAGTATAAAATTTATTAAATTATAACAAATATTTTTGTTTAAAAGTATGCTACTTTGATTTTTAATAATATAATAAAATAAAGGACTAATTCACAATATTTATTATTATTGTAGCAAGAAGAAGAGTATATCAATTTAAAGAAAATGAAAAACATAAAAACATATTTGCAATTATCAAATAATTAAGTCTGTATAGCGTGCTTGTCTTTTTTTAGTAAAAAAAAAATATAATCAAGTCAATAATGAAAATATCATAAAAACATTCATATAAATAGTCTCAAAGACCCAAGAATGATCTTCTAGCCAAATTCATTCCACAAACATTTTCTAGCATGAGTGGGAAGAGCTACGTAATTATTAAAAAAATCCTGGAGTGCAACGAAGATCCTTAATAATTTTTTGCCTTTGTCGTTATCAATAATACAAAATAGATTTTGCTAGACGAAACTCTGTAGATAAAGGAACAAAAAAGATGTCCTTATCTACCATTATTTAAATAAAAAATGAATTTTGAGAGAAATTGAGTTGTGTGCAAAAGAAACAAAGAGAAGACAAGTTTTAGAAAATGGAGTGAAGAAGACTCATTTTATAGTAACAAGAATGATATTGCAAATCTACTAAAATTCCAAAAGTTTTGAAACCAATGCAATTATAATTAAAGGCAGAGTCATAAATTCTATAGTGGTTTTCTTTTTAGAAATAAATAGATAAAGACATTTCATATTATACCTTTTTAATTCACAATTGATTACATCTAATAATTAGAAATTAATTAACAATATTTCATGTGATTTAAAAAATGACAAAACTATCATCAAATTAATTTTAAAAATGGTTATAGAGAAAAGGGTAAAATAGGAAACAGAGGTTTATCCATATAGGAACTGTTATATATAGTATAGATAATGGTCTTCAAATGAATTTGATTCTTTGATTTTTATAGGGTTGTTAGCTTCCATTATGAAGAATTGGAAATTGGTGAAAAAGATTGGACATAACAAAGAGGTTGACATAGCAAATGTGTGATAGAATGCTTAGGAGTAAAGGATGAGAAGTTGGCCGCGTCACCACTCTCAAATTGAATATTGTTAAAATTTTAGAGGTCAAAATGTTAAATTTTGAAACACACGCAAGAAACAAACGGAAACTAAATCTAAAACTAGGATGTTTAGGGCAAAAAGTAATTTATTATAGTTTGATAAAATAGTTTGTGGTTAAGACGTAGATTAATTTAATTTGAATTATAATATAATAAATGTCTAGACTATTTTAGTTTAACTAGAATAAAGAAAATGGTAACAAATAATAAAAAAATTCCTAACAAATTAAGAGTTGTGAAGTAAGAGGTTGTAAGCAAAACAAGTTATTTATTTTTGGGAAGAGTGTGAGAATTGGGTCAACCCAATTATGGAAGAATGAAAAGGAAGGCATTAGGCATAGGCTTATACATTTGTACAAGTCAAGAAAACCATTTTCCTTCCTTAATTTCACATTCAAATCTGACTGCAATTTTATTGCTTCCATATTTTCTCATCCACAAAACTCTCAACTTCTCACTCGTTCTCTCCTTTGAGCATCAAAATTCCTCACCCCTTCCTTGTTTTTTCACCCAATCGGTTTTCTGATTCTCTTCTTCCAGCTTCAGAGAGAATGATCGACTTCGAGTCTCATCACCACTCCCAATCAGAAGAAGATTGTAGAAATGAAGATGATGGAATCTCAGGCTTGGATAAATCCCCAGCAAGACAACAGAAATCTGACTTTAGTTTGGGTATCATTTCTTCTTCTTCTTCTTCATCATCGTCATCTAGCTCTGATGAGTCTACTCCAAGTTCAATTTTAGATTCGGCCCCAAATTTCATGAGGACCACTACCAGCTCAGAAGCGAGAAGGAACTATTACCAGGTCTGTCTCAGATTTCAAATTCTTGTTTCTCAAGTAATTGCGTTTGGTCGTAGTGGATATTGTAGTAAGATTTTTAAATCTACTGGTTGGAACAGAAATCAAATCGCTCTGGTTCAAAGCCTTCCAGAACTTTGACAAGAATGTCGAGTTCTAGATTCAAAAGAACATTGATCAGGAAGTCTACCGATGAGCGAGAATTGGAATTTCCAGTAAGTTCTCGCAAATCTAAATTGGAGAATCAGAACATTGGGCAACAAAAATCAAATTCGACGATCTCAGGGATAATGTTAACTAGAAAGCCATCACTTAAACCTGTAAGGAAGTTAGCGAAATTGGCTGCTTCTAAGTCCAAGAAATGTTCAAATATAGAAATATCTGCGTTAAATCCAGAATCTTGTGTTGAAAAGGCCACATGTTCTTCGGCCTTCAAGGGTTCTAAGTTTCCTGATAGCATTGAGCTCCAACCAGGAGAAGAGAAAGAATCTGAAAAACTTGCTGTGAAAAAGATTTGTCCTTATAGCTATTGTTCCCTCCATGGTCATTCTCATAGAAATACCCCTCCATTGAAGCGTTTCAAGTCTATAAGGAAACGTGCTTTGAGAGCTAACAATAACAAGAGTGAGAGTGAACCGCTTTTTCGAGCCAAACAATCTGGAAATAGGAAGAAAGGTATTCGAGCAAGCAAAATGGTTGCCAGAGAAAGATCAGTAGCTAATGAGACGATGAACGCAGACATGTTAGTACGTGCTGCAGAGGAAGAATCTGATCCTAGTGTTCTTAGGGATATTGATACGGGAGAATTATCCAATATGAAGGAAAGTAAATTGGATGCAGATGAATGCAACTTGAAGGACAGTTTGGGATCTTCTGCTTTTGGTTATGAGGAAATGGAACATCAGAGGGAAGCTGATGAAAATCCAAAGGAAGATTTGGCAGTGGAGATCGATAGTCTATCGCGTACGAGCTCCAGCTCTAGTATCAGCTTAAATTTTACAGCAGAAGTGCAGGAGATAAATCCCAAGTACATCAGAATGTGGCAGTTGGTATATAAGAATGTAGTGGACAGTGACTCTGGCAATGTTGGTAATGAACTACCTATTCTTCAGGTGAAGGAAACGTCAAAGGAAGTTGACAACAAATTGCTTGTAGATACCAACTCCAACTCCTTTAAGCTTGTCTCCAATGTTGATCAGGAAGGAGCAGATGTGTCTCCTCATGCAGCAGCAGCCTATAGAAAACTCGAGCTCTTCAAGAACGAAGCGATTAAGCTAGTGCAAGAAGCTTTTGATAGAATCCTTCTCCCAGAGATTCAAGAACAACAATCTCTACCTCGTGACTGGAATTCAGAAGAGAAGCTGCCGGAAAGGATTCCAGCTGAAGTTAGAGGATCAAACCTCCTAACGGCTTCTTCCAGTACTCATTCTGCAGGAGAGGATCTTGCACAAGATGCAGAAGAAACGCGAACAAAAGTTGAGAATTCTCCATCTATCGAAGAAAAGAAAACAATGCCAATTGAGAACAGGAATCAGTCAGGACCTAAGAGATGGAGTAACCTTAAAAAGGTAATTCTTCTCAAGAGATTTGTCAAGGCTTTGGAGAAAGTAAAAAAGATTAACCCACAGAAGCAGCCACGTTTTCTATCACTCAAGCCTGACCCAGAAGGAGAGAAGGTTCATCTTCAACGTCAAACGACAGAAGAAAGGAAACACAATGAGGAATGGATGCTTGATTATGCATTACAACAGGTTATCTCAAAGTTACAACCAGCTCAGAAGAAGAGAGTTTCTCTGCTTGTAGAAGCTTTCGAAACGGTTCTTCCAGTGCCTGGAGTTGAGGCTCACATCAAGACCAAAGTAGCTTCTGATGGAACTGATAAAGAAAGTGAACGTCAAAATAGTGCTGATAATACCATTTTTGGGAATCTTTTGAACATGAAAAATATTGTCCAAGCGTCTGCAGGCCAAGCAAACAATATAAACAAGGTCGGAAACAGGAATTCCATGACATTCTCTATTAAAAGTGAAGCAAACTTGGAACAACTTGAGAAACCAGAACAAGATCAAGCTATTCATCAAAATACTGGTATAGGGTGGAGAGTAGGGGACGTTGCGGTAAAAGAAGAGGTCAATGTGAAAGGATCCTATCCTGAGCCAGTCGACATATGTTTGCCAGAGGCCAACGATGCCATACTAGACAGGGAGACCGCCAAGAAGCCAAAAGACACTAGCTATGAAGAAGTTTCAGTAAATGGAAAACTTCTAAAGATTTCTAAAAATGTAATTGCACGTTTAAACACTGAACTACTTCAAAATGAAGATCTGGAGCCTGATAAAAAAATATCCAAAAGTGATGGTTCCAGTGTAACTAGTGGAGTATCTGATATATCCAAAAGCCTTTCTTTAGAAGAATATGAGACATCAGCAGCAGCTAGAAGCCTTACTTGTGAAGAACGCGAGAAATCAACTGAAGTCAATGAACTACTGGAAAAAACAAGGGCGGCTATATTCGATAGAAATCGGATAGCTCAATCAAAACCCGGTTCCACGCAAGCAAAATCTGTTACTCCAGAGGAGACCAATGCTGCTTCCAGCATTGGTGAAGCAAGTGAAAAACGGGTTGAGGAAAAGAAAAATGCAAGCATGTGGTTCTTGATATACAAGCACATGGCTTCAAGCATTGATGGTGAAAATGGTTCGAAGCCTCTCGTTAGTGAGGAGGCTGACAAGGATGAAAAGGAATTTTCCTCAAGAAAACAAAATATGGAATTGGAAAACAACTTTGTGAATGACCCAGATGTGGAACTCCAATGCATTGAAGCCATAAAGCTCGTAAATGAAGCAATTGATGAGATTCCTCTTCCAGAAAACAATACCTCGCCCCACGATGGATCATTCTCGAGCAACTTGATCAGAGACCAAGGATTATTCCTAGAAGAGAAACAAGATGCCTCTGAGATTAAAGACAGAAAAGGGGAAGCATACGATACTACTGATTCTAATGTTGATGAAGGATCAACGAATTCTGTTGATTTAAACAGCCAGGATGACGAAAAAGAGCCAAAGTTTGGAAGCAAAGACAATCGGCAAGTTCTAAAGAATTGGAGCAATTTGAAAAAAGTGATTCTTTTGAAGAGATTTCTCAAAGCAATAGAGAAAGTAAAGAAATTCAACCCAAAAAAACCAAATTTTTTGCCTTTGACGCAAGATGCAGAATCAGAAAAAGTTCAATTGAGGCATCAAGACACAGAAGATAGAAAGAATGCAGAGGAATGGATGCTTGATTACGCACTTCAGCAGGCCGTGGCCAAACTCACTCCTGCTCGTAAGCGAAAAGTCGAGTTACTCGTACAAGCTTTCGAGACAGTAAATCCAACAAGCAGTAAGTGACAATAACCTTAGCATCAATTCTTCATTGCATTCATTTGCACATTTTTTATGCTGCATCTTGTAAGACCAAAGATCTTCTCAATCTTTTTTTGCTTTTAGTTCTTTTATTGTATATTCATTTTTGTCTTTTGGTCTGTTGGAGAAAAGGGTTACTTCCATGGCCCTTATAGCGTGAAATTTCTTATGATTTTCAAAAGTTTGAATTGTTGGATTGTGAATATGAAGGGTAGTTTAAGTGCTGGTAGATGCACCAAAAGAACTGTATTTTTCACTGTTTTGATCATTCTCTATTTGTTGTAAAAGCGTATAAATTACCAAGGAAAAATAGCATTATTTTATTTTGACCTTGATTTACATCACCGGGGTGTGTCCTATATTTGAATATCCAGCCAAAAAGGTTACGATCATTCTTTTCAACTTTTTGGTAGAAGCTGAGACCACAAAACTTAGATTGAGGCTATTGACATCAATAATCATATTCGTCCATTTATTAACATGGCAACTGCCTTAAACGACATAAATGTTTTCAAATATAACAAAACATCGTCATCTATTAGTGATAGACGTCTATATCAGTAATAGATGACAATGATCTATCACAGTCTATTACTAATAGAGAATGACATTTTGCTATATTTGAATATCTAGCCAAAAAGAACTATGTTCATTAATTGCTAATACATCCTCCACATGCCAGATTATTTAATCTGTTCAGAAAATCAATTAATATATTTTGAAACTATAGCTATGTTTACTTCATATGTCAAGTAGACTATTGCTCAGGCTGTGGACTAATCTTTTAATTTCTTTCTTTCTTACTATTATTGAAGTAGTAGTGTGTATGGTTTATTGGAAAATAAATGAATAATTAGTAGTGTTAATAATGTATCAGGGAACTTTGTTAGCACCGTTGTATTTGAGGTATATATAATTAATGTTAGTCAGGATATATCCACTGAGTGATGCTATATTTAATATTTGATAAACACAATTCAAACAGAAAATAAACCAATAATAATTTATTAAGACGCACGATATATTGACTTGGAGTATATTAATTGAGTTTATATATAATATACTACCAATAAACTATATATTACAATATTTAGAAATTAGAATTAAGGACAAATCAATTAGTATAAAATATACAATTGACATGGTTGGTTGAATATAAAGAAAATAGAATTTGAGTGTCATGTTATCTTTCTATTAATAATTATTAATAATACCGACAAAAGTGTAAAAGCAATCGAGGTTAATTCGATTAAGTGTGTGTTTGGATTGGATTGACTTTCTAAGTGTTTATAATTTTTTTTTCTTTTATACTTATAAATATTTAAAATATTTAAAAAATCAATATAAACATGCACTAAATATTATTTAGTTCATTAACGTGGTAAATTATAAAGAATAAATAAATCTTAGGTGCCTTGTAGTCTTTGACATAAGGCAAAAAAGTGTCATAAATCCTAAACCCTAAACCCTAAACCTTCGTTTTAGAGTTAGTTTAAAGTATATGTTTAGTCTTGAAATTTTATCCATGAAATTATTAGGTCTTTAAAAATTTAAAATGTATAAAAAAACGTTTAATTTTTAATTTTGTTTTCTTTATTTTAATAGAGGCACGACGATCTGCAAATCAAATGACAAATCCAAAAATGCACTGTTGAAAATCTCACATTAAAAAGATGGAATAATATTAAAAAGATGGAATAACGTAATTATAATATTTACAAGCTACACGAGTTACTCCTCCCATTGCAAATTAACATTTGAGATGACTTAATCATATGTTTACATATGATACTATCAGAATGCATGAAGTCGACTATTTTGTTCAAAATTTAAAATCTAATTTAGGAAGCATCTTGGTTAGATTGCATATTCAACGACTTTGAACTTAACAAACAACCAACTGTTCGTGACTTAAATTTTATATCAATATAATTCGACTTCCAAATTTTATACTCCATAAGTACAATATATCCCACAAAATTGAAAACTAGAAAAGTTATTAGACAAGTAAAATTAAGGCTTTAAATAATTATATATTTTTTAAAAAAGCTTAGGAATTATGTATATACTATTAATTATCAGAGATTCGACCTCAATCCCATGTATTGTAAAAAGAAAGAAAAATTAAGTAATAATTACTATTCTTTTAAGCAATGAGTTTGATAATACCAAACTCTAAACAACCGATTTTACAAAATGTAACATATTAGATTGCATTTAACATATGCCATTTAGTTTTGGGACGAATAGCTAGATAAGAAAGACATAAGAAAATAAAATAAATCAACACAAATAACTATAAAATTATTAGAACAATTGCTATTTTTTCAGTAGTCAACTTTTAACATAAAAACTATTTAGAATTATGTTCCAAACATTCGAAACTCAAATACATTTTTAAAATTTTATAGACTAGATAGACAATAACATGAAATATTAATATTTAGTGAAACTTAGTTGATCAAAATGACTATTAATGAAAAAATGAAAAAGAAAAAAGAAAAAACATGGGTGAGTCGAGAGATATCGAAGTTGATATATTGACAGCAGTTTCAACGGCCAAAAAGCGCGGACATATATTCTATAATTTATATTCTATTCTCATTGCTCATCCAGATTCGGATACTCTCCCATGGCGGCTTCTCTCTTCTAGTCTTATCAATCTCACTGCACCCCTCACACCAGTTTCTTGCATTTCTGTGTTTTTGTACGTATATAATTCTTACTTTTTATTTTCTCACTTTGCCACTTTGTTCTCTCATTTTCTCTATGCAATGTTACCTTCGTAATCTTGTTTTCTACTGATTGGGAACAAATTGAGTGAATTAGAACTACTGGGTTTTTATCCTTATCTGTCGATGTTTTGTCTTTTGTTGAGAAATTGGAGTATATGTCGACGTTTTAGTTTGAATTTTGTGCAATTAACTTAAATTTTATTACTTTCTAATCTAGCTTTACAACAGAGTGTTCTTCTTCTTGTAACAATATTGATTGATTGCTAATGGGGGCATTTAGAATTTGAAAGTATTAGATAAACCCCACTTGAAATCACTCGTCTAAGTTGGTCCTTAGAGTTCACACCATTTCGTTGTTAAGATATTGGATTTAGAAAGCCAACTATTCATTGGAGCTTTACCACACGCTTGAAGTTTTTCCCCCTGCTTATCTTTTTGTACACAAAGCCTGACAATCTCTATGGTAATGCTTTTATTTCTCTCCTACTTCAAAATACTACACTTCTTCGGTTGTTCTTCTCGTTTTATAAAATACCAATTTCTTAATGTACTGCGTGTGTTGCTTCCCTGATGCCTGCACTTTTTTTTTTCACCTTGCTCTTACGTTTTTATGTTCGAGGATATTCAGTAATGGACCATCTCTTTCCTTCTCAAAACTACTTGGTTTTCTATCTCCATCTCTCTCATGGTTTGTGAGATTTGTGCATATAGAAAGATTTGGAATCTTCTTTGGCATTGCCTCAATATGATTTTTTATTATTGAGTATGAGATTCTCAAAATCTTGTTTGTTTTCAGTGATGTGATAGGTTTCAGAAAGGCATAGAGGCTTTTCCTTGTAAAACAAAATGAGAAACAGTTTGCCTCAATTGCCTTCCTATGAATCTACTATGGAAGCACTTTCCTCCTTGATAACACAGAAAAGGCGTGGAGAAATGGTTTCTGCAATCCGCAATGAGGAGAAATTGATGAGGATGAGAAAGTACGTAGAGGTAACCCTTCTGCTATCTGACTCTAATGAAGAAATCATGAAAGAAAATCTGTCAATATTGCTGATCTGATATTGTGAATATGTGATAAAAGTTCTTGTGGTTCAATTATTTAGTTTGGTTGCTCTTTCTAAATATTTACTTTTGTTACAATAGAGAAGGGTGGGAATGATAAGTTGTGAGTGCCGATCATAATGCTTGAACTTCTTTCTATAGATTAGATCACAATGCTTTTATTTCTTCTGCAGATTCTAGGCATAGAAGAATGTGTAAAGAAACTCAAAATTATTCACGTGGCAGGAACTAAGGGGAAGGTAAATATTTTATTCAGTATCTTCAAAATTGCATATATGCATTGAAGTTGAGGAAAAACACTTGGTTTATAAGATCATTGGAGTATCGTATATTTCATAACCTCTTTGTGTCTCAACCAAATTAGATTTATGTAATTTTTTTATTTAAATTAACGATATTTTCATCAATTTATAATTCAAGATCCACAAGAGGGTTGGAGACTCCTTTTAGTTTGAAGGAAATCAAGAGGGTTATTTTTAGCTTTGGAACAAGATGCCTATTGTGATAGCTTCACTATGGCCTTCCTGAAAGGAAAAGTAGTATATTAAGGAGGTGAATTTGTTTTGGTTTTTATTGATGTAATCAAAATCATGCTCATGAAGTTAAACTTACATAGGATACATGTTTTAGGAGTGAAGGACCTTGAACTTTTCTTTTAGTCTCTTACTGATCTTCTAGCCTTGGAGAATTTTTTGTAGTCCTCTGAAGCTTGGGGGTTGGATTTTGGTAATATTTCATACAAAATATATGTTCCCCAGAAATTTCACCTTAAAGCTTGCAGTGTTTTTTGTATTCCTCCTGAGATATTAAATTTTGTTGGTAGCTTTTGACTATATCAATGAGAAGTATCTTCTTTTGTAGAAAAGTTACTTATTATCCATCATTTATTTCATATTCATACTTTTTTCTTAACAAATAAAATGAATGAGCTGGCTAGTTTTCTTTGAACGACATTTGACACAACTTTGTTAAATAATGGAGTGAACTAAATATGAATGCAGAGCAAATTTGTAAACCAAAAGTTAACTCACTTGTGATTTTCTACTGGCTATACAAATTAAAATGAAAACTTTTTGTACTTCATTCATAGATTGGTGATGCAGAAAATTTAACCTCAACCTGGTTAAAGAATAAGCAAGTCAGTATTGCAATGTTATTTGATCTTCTTTTCATCTTCATGTCATCGGTATATTCAGGGTTCCACTTGCACCTTTTGTGAAGCAATTTTACGAGAATGTGGTCTTCGAACTGGACTCTTCACTTCCCCTCATCTAATTGATGTGCGAGAAAGATTTCGAATAAATGGGTTAGTGTTGAAATACATATGTTGGTATTTAGCAAAAATGTGGCTTATCTTACCCATCCCTCTCTTTCTATTATAAAACACCAACATCATACACAGATACCATGTACATGCGAACACAAAGAACTTATTAAGGAGCTTTGCGTTTACTTGCTATTTTCATGCTTCATTAACTTTGTTGAAGTCGTGTTTCTTGCTTTACTTTTACAATCTCACATTGGATGGAAATATCAGATTGGATATATCAGAGGATAAATTTCTGCAGCATTTCTGGGCCTGCTGGACGCAATTGAAGGTATTGTTGTTATTCCTTAGTTTTATTCTCTTTGAACTTTATACCCTCGCAGGTATGGTTTTAAAAACTTCAATGAGTATATACGTCATTTGCATGTTCAAATGGTTTAGTCAACCGTAGATCTGCATGAGAAAATATCAAATGATGACATTACTTACATATGCATTAACACAATTGACCTGCTTTGGTGTACCCACAAACAGTTGGTCCATAATTTCTTGTATCCTCGATTATTGATGAAACTTTTTTTGCTGATGTTTCTAATACAAAAATATAAAGATCCAATTCAGCTAAATTGCTGGGTTTATTTGGAATTGACGAGTCAGTCACTTGGGAGGTGAAGATGTACACATACCAATCTTCTTGGATTTAGGAGTGCGCTGGAGTAATAGTTAGTAATAGAGTTTGTGAAAACACCAATATTTGAACAGTTCAATAATTTAGTTGAATCATGTGTGAAAACTCCAATAATGCCCGTTGTTCTATGTTGACTTCCAAATGTTTTTATTTTCTGTTCTCACATTGCATAGCTATCTCTCGTGGGTTTCCTAATTTTTTGACAAGAAACAAATGTATCATTCAAAGATGAAAAGAAAAAAAAATTCAAGGGAACAAATTACAATTCTACAATGTCTATGTGCATCACGTTTTTCTTCCACCAGCTTGCAAATTCGAACATTAAATTTTGTGACTTTGGGTGTTAATTTGCAGGAAAATGTTACGGAGCACCTGCCAATGCCTGCACTATTTCAGTTTCTAACACTGTTGGCTTTTAAAATACTCATAGACGAAGAGGTAAGTCACTTTAGTTTCAGTTAATATAGCTCTTATTTTAAACAGTGAGCGATGCTTGCAATGATTGCTCATATTGCCTTGTTCTTTTTTCGGCAATAACTTACTATTTGTACAAGAATTGAGCATCCTCACTGGCATGTACTTTTAATGTCATAGCATGATAACCTAGCGTAAAATTCACAAATTTCTGTTTCTAGCCTCTCTATCCCTTTCCTATATATTATTACGAGTGTTGAAATAATAGAGACGGCAGGGAAGTAGTCCTCTGTGAGTTTCAGTAAGGTTCTTCAAACCTTTTAAGCCCTTGTTCTCCCAGAAAATAATATGGCCAAGTGATGTCTGCTAAAACTTTCTTTGTCTTGGAAGAAAGCTGATGGAATCCGTAGAAAGAAATCGTAATTCTATATTATTGATAGCGATAACAGAAATACAATCCTCTGTTTTCCTCTCTCTCAAAGAATAACAGAAAAGATTCTTAAACTTCAAAACTACCTTTCCCGCCCTTTACAAACTTATTTATATTACTGCCCTTCCCTTCACTCACACGTGACTCACCCTCACGTGTTATTTTTTATTTTCTTTCCTTATTAGTCACCCTATCTTATTTATATTACTGTCCTTCCCCTCCTACTGTACTGATACAATATTGGTGGTCTATCATTACTCTCCTTCTCCAAATTCACCTTGTCCTCAAGGTGAAAATCTGGAAAACGCCGCTTCATATCTTCATATAACTCCCACGTAGCCTCATGTTGTGGTAGACATTTCCACTGTACCAGCACATCCCAACTCCCCGCTTTGTTTTTCATATATCCATAAACTTCTTCCGGAATATCTCTCCATTCATGGTTTTCAGTCAAACATGGAACCTCACTTCTGTCCTCTTCGTGCTTCCCGATTATCTTCTTTAATTGAGACACATGAAACATCGGATGTATAGTAGAATTCTCAGGCAGTTCTAGCTTGTAAGCTACCGGTCCAATTTTAGCTATTCCTCTGTATGGCCCAAAGAATTTTGGCGAAAGTTTTTCATTTCTTTTTCTTCTCACCGACACCTGCCGATATGGTCTTATCTTCAACAACACCAAATCTCCAACTTGATAATGCACTTCTCTTCTCTTCACATCCGCATACTTCTTCATTTTGTCTGGTGCAATTCTCAAATGTTCTCTTAAAGCTCCTAATACCACATCTCTTTCTTTCAACTGTTCTTCTAATGTGGAATTAGTAATGTCCCTCTCTCCATAGTATACCAAAGGAGGTGGCAAACGCCCATACACATCTCCACTCCACGGTTAACAACCTCCATTTGCCCATCCGTTTGTGGATGATATGCTGTATTGTGGTTCAACTTTGTTCCTGCCAAGCGAAATAATTCTCTCCAAAAATGACTCAAAAATACCTTGTCTCTATCAGATACTATGGATTTAGGATATCCATGTAACCGTGCGATCTCCTTCACAAACACTTCAGATACAATCTTTGCTGTATATGGATGCTTCATAGGGATAAAATGCCCATACTTACTGAATCGATCAACCACTACAAATATTACTTCATAACCTGCTGCCTTAGGAAGCCCTTCCACAAAATCCATTGAAATATCCTCCCACACCCGATTCGGCACTTCTAAGGGCGTTAACAATCCAGCTGGTGAAAGCGCCAAAGTCTTATTTCGCTGACAAATCATACATTCCTCACAATATTTCTTAACTTCCTGTTTCATTCCTTCCCAATGTAGCTCCGCAGCCATTCTCTTATATGTCCGCAAGAATCCCGAATGACCTCCGAAGACCGAATCATGATAAGTATGTAAAATTGTTGGGATCAATCTGGATGATTTAGATAACTTCATCCGATCTTTATACATCAAGATGCCCTGTTTCATCGAGTATTTACCATCCTTTTCCTCTTCTGTCTCATTTAATTTCTGCATAATTTTCTTCAGCTTCTCATCTTGATCCACTTCTGATTTGATCACTTCTATATCAATCACATTGGGAGCTGTTAACTGATTCAATTGTACTGTTGCTGGTACTCTAGACAATGCGTCTGCTGCTTTGTTTTCCAACCCCGGTTTATAGACCACTTCGAATGAGTATCCAAGGAGTTTGGATATCCATTTTTGATACTGTGGTTGAATCACCCTTTGCTCCAAGAGGAACTTTAGGGATCGTTGGTCAGTCTTGACTAAAAACTTCTTCCCCAATAAGTACGGACGCCATTACTACTGCCATTAACTCCCTTTCATATACAGGTTTTACCCTATCCCTCATTGCCAATGTATGGCTATAGTATGCAATCGATCGTTTGTTTTGTACTAATACAGCCCCCAATCCGTATCCAGAAGCATCGGTTTCTACTTCAAATGGCACGCTGAAATTAGGCAGAGCCAATACCGGAAGTGTCATCATGGCTTGCTTCAGCCTTTCGAATGCCTCCTTTGACTCTTCTGTCCACTTAAACCCCCCTATCTTCAATAATTGCGTCAGAGGAGCCGCAATCGTCCCATAATTCTGGACAAACTTACGATAATATCCAGTCAGACCGAGGAAGCCTCGTACTTCCCTCACGTTAGCTGGAACGGGCCACTCTTTTATAGCCCTGATCTTTTCCGGATCCACTTCAACTCCATCTCTCGAAATCATATGTCCCAAGTAATCTACTCGAAACTGAGCAAAACTGCATTTCTTCTTGTTCGCGTACAATTCATTCTTCTTCAGCACTTCCAACACTACTCTCATATGCTTCAAGTGATCTTTCAACCCTTTACTATAGATCAAAATATCATCAAAAAACACTAAGACAAATTTTCGAAGGTATGGTTTGAATATAGTATTCATCAATGATTGGAAAGTGGATGGTGCGTTCGTCAACCCAAACGGCATCACCATAAACTCATAGTGACCCTCATGAGTTCTAAATGCTGTCTTTTCAATGTCATCAGTACACATCCTAATCTGATGGTATCCGGATTTAAGGTCAATCTTAGTAAACATTGTAGCTCCATTCAGCTCATCAAACAACTCCTCAATCACTGGGATTGGAAACTTATCAGGTACGGTTACATTATTTAGATCCCTGTAATCTACACAAAAACGCCAGCTCCCATCCTTTTTCCTCACCAACAATACGGGACTGGAATATGGGCTCGTACTCGGCCTTATTACCCCTGATGCCAACATTTCTTCCCCAACCTCTCCATTTCTGTCTTTTGTTGATATGCATACCAGTAAGGTCGTACATTCACTGGATCCGTTCCCTTTTTAAGGTGAATTTGGTGCTCTATCAATCTTCGTGGAGGTAAGGTTTCGGGCCATTCAAAGACATCCTCGAAACTTTTCAATACCACTGCCACAGATTCGTCTATTGTCAATACTTCATCAAATGAGTCCTCCTCTTCTAAAGACTCCCTCCTTTCCAATGCTCTACATTCTACTAAAAACCCCTGGTCCTCCTTGTTGTGATATATATATATAATTATATTTATATCATATGTCCTTTATTGTAATTGTACATAATCTTTAGGGTTTAGTTTATTCTCTATATAAATATGTAACATTCCTTTGACTCAACATAATAAGAAATATACTTCTCTGAATTCTAGATTACATGGTATCAGAGCCATTAGGATTTCGAATGGCCATTAGCTTCCTCCTCCATTAGGTTTAAGTTTAGGTTACCTTCCGCTGACCGTTTGTCGACACCGCCCATACCATAAGAAGCCCCACCTTCGTCCGCCTAAGTCTGTCTTCGCCGATCGCCAGAAAACACCTCGCGTGACCTTCACGCGCCGCCGGAATCTCCTTGGTCTTCACCCACGCGCCGACGCGTGAGAGTGCGTGAGACGTCCGATTTGTCCTCCGTCTTCTGGGCTTGTCTCGAACCATTGTTTTCGGTTAGTCTGTACCATTGGGTTTATCAAATAGCATTTGGGTTCGACGAAAACTGAAGGTTACGCTATTAGTTTTGGGTCCTTTTCCAATTTTGCAGCTGTTTGGATTGATTCTCTCTTTGTTTGTGTGGACTACAATCAGTGTGACTTCAATATGGCCGACATAAAAAATTTGGTAGTCTCCAATGTTACCCTTAGCCTCTAAGATCACAAAACATAAGTTAAATGGATCTAATTATTACGATTGGCGTCGGACAATTTTATTTTATTTGAGAAGTACTGATATGGATGATCATATGACTGAAGATCCCCCAGAAGATGCAAAGCAAAAGAAGGATTGGCTTCGTGATGATGCTTGTTTATATCTTCAGATCAAAAACTCAATTGAGAGTGAGATAATTGGATTGGTTGATCACTGTGAGTCGATTAAAAAACTTCTGGAATTTTTAGAATTTCTATATTCAGGTAAAGAGCAAGTGCATAGAATGTTTGAAGTTTGTATGCAATTTTTTCGTGCGGAACAGAAAGCTGAGTTTGTCACCAGCTACTTTATGCGACTTAAGAAGATCACTGCCGAGCTTGGCTTGTTGTTACCTTTTAGTCCTGATGTTAAAGTTCAACAAGCTCAACGAGAAAAGATGGCTGCCATGATTTTTTTTTAATGGACTCTTACCTTAATTTGGAATGGCAAAGACACAGACTCTCTCTGACTCTAAGATTCCATCATTAGATGATGCCTTCACTCACGTCCTTCGCATTGAAAGCTCTCCGACGGGTGTGTCTATTCCTCAACCTAGTAGTGCTCTCTTTAGCAAGAACAATAACCCTCGGGCACCTCAAAGGAATAGTACTGATCATCGAAAACCAGATTCTGTAGAGATTGTTTGTAACTACTGTCGTAAGCCAGGCCATATGAAACGTGATTGTCGGAAATTGTTATATAAGAATAGTCAACGATCTCAACATGCTCAGATAGCCTCCACATGTGATATACCAGAGGCGTCCGTTACTATTTCTGCATATGAGTTTGCTAAGTTTCAAAATTACCAAGATTCATTACAAACATCATCTTCTACTCCGGTTGCATCCACTATTGCCCCAGGTAATACAAAGTGTCTTCTTACATCATCTACCAAATGAGTCATAGACTTTGGTGCCACAGCTCATATGACAGGTAATTCTCACTTATTTTCTAGACCGTTGTCCCCTACCCCTTTTCCATCTGTTACATTGGCCGATGGCTCCACATCTTATGTTCTTGGCTCTGGCACTATTCACCTTACCCCATCATTTTCTCTCGCTTCTGTGTTACATTTGTCTAACTTATCCTTTAATTTAATTTCTACTAGTCAACTTACTCATGACCTAAATTGTGTTGTCATGTTCTTTTCTGGTTATTGTTTGTTTCAGGATCGTGTGACGAAGAAGATTATTGGTAGAGGATATGAGTCGGGAGGCCTTTATCTCTTTGATCATCAAGTATCGCAAGCTGTGGCGTGTCCTGTCGTTCCCTCTCCTTTTAAAGTCCATTGTCGTTTAGGTCATCCATCTTTGTTCGTGTTGAAGAAACTTTATCCAGCATTTAGGTCTTTGTCCTCTTTAAATTGTGATTCGTGTCAATTTTCTAAATTTCATCGTCTTAGTTCGAGTCCTCGAGTCGATAAACGAGCAATTGCTCCATTTGAGTTAGTTCATTATGATATTTGGGGTCCGTGTCCAATTGTATCTGAAACAGGATTTTGTTATTTTGTTACTTTTGTTGACGATCATTCTCGTCTAACTTGGTTATATTTAATGAAAAATCGTTCTGAGTTATTATCTCACTTCTGTGCCTTTCATACTGAAATAAAAAACCAGTTTAATGTCTCTATAATGAAGGTTGTAATAAGGAAAGAGACATCTTCGAATTTGGTCAAAACTTTCCGTACTGATAATGCGGGTGAATGCTTTTCTCATTCTCTTGGCTCTTACTTGTGTGAACATGGCATTATTCATCAGTCTTTCTGTGCTGACACTCCATCTCAAAATGGTGTTGCAGAACGAAAAAATAGGCATTTACTTGAAACTGCCCATGCTTTATCGTTTCAAATGCATGTTCCAAAAACCTTTTGGGCGGATGCTGTCTCTACAGCTTGTTTTTTGATTAATAGAATGTCTTCCTCTGTTCTTAATGATGAGATTCCCTAGTGTGTTCTTTTTCCTACCAAGAATTTGTTTCCTATTGCTCCTAAGATATTTGGTTGTGTCTGTTTTGTTCGCGACGTTCGTCCTCATCATACTAAGTTAGATCCCAAATCCTTGAAGTGTATCTTCTTGGGTTATTCACGTGTTCAAAAGGGTTATCGTTGTTATTGTCCTACCCTTAAAAGGTATCTGGTTTCGCTTGATGTTGCATTTTTTGAGGATACACGCTTTACTTGATCACCATCGAGTTCGTGTCAGGGGGAGGGTGACAATTTTTTTATATATGAGGTTACCTCTCCCACACCATCCTTGTTTATTGATGGGCCTCCTTCCCGCCCGTTGATTTCTCAAGTCTACTCACGACGACCTCCACCACAACCTTCAAACTCATGTCCTCCATCAATGCTTCCTTCATCATGTGATCCGGGGCCAAGTGATGATCTTCCCATTGCTCTTCGCAAAGGTAAACGCAAGTGTACTTACCCCGTTTCTTCCTTTATTTCCTATCACCAGTTATCTCCCTCCACATATGCTTTTATTACGTCTCTTGAGTCCACATCTATTCCTAACTCTGTTCATGAAGCTTTATCTCATCCTGGCTGGCAAAATGCAATGATTAAGGAGATGACTGCTTTAGATGATAATGGTACTTGGGATTTGGTATCTCGTTCTGCAGGAAAGAAAGCCATTGGTTGTAAATGGGTTTGCTGTCAAGATGAATCCTGATGGAACAGTGGCTCGATTGAAGGCTCGCCTTGTTGCCAAAGGTTATGCTCAAATCTATGGAACTGATTATTCGGATACATTCTCTCCAGTTGCCAAATTAACTTCCATTTGCCTATTTCTTTCCATGGCTGCTACCCATAAATGACCTTTGCATCAACTTGACATTAAGAATGCTTTTCTTCACGGTGATCTTCAAGAGGAAGTTTATATGGCACAACCACCTGGGTTTGTTGCTTAGGGGGAGAGTGATAAAGTATGTTGCTTTCGAAAATCTCTGTATGGTTTAAAACAGAGTCCTCGTGCGTGGTTTGGTAAGTTTAGTCAAGCTCTTTTATGCTTTGGTATGAAGAAGAGTACATCTAATCATTCGGTTTTCTATCGCCGATCTGATAAGGGTATAGTTCTACTAGTTGTATATGTTGATGATATTGTTATTACTGGAAATGATGCATTGGGTATTTCGTCTCCCAAAACTTTTCTTCAGGGTCAGTTTTATACGAAAGATTTGGGCCAATTGAAATATTTTTTGGGTATTGAAGTGATGAGAAGCAAGAAAGGTATTTATTTGTCTCAACGAAAATATGTACTTGATTTGTTGTCTAAGACAGGAAAATTAGGAGCCCAACCAAGTGGCACTCCGATGATGCCAAATCAGCAACTTGTTAAAGAAGGAGAATTATGTAACGATCCTGAGAGATATAGGAGATTAGTTGGGAAGTTGAACTACTTAACAGTGACTCGACTAGACATTGCTTATTCTGTAAGTGTTGTAAGTCAATTCATGTCTTCCCCTACAGTGGATCATTGGGCTGCAGTATAGCAGATTTTGTGTTATCTAAAAGCTGCTCCTGGACGTGGGATTTTATACAAAGATCATGGACATACGAGAGTTGAATGTTTTTCTGATGCTGATTGGGCGGGGTCTCGTGAGGATAGGAGATCAACTTCTGGATATTGTGTCTTTGTAGGTGGCAACTTAGTATCATGGAAGAGTAAGAAACAAAATGTTGTTTCTCGTTCGAGTGCTGAGTCAGAATATAGAGCTATGGCACAATCTGTGTGTGAAATAGTATGGATTCACCAACTATTATCTAAGATAGGCTTCAGTATTACCGTGCCAGCTAAATTATGGTGTGATAATCAAGCTGCACTTCATATTGCATCTAATCCAGTATTTCATGAACGAACTAAACATATTGAGGTGGATTGTCACTTCATTCGTGAGAAAATCCAAGATGGGTTGGTGTCCACAGGATATGTGAAGACCGAAGAACAATTGGGAGATATTCTAACTAAAGCTTTAAATGGAGCAAGGATAAGCTATCTGTGCAACAAGCTGGGCATGATCGACATATTTGCTCCAGCTTGAGGGGGAGTGTTATGATATATATATATATTTATATTTATATCATATGTCCTTTATTGTAATTGTACATAGTCTCTAGGTTTAGTTTATTCTCTATATAAATATGTAACATTCCTTTGACTAAACACAATAAGAAATATACTTCTCTGAATTCGAGATTACACTTCCAATCCACTTCAGTTATACCTAGGGAGTATAACCATTGCATTCCCAATATTGCATCCACCCCTCCTAATTCCAATGGCAAGAATTCATCAACCACCTTCCATTCTCCCAGCATTATTTCAATAGCTTCACATACTCCCTTCCCTTTTATAGCAGTTCTCGAGCCCAAAATGACCCCATAATTTGTAGTACTCTTCGTATTTATCTGCAATTCCTTAACTAAACTTTCTGAAATGAAATTGTGTGTGGCTCCACAATCTATCAATATAATGATTTCCTTTCCTTGTAGTCTTCCCTTCACCTTCATGGTTCCAGGATTAGATAATCCTACTACTGAATTTATCGACAACTCCACCACAGTTTGCTCTTCTTTGACAATTTCAACCGCATTCAATTCTTTTCTTTCTGCATTCTCTCCTTCAACGATCTCATATTCTTCATTCTCCCCCATCACTAAAAAGCATACGCAATTCCCTCTGTTCTTTAGTTTTACACTTATGATCATGTGAATATTTCTCATTGCATCGGAAACACAATCCCTTCTCTTTTCGCGATTGAAACTCGGCATCAGACAACCTTTTTGTTGGTCCTTCTTTTCGTACTTCTTCACCAGATGTGCCTCTCAACGTGATGGTTCTCATCGGCCAATTCAAGTTCCCCTTATTATCTCCAGAAGTCCCCACCGTACTGCACTTCCAGAATTGCTCAATTTCCCTCCGGAATAACCAGGAAGATTTGCTTCTCTCCTAATGTCTTCTCTATTTTCTACTTTCTGCGCAATTCTCATCATCTGTGATAACCCTTTAGGTTCACAGAAATCCATCTCAGCCTGTATCCATGGTTTCAATCCTGACATAAATGTCTCTTCAACCACTTTCTTGGGCAGATCTGATAAAGGTGCTACCCATTTATCAAACAAATTCCGATATTCTTCTATCGTGGTTGTCTGTTGTATGCGCAAGAATCGACCATATAGTAGTGAACCTTCCCTCGCCGATCGGAATCGGACTAACACTCTCTCCTATAGATTTGCCCAATCAATAAATTTCTCTCGCTCTTCTTGAGACCGATACCAATTCAACGCCGGTCCTTCGAAACTAATCGTCGACACAGTCATTTTTTCAAATTCAGTAAGCTTATGGATTTGGAAGTACCTTTCGGCGCGAAATAACCACGAATCCGGATCGTCTCCATTGAAGATCGGCATCTCCACTTTCTTGAACTTGCTTCGATCATAGTTAATATCGTCATTCGTTTCTTCTCCACGTTCTTCGGTTCACTTTCGCTAACGGAAGATCCTTCGCCTTCGTTATTAGTCTTCATCAGAGTACTCCGCATTGATAATTCCGTAATCTTTTCATTCATCATCGATCTCTCCTAGGCGGCCGACTCCATGAATCGTAACATCATTTGATTCTGTCTCTCCATTCCTTTCAGCCAAATCGTTCAATGTTCTCTCCATCGCCGGTAACTTTCCTATTTCTTTTTTAATTCCTTGAATTTTTTGATCGTACGTTTCCATTTTCTCCTCCATTCTTGTCTGCACCATCTTAGTTTTCCTTGCCGAGAATCGCACGCTCTGATACCAATTTGATGGAATTCGTAGAAAGAAATCGTAATTCTATATTATTGATAGCGATAACAGAAATACAATCCTCTGTTTTCCTCTCTCTCAAAGAATAACAGAAAAAATTCTTAAACTTCAAAACTACCTTTCCCGCCCTTTACAAACTTATTTATATTACTACCCTTCCCTTCACTCACCCTCACTTATTTATATTACTGCCCTTCCCCTCCTACTGAACTGATACAATATTGGTGGTCTATCAAAAGCCTTATTTTCTTAAGGTGGTCGACTCATTGATTTAGTCTGTTTCAGGTGGAATTTATATATGTATATATATATCTTTTCGTCTGCTTAGAATCTCTTCTTTGTTGGAGCCAAGAAAGAAATTTTATGACAAGGATTTTTATAAAAAGATTATCCGTAGAAAAGAAGCTCTTTCCCTACAAGTTGCAACGTTCTAAACTTGATTAATTTTAGGATTAGATTTTCTAAACATGTTCGTACTTGGTAACTTGGTCCGGAGAGCTGCATGATTATCTTCCTTCTTGTTTTCCTTTTTCCTTTTCCCATTCTTGTTTCTCATTATGAAATTATCTATCCATTTTATCTGAATAGGTTGATGTTGCAATTATTGAAGTTGGTCTGGGGGGAACGTATGATTCAACAAATGTGGTATGCTCTGCCTATTATAATAGGTTTATTCCAAATGTTTTTGATACTGAAATTATTAAATCTTAAAATTAATAAAAATTGATTGATCAATTAGTGGTTGTTGTGCAGATTGAAGAACCTATAGTATGTGGCATCACTTCGCTTGGGATGGACCACATGGAGATATTAGGCATATCTTTCTTACTTGTCATTAAGTTTTTCTATCTTCAGTTTTCTAGGTTTAAATTCTTTCACGTGCATTTAATGGGGAAAACCATTCAAGTGCCGAGATGGAGATGACTTGCAGTATGAATTCTAGAAACAAATTAATGGTCAAATGCTATAAGCCTGGTTCGGGCATTCATATGTGATACAAAAAATTAGTTAACTGTGAATTTGGGGTAGGTTGTTGAAATTAGATTTTGACAGTGACACATGTTCCAGGAGACTCGCTTGGGATGATTGCTTCACACAAGGCTGGAATTCTCAAGGTACAGTGTCAATGTAAGCAATTGCAATAACATGATTTGTTTATTTTGTTCTAAATATGACTACCCAGGGTAGTATTCTACATTGATTTTAGAAATCACATTTTTGAAGAATAAAATACCGCAATATTGCACAAAGTGTTATTCATGATTTTGCTTATTTATTTTCTAGCGGATAAGTGTAAATATGCCAATCACTACTGTATTTCTACTTTGAGTATACAAAATTAGAGTTCTAAAGAAACAGATATAAATATATTTCGCACTATGCCTGATTTTCACTCATATTCTGAGTCAGCTTCACATCTTGTGTCCATGTAAAGCCTCAAGTTCCTGCATTCACAGTACCACAGCTTCCGGAAGCAATGGATGTTATCCAGAAGAAGGCACGTGAGCTTATGGTAATTTTCTTCTTCCCACGAGAAGAGTAGTTGCAACTCCAGCTAAACTTTGGCTTATAAGCAGCTTCATGTTTCTCGGGTTTGCATTTATCTGTGAACTGAATGGAATCATGAAATGGATTTCTTTTTCAACGACATTTTGGAGCAAGCAATTAAGCAGTGAAATACTTGTTGATCCTCGTTTTAAAAAATTTAAGGATTTTGTAGTTAAGAGTTTTGGTTCATGTTATAACAGTGATACAAAAGCGGGTTTCTATGTCAATAATCATATACACACTCACACACAGACGTATGCACATACATACATATTACATGTACGTATATATAACAGTGATAAAAGCTTCACATCAATGTGTGTTGATTTTAGTAGAGCAATGACAGATTGCTCCACATCTTATTGAAATTTCTTTGGTTTTACCGAAAGAAAGTCCTCTAGGTTAATGCTTGTGGAGATGTAGTATTCTTTTTAAGCACGTCACTGGATTCTACTATGCTTTCTGGTTCCTGTTGTTGGTACCATGTATGAGCTCCAAGTTATTTTGTAATTATGTTTGATCTTACATGCATAGCAGTTGGAGATCTTTTATGTAACTCCTTGGTATCCCCTTATACTTTTGTTAATCTTTTATAGTTTTATTCAATGAAATCATCTCTTGTCACAGAAAACAAATAACGCTTTCGTGGCTGAAGAGAATTTCATAGAGATAGGTTAAAATTCTACATGGGGTGGTATAGGTATTATTCGAAAGGTCTAGAATAGCAAATGTGCACATTTTAATGGGGGATGTGAAGAGTCATAATACAAAACCTCAATAGACATTGACCTATGTGCTTATTGCAGGTCCCGTTAGAGGTAGCTGAACCACTTAACGATAAAAAGCTGGATGGATTGAAGCTTGGCATGTCTGGTGATCACCAGTTCGTTAATTCTGGTCTTGCTGTCTCCCTTTGTAAATGTTGGCTTCAGAGGACTGGAAACTGGGAAAGGATGCTCCTAAATGTTGGTTCAATCTTCACATTTTACTTTATGCTTTTCATGGTGTTTTTGTTGATGGGTTTTTTCTTGAATTGTTAGTCGTGGCACTTAGAAAGTGTGAGAATATAGTGGTGGGAAGTATTAGGTTTGTTAGTCTATTCTTCCCCACTCCCTGTCGACATGCATGTTGTGTAATGGATGTGCTTCTCTTGCCATACGTACATGCATGTACACGCATCCCCCATCTATCAAAATGTTGGATGATATTAGATAACTATTTTATCTAGGCAGCTAAAGGATATTGTGCCTTAATCAAACTGGAGGAGTTGACCTTTTTCTTCTTATTATTTTTCTTAAACATAGATATTTTAAACCTTGTGATTATCTCTGTCTTGTGCACAACTCAGGGTTGCAAAGGGGCCAAAATACCAGCTGCATTTCTTAGAGGTCTTTCAACTGCCAATCTTTCAGGGAGAGCTCAGATAGTTTATGATTATTATACATCGTCATTTAATTCAACAACGCAGTCTGACAACTCAAATGGAGATTTAGTATTCTATTTGGATGGTGCTCATAGTCCAGAAAGCATGGAGGCTTGTGCTAGCTGGTTCTCTAGTGTTGTGAAGGGCAATCATAAGTCGTTAAATAGTTTTAGGGCTAAAAATGTGGACAGAGATTCAGGAAATGATGACCCTGTAAAAGTTCTGCAGGAAGCCGAGTCCACAAAGTTATCAAAGCAGGTATTTTCCAAAATTTAACATTATATTGTGGGATTTTAGGGTTTCTTTTCATCGTTCCTGATGAATTTCTCCTAGTACAGTCTACTTCAATTTATTTGGGTAAACTATTATATTTGGATGTTGTAAAAGATAGTCAATTTTATTTTTCCTGTTTTTTAGGTTCTCCTATTCAATTGCATGGAAGTGAGAGACCCACATATATTACTTCCACGACTAGTGAATACATGTGCTTCCTCAGGTATACACTTGTATCCTCGGTATTTTATTTTATTTTATTTGTTTTTTTTTTAAATATATATATAACTAGTACAATGCAATACTATACTGAAAAAAGAGAGTACAAAAGGAGAGGAAGAAGAGGCCACCTTCCAACCTAGCTAAGGAAGTTATAAACATCTCGAATTGGCTTGGATGTTAGCCTTTTTGTATATAGTGTATTCTACGTGACTCATTTTGATACCAAAAAATTTTGCATCTGCATTTTGGGCACAAGAAACTGAGTCTTCAAATGTTATTGGCTTTTTTCAAGTTAAATAACCCACAAAAAGCTGCAATAATCACAATTCAATTTTCTTTCCCCTTACATACAGGCTCATTGTACCTTAAGCCATATTATCCGACACTTTTGGGTGGATAGGCTTTGATAGGAATCTTCATAAAAGACAAGTTGTTTAGACTAATATATATATAATTGATATAATGTAAAGAGACTGATGCTTAAAAATACTAAATTCTGATGGAGAAAGGTGAATAAAATAGCAAGAAAGATATAAGAAAAAATTACAATTAAGAACGATTTAACATGATATATCTTCCATCTCATGGTCAATATTAAACATAATGCACGAAGGAGATGACAGAAAGTTGAGGATTCTTCTTTCGGATTTTATCCAAGATATTCAATTTGGAATGGAGAAGAGTCCATGCAAGTTGTAACAGCCAATTTAATCCCTCTGGTCAATCAAATTTTGTGTTGAGGGTCTAACTGCCTTATGGCGTGGTATCTTGCTGAGTAGAGAGGGCCATGGTGATTTCCGGGAAGCTTCTGATAGAATTTTAACAGGCTGATTCATTGGCAAACAGTAAATGCTTAACTGTGGTGGTTCTGAAGTAATTTTCCTTTTCTGCAGCAAATTTTGATAAAAAGGTGTTCTTTGTTTATTATAATTGGAAAATGATTAATAGGCATGCTCTCATTAATCTTCATTTCAAATCAGCAGGGTTTTAAGATTTGGAGCCCATTTTTCTGACGTTGGTCTTTTAATGTAGGTGTTCATTTTTCGAAAGCCCTTTTTGTCCCTACCATGTCAACGTATAGCAAAGTCTCTTCTGGTAATTCAGTGACTTCATCAGATAATATAAGCAAGGACTTGTCATGGCAACTTAACCTACAGAGACTTTGGGAGAAGATTATGCATGGAAAGGGTATTTATTCATTCCCTTATTGTTCTCAAGTGTGCACAACAATTGATTATATTATGTTAGTTCTTTGTCTGTTTTTTATATAATGCAGTTATGCCTGTCGTGCATTCTCTAATTTCTATGGAAGTGAAATGTTTGTTTAATTCCAATCTGGCTTTAGTTTGTTTGAAAATAGAGATAATTAATAGAAATTCTTCAAATTCTTTCTGTGGAATATAATATATATATGAAATTTTTACAATGATCAGCATTCAGCAATATGAATAACCAATATTAGATACCACTTGTGGAGGGAATACTAAACTTTAAACTTTAGGGAGGAGGTGTTTGGGCCCTCAATTTCATGTCAGTGGAGTGGGCTATTATAGTTTGGAGCTCCAATTATAAGTTAATGTTTTCAATTATTATAACCTACGTTTAATTGGAGGATTACTATTTCAAATTCGTGTGTACTATTTTCTATCTAGACTAAAATAGTTTGCACTCTAAACAGAGATTATTATATCTCGGACTAAAATAATAGACTATACCCAACCACAAACTATTATAATCCATAAACTATATTAACCACTAATTATAGTTACCAATTTAGCACCCCAAACACCATCTTAGTTCTTCAAATGAAATAAATAAACCTCTGATGAAGCTGTAAGTTTTAGTCTGTATCAACCAGTGGTTATTCTTGAATTTGCCGATGGAAAATATAGAAGTAATAAGTTTCACTGCACTGATAACATTGATACAAAAATGGAAAAGAATTAGAAAGTTCTCTTCGGGAGGTTGTACTTCCCACTTCAGAACCTTATAGCGAAACGCTTTTTGTTAGGATACCCATAGAACACCGTAGCTCCCTAAATATTTCCTTACCTGACGTAACAGAATGTTATCTTATATGTTACTACAAAATAGGGCCCCACCCCACATATACGTCCACAAGACTCCCTCCCAATTAAAAAAATAACTGACTTGAGACTTAAGATTCTTTTTTCTCTTTTTAGATGGAATCTCAAGCTTTTATTAAGGAAAAATAAAGGAACAGAAACATCCCTACTGAAGGAGCCAAACCAGATTGAACTGCATAAAGTAATGGGCTCCTATCCAAAAGTATATACTGCGACAATGGATAATTACAAAAGTTGTAGAAGATTAACGCTCTTAGTCAAGGATAAGCATTAAAGCTGGCAAGAGACTACACCTCTTCCTAGGATTTCTCAATTGCTCTAACTACTGATATTTTTCTGAAGTCAAAGGCCCTACAAAAGGGCCAAGGCCAGCTTGCCACAAAATCGAACCCTTCTCTCATAGTGGCCGATTCAAAGAGCCTCCTCCTCATTATATTTAGAATAACTAGAACTACAAACTATTTCAAGCCAAACAAACACGTACAAATTCAACAAACAATCACAGACCGAGTGTGATGATGCAGCAAAGTAATGGCTTACTGTGTGTGATAGGCCTCTTTTGAAGGTTTTGTATTGCTATAAAAATGGTGCAATTCACAGGCAAGTCACTTATACGTAGTTCCGTAGAACAATATTTATATTTGATGATGCAGCAAAATGATTCCATTTGACATTGGCAATTCACTTGACACTTTATATAAATGAACAGCATTGTAAGGCTATCGATAGTTTAAATACTAAATTCACGATGGATCTCTATTTGTAATAGGTGATTTAGTAAAGGAGTGAACTAATTATTTATGGTTTAATTTTTTTTTATAATTTAAATCTTGATCAAACATGGTTGTCATCTCATTTGCTTGTGATTACCAGATGCTATATTAGAAAAGGATCTTAAGCTAGACAGTGATCGGGGTTTGCCTGCTCTGTATGAAGATTCACTCTCAAGTCTTTCGGAGAACAACCTGAGTAGCAGTGCAGTGATGCCTTCGTTGCCATTGGCGATAAAATGGTTGAGAGATTGCGTTCGAGAATCCCCATCCATTAGACTACAGGTTAGATATTTCACTGAATTAGCGCAGTCAAATCTCACTCTGTGAATGGCGGTGAAACTTCTGTTTCTTGACACCATATTTTGGCCTTTTGACTCTTAAATAGTTTTTAAGTGGAACTAGATGGTGGTGGGAATGGTTTGTTCTTTTCATTGGTAGATGAAAGTTGGGAATAGTCGTCATAGGGTGATAGTCTGATAGATATCTAAGTCATAACTTTTCTTCTTCTATTCTCTCTTTCTTCATTGATCATAATTCGGCAGCTTTCTCCATGATCCGCATTTACTTTGTGCTTGGTTGAGGTCTTCCGAGTTGTATTTCATGAGTCATGCATTTACTTTGTGCTTTGTTGAGTTCTTCAGAGTTGTATTTCATGAGTCATGCAATTCATTGTATTTTTTTAAAGATTAAATTAAAAAAGAAAAAGAAAATAAGGAAAATAATTGTTTATTTAAATTTTGTGTTGGATTCAGGTTCTTGTCACTGGATCACTTCATCTGGTAGGAGACGTGTTAAAACTATTAAAAAGGTGATGTTAGATGAAGATGAACTCATCTAGTCTCCCCATTGTTAAGGATGTGGTATTTCAAACTTTCAAGGATATGCCTGTCGGTTGGGTTTCTTCCGAATTTTCTTTCGTTCATTCAATTCATGCCTCAATAAATTAATTTTGAAGTTATTTGGTACTCATTTTCTGGTGGTAGATATTTCATGGAAAAATAAAACTTTATTCTTTTTCAAGGTACAAATCATTGAGATTTTGGTAATATATTATTTATTTGTTCAATAACTTCTGGTATCTGTATCTCTTCTTGGATCTTTCTAACGTTCAACTTTGTAGCTTGGCCTTTGCTTTTAATACCACAATTCATTATTTATTTATTTTTATTGAGATTTGAATTCTGAATTTGAGGAGGCGAATGCATTTTGCTCAAAGAATGGAATTGACATTTGATTTGATTAATTTATTTGGTGTTAGAAACTGTTGTCAATATACGTTGTTTTCAAATATACCAAAATGAACTAAAATATTTATAAATATAGCAAAATGTCGATATATACTGTGATAAATTTCTATCATTTATCATTAATAGATGTTAATAGACACTGACAATTATTAGAGTCATTTACTATTTTTCACTGATAAAGTGAAGTTTGGCTACATTTGTAAACATTTTTAGTAGTTTTTTCATTTAAAATAAATTCACAAAATTTTAGTAATGCTTACTATATACGCACTAAAATAACTCCTCATAAATATTGGATGTCTTACACTCAACCTCAGTGAAGTTTGTTTGCATAAATGCTTAAATATTATTTTGTTTAAATGAAGCATTGTAAGTCAAAACTCTTTTAAAGAAACAAAAATGGTAAACTTTGTTATGTGGTCAATACATTGAGATGTTAAAGGAGTTTAGTGATAAAGGTATCTTGAACTTATTTCCTTTGCCTACCACTGAGTATCATTCGAGAGAAGAAAAAAAACAAAGAGACAAAAGAAAGGAAAAAGGAAAGGAAGACGTTGTTTTTGGAACTCTCAAGTTTAAAATTGTTGGTTCTTGTCAATTTTTATTACTTCAAACCTTTGCATTCATTTTAATTTTGAAAAGTTGTATTAAATGACAAAAGGATAGATTCGTGATGGACAAATATACTTGTATTATTACGATTTGTCGCTAATAAACAGTAAAATTTTTCTATAATTATAAATATTTGATAACAACTTTGAATTTTATAATAATTACAATGGACAGCAATTTTACAAATAATAGTTAAGTATATGTCAACATTTTTAAAGAATTGCAAATATAGCAAAATATATCACGGATAGATTTTTACTCCTTATAGTTCTTATGGTTTATTAGTGAAAGACCAATATTTGCAACATGATTGATAGACTTTGACAGATTTAACCATATTTACAATTTTTTAAACATGTTGCTATATATGTATCCCTTAATTTTTTACCCTTTTATACATCAAATAGATGTTTAAAAATTTGCTTAATAAAGATAAAAGGAAAAACACAATGGTAAATGGAGTAAATAAAAATAAGTGTCAAATAATCAAAACATTCCCCCATACCCAATATAGATGTGTATTTTCAAGTCAAAGGATTGAGGTTTTAGAATGGAGGATGACAAATTAAGTATTACTTTGAATGAATTGAAAAGCTTATAATGTGCAATTTCCATATAAAATAACATCCTCTATTAAGTTCAACTTAAATTGTTCCTATCATAAGATGTAACAAAATATGATTAAAAAAAAGGCATAAGTCCATATAACTAATGAAAATAAATGGTACTCACATTAAAATTAAAAAAAAAAAAAAGTTAACTAATTAACTTTTTAAGTTAAATTTATAATGTTCATACATGTAGATTATCATTAATTAATTATTTTAGATTAGGGTTTACTTCTCATAATTTTTCACTACTATTACAAAGAGTTACACACCTTTAGTTTTCATTTTATTGCTAATTTTTACTATTTCACAATTTTGTCCCAAATTTTCACTAATGCTTACTTTTGTTTTTGTTTTTTCCTTTTTATTACCTTAACCTTTAGTTAATTAACTTAAAGTAATTATAAGGTGAAAATGTGTGATTATTTATAATGGTGAGAAACTAACATAAATATAAATTTAGGGAAATTGTAAAAAACAAAATATTTAATTAGTTTTTCTATTTAAAAAAAAAAACCCTATAATTTACATAGTTCTCTTACATTATTATTAAATATTAACAACAAAGACCTAAGGTGAAAATTTATTAAAAAATCAAAAGTAAAAATATAAATCTTAAAATTAAGAGATAGATAATATATATTTTTTAATCTAAAGTTAAAAATGCAAAACTAGACTTAAAATGAAGAGTAAAAATTATAATATTTTGAAATCTAAAATATAAGTCAAATTTAATTTAGAGGTTGAAAAAAAGATATTTTCCTTTAAAACAATTAATGGTGTAAAAAAAGTGTAATTATCCCCAAATTTATGGTGTAAAGATATATTGTAAATTGTAGTGGGAACTGGGAAGGTGTAGGCTAGAACAGCTATATCTTTGTTGTGATTCCATTTACCATATATAATAAGATGGCATTAATGTCACATTCCTAAAATAACTTTTTCCTTTTCTTTCAACCTTTTACTACATCACATAATAGAGAAGCAAAACACTATCATTTAAATCCTCAACTTAGAGTTGTTTTTGCCTTAAAATGTCCAATTTTAGTGCATTTACTTTCAACCAATCTTAATAGGACTACTTATTTAGGATTGATTTTTCTACTAACATTTTGTTATTTATTATCATTTTTATCCTAACTTTTGAAAATATACTCAATTTACATATATAACAAAACAAATCAAAATGCGACTAAAAGATGTCGAATCGAAACCGAGCATCTATGCATAAATGAAACCGAATCGAAATCGAACGGTTTATGCATAAATAAAAGTTCTACAAAGTTACAAACATAGATTAAATTAATTTGTAGAGTAATTAAGTAATTTCAAACATTGAAGTTTAAAAGAACATCACAATAATTCATACAAAGTTACCCTTATACCCTACCCTAAGTTAGACATATATATTTATTTATTTATTTACTGGTTTGGTTTTAGAATTGATTTAATGTCTTAAATCGAACCGAACCGCATAAAAATCAATTTCAATTCAACACAAACCGAATCGAATCATATACATTTGATTTCGGTTTGGTTTTCAACTATTTTTTGAACATCTCTGATAGAAACTATTTGCAAATTTTCTATAAAATATTATAATACTTATTTAATTCGTTTTAATAAAAGTTAAATTTAAAACTTAGTAAAAGGACGAAGATTATAAGTGAACAAATTTTTTTGAGTACAAATATTGTTAGAGGAGGTAGAAGGTTCATTTAAATAAGTTTTTTTTTATTTATAGTAAAATAACTAAAATTCAACAAAGAGGCTATAAGAAAATAAAAGTTTTAACAATAATGAGAATAATAATAGAAAAATGAAGAGGAGGTGGCGAACTATGATTGGTTGATGATAGAGTACATAATAATAACAATTTTAAATTTCAAAATTATATTTTTATTTTATTTTAATGAAAAAAAGAAATTGAAAATCGGGCCATTAACAAACACCTAACGACAAAACGGTTCCTTCTTCCTTCCTCAACTCCTTTAACTTTCTCTCTCTATATTCCCATTTCTCTCTCTCTCTCTCTCTCTTTCGATGCACGAAACACTCTCATTCTGCAACTTCACATGGCGGGTCAATTCTCTCTAAGACCCATTTCTTCTTCTTCTTCTTCACAATCTTCATCTTCTTCTTCATCTTTTACTCTTGCTTCTCGCTTGCTTTTCCTCTTAACTCTTCTCCCCTTGACTCTCGCCTGCTTTGCGTTCCTTCTCCAATGGCGTGGCGGCCTCAATGATCCCGTTACCCGTTGGTCACCTGACCAGCATGAATTCCCCGGTATGTCCACTACTGCCCCTTCCATCGCTTCTCATTCTTCCCATTCGGATTGTGTCGATCTTCTAGGTCGGAGTCATTCCCCTGCATTTTCTTATTACCGAGACTGGAAGTTCGACTACGGTACGGATCTGAAGCCTAAGGTCAGTAATTCTGTTTTTTCTTTTACTTTGTTTAATTACTTTTCATGCCCTTGGATTTGTGGGGTTTCGCCACTTAATCGATTTCGCGGGATTTCGGTATTTGGATGTGGGTGTGGCCCCAAATTTGATCGAATCTTGTTAAGGTGGCTGATTGGTTTTGACTGCCACTGTTTGTTGGATCCCATTCAATGCCCTTCATTTTTTTTTTTTTTAATTTTATTTGAATGGGTATGTGTTTGATTTTGACGAATGTCTGGTATATTATTTATGAATTTTTGCGTGAGACGCTAGTGATTTGCTGAGCATTTGGAATTTGTTTGGAATTTCGATTATGTACGTGAATTTTATCGTTTTTTACTCGGATTATGTAATATTCTTGCCTTGCTAGTTCAACAACGTTGGGAAAAGATATTTAGTTGTTTTTGTTGCTGGTGTACCTAGACAGCTATGTATGACTTATCTCTCTGAATTCTTGTTCTTATCAGATATGCATTACAACAAGCACTTCTGCTGGTTTAGAGCAGACTTTACCCTGGATTTTTTACCACAAGGTGATTGGAGTTTCGAACTTTTTCCTTTTCGTGGAAGGAAAGGCTGCCTCTCCCAATGTTTCCAAAGTTTTAGAGACCATTCCGGTGAGCCATGTCTTCTGCTGTGCCCTAGTGTGAACTCCATGTTAATTAATCTATATCTCTTGTCTTTTGGATTTGTCTTCTTCAAGTAAAACCTATTTGTGTTCAGGGAGTGAAAGTTATATACAGAACAAAAGAGCTAGAAGAGCAGCAAACGAAAAGGTTAGTAATTAATTTTTTTTTCAGATATGAATAACATTATCTTTCCTTCCCTTCTTATTCCTTTTAATAGTTGATTTGTAATTTTTATCTTTTATTTTCAACTCTGGATAGCTAGTTTAATCTTTTCACTATCCGATTTAGGAAGCTAAATTATCACCACCCACCAACATATCATGTGTTGCATCTACACGAACAAAAATAAATGAAAAGAACAGAGAATCCTGCATTGCCTTCGTTGTGTTGCTTTTTGGAGATTTTTTTTCCCTGGCTTCTGAATGCTCTTTTGTAAAACACTTCTTCCTTTAGAATAACGATCTTCTATTCTTATTTTTTTTATTAACTGAGATTCATTTGTTTGAATTTTAGTCGGATTTGGAATGAGACATGGTTGTCAAGCTTCTTCTACAAACCATGCAATTATGAGTTGTTCGTGAAGCAGTCTCTGAACATGGAAATGGCTATTGTCATGGCCAGGGTATTGCATTTTTCTTTTTCTCTGTATGCACTGGACATCCATCCAGTTTCATAATATGGGAACTTCTCTCATTCTAAATAATTTGTTTCTTATTGAACAGAGTGCTGGTATGGATTGGATCATCCACCTGGATACTGATGAACTGATGCACCCTGCTGGCACGCGGGAGTATTCATTGAGACAATTGCTTGCAGATGTGCCTTCAAATGTTGATATGGTTATTTTCCCAAATTATGTGAGTCAATTAACTTCATAAAGTTTTCCTTCAAATTGCTCCATATGATTGTCTCATTCAATGCCTTCATTTCGGTGCTAAGAAACCTACATGAACCTAATTGATTTACTTTAAGTGGTCACTGATTGGAGGATATTGGGTGTGTTTTGTATCAGGAGAGCAGTGTCGAGCGAGATGATGTCAAGGAACCTTTCAGTGAGGTACAGAATCTTTCATATATTCTGTTAAAGGCTAACCATTGAGTGTTTAACTAATAGAATATTATTGCAAGTTTGTTAGGTAATGTGGAGTTAGAAATTTTCTAGTAGTTAATTTGCTTAACAGTTATTATTGAAAAAAATTTAAGGTTATGTAGTTACTTGGTACTGGGCTTGTAAATTGTAACTTATAAGGGCCTGTTTGAATGCAGTTTCATTATTAGCTTTTTATTTTATTTGAAAAACAGTTTTTTGATTCAGGGAACTACTCAAGTTATAGAGTTTCCCTGGACAGTTTACTAATTACTGAAAACAAAACATTTTTCGCTTTTACTATTTTCAAATGTTTCTTTGCAGTTCTGAAGTGACTGTTCATAGACAATTTTTTGGCTTATTTTCTCTAAAAACATACTTAGATTTACTATTAAGAAAAATAAAAAAAATATTTTTGTAAATTTGATTTATTAGTCATGTTATAAGAAATATGATTTCAAATAGTTTTATAGAGGAATTGGTTTAAATGCTATCTACCTAGGTGCGTGTAAAAATAGTCAAGGTGCTTCTTACATTAATATTCGGTTGATCTTTTATCTATTGAGAATAGTTGGTTTGCATGTAAGTTAGCCTAGACACTTAAATATATTATAAATCAATCCAATAAACTAAACTTGAAAGTTATTTTCAAAACACACACAAAAAAGGAAAAAAAAAAAAATACAAACATGCCTTTATGATTTCTTCCGAGTATTCTCTCACTTTCTCTGGAATTTCTAAGCAGAGGCTGCTCTCTGTGATTAATGGAATTCATATGAACTCAGACCTAGTTTCATTACAACATTTGCAACTTGTTTCTTTATCTTGTTCTTTACCTTCAAAGGATCTTCATTTTTCTGTTTCGCCTGTAATTGAATATATTATCTTGTAGAAAGGAGTCTGGGTAGAACCATAAAGTCATGGGCTGGGATTGCTAAACCATTTTCTGTTGAATCTGGCCAAGTTTGTTATCTAATCCTTTATTCTTGTTCAGGTTTCGATGTTTAAAAAGAATTATGACCATCTACCAAAAGATGTGTACTTCGGTAATTACAAAGATGCAACCCGTGGCAATCCAAATTATTTCTTGACTTATGGAAATGGAAAATCAGCTGCTCGGATTCAAGACCATCTTCGTCCAAATGGGGCACATCGATGGCACAATTACATGAAAACTCCCAAGTATAGATTATTATTTCATCTATTTCACGTGTTCACATTTTTGTGTCTTAAAATGCTTTTATTTTTTATTTAATCATATTTCTAATTAAGCAGTTTAGCTAACCATTACTTGAATCCATGGTAATCTTTTCAGTTTATTTTTTTTTTCTTTATCACATTGAGCTTATTTTTTCTGTCATGCCTTGGTAGGTCAAGAGTTAGAATATCATCCTTAACGACTCTTGACCTCTGTTGATCATTTCTTTGTACTTTGTGCATGTATTTAACAATGGTAGTGAGATCAAGTTGGATGAAGCTGCTGTTCTACATTACACATACCCTAAATTTACCGATTTGACTTCAAGACGTGATCGTTGTGGCTGCAAACCAACAAAGGAAGATGTTAAAAGATGCTTTATGTTAGAATTTGATAGAGCTGTGAGTTTCACTACCCTCAGTTTTCCCCCCCATTTTACTGCTTTTAATTTAAGTTAAGCCATTTCAGTTACTTGTGCTCCGCTAACTCTTTGTGTTGTTTCTGTTTAAGTCTCAAAACTGTATGTAGAGACACTTTAGAGTCTAGATTTGTAATTACGTGCTATTATAAAAGGAAGATTTGTATATATATTTCGGAATGATTTTTTAAATTGTGATGAAGATTTTCTTGAAGCAAAAAAGTCTCACAAAGGTGAGAGAATTGGCCTTGACAAGTCATCCTTAATAGTCCCATCAGATTTGCTGAAACAATTCAATGACATGCAATTTACAGTAGGGTTCTGAAATCCGTGAGAACCACAAAATGTTTTCCCATTTGGTTAAAAAGGGAAGTACAAGTTTAAGAAGCAGAGTGAGTTGACAATTTGCACCAAGAGATAACATAATAAGCAATGAGGTCAAAGAACACTTCAAAAGGAAGAGCTTTGCCCTTGAAGACTCCTTGGTTTCTACGAATCTCTCTTTTCAAAGGATTCGGAAGAAAGCCCTGGTATGTGTTTCCACAACAAGGCTTTGACACTGCGAAAAGAATGACCTACAAGGATAGTGTTGAGGAGATCCTTTATATCCTTTAGGCAGAACCGTGAACCACCCAAAGGCTTAAAAAGCTGTACTCCAAAACTACCATGCGAAAGTACAGTGGCTAAAAGTATGACTTTGATCATCAGCTTTACATAAAATATACCAGCCGGGGGATATGACCATACAAGGCATACGTAGGTTTAGGAGATCTTTGTTGTTGCTGAGTTTATGACCATTGAGGAGTATATGATTACTTCTTGGACGCACAAATACTGCTCTATACCAATCTCAAAGGAATATATCAATTGTTTTGCTTCTTCTTGGTATCTAATCTCAGAAGTTTTTATTTATTTATTATTATTTTTTAAAAATTTGATTTGATATAAAATTTTCCAATTAATAATCCTTTTTGCAATCCTCCTGGTTGATTGGGATACCGACAAAGAAAAAAAAAAGACTACTGTACGAAATATGTTGAAGAGAAAAGGTAGATTGGATCAAATAAGTATTGTTAGCCCTCCTCTTTTAATCCTTAAGAGAATTGGATGCCTACCTTTCCCTTTAACTAAAGTTTTTATGGGAATTTGTCCTAGTCAAGTTAATAAGGGAAGATTTACTGAGAAGCCACCAAAAAAGTATTTGCTCAAGCACCTATCCTGTATATCAGAGGTGACATAATCATGAGAAGTCATGGACTGCACCACCATTCACCTCTTGATTTGTAAGGATTGTGGGAGAATAAATAACTCAAGAACTCTGACTTCTCGTTCCAGCACCTGGATATTGAAGCTGGCATGCAATTAGCAACCTCAAAGAATCTTCTTGAACTGCTGAGCAGAGTGAAGTGCAAACATTCATGCCAGCAATAAACTTTATCTTCTTTTCCCGCTATAAGAACATTCTTATCATCAGGTCCTGATGGCCAAAGATACATTTTCGCGGGCACTTGTTTGTCCTCATCCTCTAAAGCGTAGAAAAACTACAAGGAAAGGACTTTTCGGGAGAAGAAAGAAAAATCCTTCAGGGATATGCCGCAAATATATGATGTTTGGCAAAATCTTCTAGTTACATTGATGCGTGAGAAATCTAGTGGAAGAAAAATATAGTAAAGGACAAGGAAGTTCATCCAGCTGATTTAGGTGATGAATTCTGAAGAAATTCACCAAGCCAATGGAAAGTTAACATGGTTAAATTTGAGAGGATTCAATTTTTTTCCCTCTGATTCAGACTCTTTCTTTTCTCTTCCGTCTAAAGGTTGAATAATATTTTTCAGAGAACCAAGAATGAATAGAAAAGCTAAAATTGTTACTGATCATTCTCCTGCTGTTTCGATGGAAACTTCTTTCACGTAAAATTTATTGAAATGTGTTGAAAAATTCCTGTATGCTAGTTTGTTCAAAATGGATGTGTACCTATGTTGCGTCTTGTCTAATTGTCCATATCCAAGTTTCTTTGCTGATTTTGGTTTGAAGTTTTACACGGAGGCTAACAAATTCAAAGGGTCCGTATCTTTCCTTTATGGGAGTAGCTATTGGTAGGATATATAACATGAATTCTTGATTTCAACTCACGTATGAATTTTTGTTAACATAATTATTTAAATTGTTCTTTCTATTGGATTTTAGACTTAGCTTTTCTTTGACATCTTCAAACTATATTCTCTACAGGCGTTCATAATTGCTTCAACTGCAACAGAGGAAGAAATGCTACGCTGGTAATTATTATGCACAATAGTATAATTTCCATCTCCATTTGGTTGATTAGAGATATGAAATCACATGGTTGCGAATGTAAAATCTCAGTTTGAATAGAATCTAAATCTCAAGGCTATCAGAGATTGCACCGGGCCAGGATAAAATTTCAACTGATTGAATCATCCCATGCCTACTGCAGACTTGAGCCTTGGTTCAATGGTCAATGGGTTGGATATTTCTAAGTCTAACTTTCTTAAATCACAGTGACAGCGGAGAGTCGATGACATATAGTCTAGTTTCCAGATGTTTATCAGTGTATCGTTTCTAATGTCTAGTCTACCTCCAAGTTGTTTTCGAATGCCTTTCTGAATGTTTGTCACAGTGGCAAAATCATTCCTGAGATAATAGTTGTGAGATATCATACCAAGCATTCTTCACTACTGTTCCATTATGTCTTCTTCAACTTGGTTATTTTCTTGCTTATCATCGTTGCTGATGAAACTCAAGCCATCAGATTTACATAAATCATGGCTTTTAACAAGTTCTATTCTGTTTTAGGTATCGTGAACGGATTGTGTGGACTGATAAAGCACTGAATTTAAAACTTTTAAGAAAGGGTATTCTGACTCGCATTTATGCACCTATGGTGAGTTGAATTGTATCAATTCTTTCTTGTTTAAGCATTTACCTTCGAATGACTAATCATCTTGATTAAAAGATGCATGGTGCAAGATAAACTCAAATGCCTTTTGTTCTATCTACAGGTCATTATTCAAGGATTGAGGAATTCTGGCATCTTTAGTTCTGTAATCTCATCTGCTGTTCAAAATACACTTGCCAAAGATCAATTCTTATCATCTGTCGAGAGTAGCAACTCTTCTAGACGAATTGAATCTGGAGGTGTATCTTCTAGAAAGGTTGGTATTAATAGGGGAGATTTTCAAGCAACTGCCCGAAAGGTCCTGGAAATTGTGGACAATCTTTCTGATCTCTCAGCTATCCCACCCTTATCTCCCCCCGGCCTCGACGAAGACGTTCCCGTTCCTGTGGACACATAATTATCATCATTCATCATCGTAAATTGTTTCGATTTCACACAGTCCTCAGTTGTAGGATTTGGAATTCATTAGTCTGGCATAGGAGGGAACTTTTACCAAGAGGTGACTGATCGATCTCTAGCCTAGCCATGCAAAATTTGAGTGTTTGATTCATGGGGTTCTTCCCGATCACTGTCCAAGCGGCTGATGTACATTTCAGGTTTAGATCTTACAGTCTTATAGAGTTAGAATTGTAGAGAGAGCTTGGATTTTGGATTTATTGTTAATGATTGGTTGGTTTTTTCTCGTAGCCCTATTTGACTACATTCCCCAAAACATTTCTGTTGCTTCAGTTTGTGATTTCTTCAGTTGTTTGTTTGCTTATTATACATATCTGAAAAGAAATATGGATTTTCAGAATGTTCATTCCCTCACTCAGGATATCCCATCTTTAAAACAAAAAATAGTAACAACTTTCAAGTTACAATTTCATTGTAATTTTAAAAATATCCAAATTGTTCTTTAGATAGGGTTTTTTTATTTATTTTTTATTTTTTTTATTTTATGTTGTGGAAGAAATCACATAAACATAAACATACAACAAGAATATAGATAGGTCAAACCTTAGAGCCCAACACTTACATACCAATTGATACAAACTCTGTTTGAACAATGGTCTTTTGACATCTTTGGTTATATGAACTCCAAAGTACACACAAGACAAAATAATGATCACTAATACCTTTAAGTATGACTTCCTTGTTTGTAAGATTAAGCTTGAAATAAAATCCATGAAGGGCAAATAGGGCCCCGTAGTTAATAAGATAGAACACTCTCACTTGAGTTCTTAAATCTGTCGTAATCGTAACTATAGCAACATGTTTTGTGTTTTAAAATTATTAAATTTGATTGAACCTTAAAATTATTAAATTATTTTAAATTTTTCTATAAATCAAATGGTATATCATAATATCAAAATTAGGTATATTAATGATATATCAAATCATAAATGTACTCCAAGTAGATCATCAATATATCAAGTGTATTATTGGTAAGTAAGAATTCATATCAAGAATATCGAAAGTATATCAAAATTCATACTGGTGATCTCTTTGGAGGGAGCTGAGTTGGAGGCAACCGAGCCTTACTAAGGATGTGTTTGGCAATTGAGTGCAATTGACTCTCAAACACGTTGGAAAGTTGGAATAAAGGCTGACCTATGCTTAACAACTCGTTAATGCACTCTCGTTCTAATAGTTCTAGATATTTGAAGAAATAGAAAATTGCATAAACAAAAGCTTGCAACTAACTAAGATTAACACAAAATCTTGATAACTCGACATGATATGGATGTGTGAATAAGAATTCGTCCAATGTTCTGTGTATAAGAATAAGTCTCTCCATTTTTATAGTTGGTTTTGCTGACATTTGATAAATGAGATCCTAAGTATGCAAAAGGTTATGTTTTTGGTATCTCTTGTTGACATCAAAAGTGATGCTAGAAGTCTATTTGTCCAACCAATGACATGCAACTAAAGGTGTCACTTCCATCTGGTGAATGTCTTAATGAACTTTCTCCTTAAAAATGGACTTTGTATGGAAGTGAGGTTGATGTTGTGGAATAAATTTAGACTTGGCACGCCGCCCTACCGCCAATAGCACGATGAGGTGGAGGCCCAATAATACCAAGTTCAACCTTGAACATGAATTAGCTCACTACTCATCAAACCAACGAACTTCATGGTGGGACAACATTGATAAGAAACCTGTTGACTGCTAGGTACAAACTATGAAACATGGAAAAAAAAGACTCTCTTAACACTTGGTCTACAAGTGACATTCCCTCACAAACACACAATATAACTTAAGCTCACATCAACGCCATTTCGTATCTAATATTAACTTAAGCTTTTAGAATGTGTGTTATTGAGCACCACCCTCAACTTGCTCTTCTATAAACAACAAACAATACTCATTCACAAAGTCACCAATCATATCCTAAACTTGTCTTGGTGCAAATTAAATTAGTACTAACTTAAGCTTGGACGTGGCTAAATAACACGTGAGTGTGTGATTTCAGTATTGGAATTCATCTCTTCAACGCCACATCTTTGATCAAAATTGTGCATCGACAACTAAAAAAAAGACGGTAAACTTTTGAGTTTTTAAAAAAACGAAAACCACACAGGAACATAGATATTGATAAAAAAAATAATATAAAAAAAAATTAAGATAGGATAAAAATAGAAAAATTCTTCTAAAATCTTCACAACCTCCGACTTCTTTGGAACTTTTACTAATCGTATATATTACAAAACCTATCAAATGTCTCTATTTATAAAAAATTTGTGAAATGTAAAAAAACTACATTTTGATACCATGTAGGTTTATCTATTTAATAATATTTATAATAAAAAAGAAAATTATAAAAAATAGTAAATTTGATAAAATACTTACAACATAACAAATTTTCAGATTCTATCACTTATAGATATTGATAGTCACTCGAATAAAAGTGTATAACTGATATTGATAGAATCTAACATTTTGTTTGTAAATATTAATTTATTTTGTTATTTTTAAAAATATTCATAATATTATATATATATACATATGCAAATGATGAAAATAGTTGAACTTAAAGTTTCTTTCTTTAGTTTAAAAGAAAATCAAACAATAATATGAATGAATGAGAAAGAAAGATGGAGGCAAGAGAAATGGAGGAAGCACTGAAGGTGTTGGACTCTTCTCTTTCTCAAATCAAATGGCGTCTCAAATTTCCAGCCAAGCGTCGCCTCCATTTAGGTCAATTTCTCTTACCTTTCTTCTTTCCCCTCAACTTTTCACTTTTTCAATTCCTTAGTTGTTTCCTAATATCCTCGTTTTGGCAACCTCCGTTTCATTTTATGGTTTAGTCGAAATTTGCAACTCATCATGCTAATGGGTTTTGAATTTTGATTATTGCATATATGAAGTTTTCGAGTTTGGAAAGCATTTGCAGTAGAACATAAAGTTTCATAAGCTACAGGTTTTTATCCATACATTCATCATCCCTTGATCATGGTTTGTTTGATGGTGCAGATGTCTTAGCTTTGTGTACTGGAATGAGACCAGTTGTGATGATAGACTATGGTGGGAAGATGCCTGAACTGCAACAGCGGCTTTGTGCACTTCTGAAACTGATTCAAACGGTTCGTTACTTACTTCTGGCTTGCAGATTGTGTTGGATTATAATTACGTTGTTTAATGTCTGTATATCGTTAAAATCGTTTGGTCAGTGGTCATTGAAGATATATGGCCATTTTATCTATCTTAGTGTCCTGTGTTGCCACTTTCCTAATATTGATGTTTTAAACCGGTGCAGGAATTACATATATTTGAGAATCTCAAGGTAATGGTCATAGAGGATATGATATATCTGATACATGTGCAAGGACTCGCTGAACATGTTCATTCAACTTTAAATTCCAAATTAACACTTCTCCTTGTGGACATTGAACAGGACCCTCCCAAGGTTCATAGTGATCTTTGATTATCATCTTTTAATTTTCAAGGTTCTGCATTTTACCCTCTTTGGTGATTACCTTTTGTCTTATTTGCTTCAGATGTTAGTAGATGCTGAGAAAAGTTCACTGGGTTTGCAGCTTAAATCAATTCAAAAGTTGTTCTCAACTTTGTTTTCTCAAGATGAAACAGAAAGTGACCCATTACCATCGGTTGGGGAAACCTGCACAACGGATATCAGATCCTCTATTCATGGGATTAGTTCTCAGTATTCTGTCATTGATCTTAGCAACTTTTTGCAGCACAGTGAAATCACTCTGCCAACTCTAAATGGGTAATTCTTTACTTTTGTGCACCCCTTTATCATTCATTGCTTCCATAGGACTCATAGACTACTTAGAGGCATTTTTTAGCTTTGCAGTCAACGTTATTGGAGAACTTTATTGGAAAATTGTGGAATGAAGTGGATATAGAGGGTAATTTACCCGTACGTAAAGTAACCACCTTCTGACTAGAGAGACATTAGGATATTGAATTTGGATCCTTCAGTAGACCTTTTTGGAAAATCTCTCTTCTCATATAGTTAATTGGAGAAGCATTTTTGTAGCTTTAGCACTTGAGTAGGTAATTCTAGTTGGACCAATTTTTTGTTAGCTCTAAGGGTTCAGAAGCTTCATTATGTCCTGTTTTAAACTCTGATTCTATCAATGAGAATGAATTACCAATTTAAAATGTAAATAAGTGTAAAGAAATCAATTATAACTTTTGACTAGAAGGCTCTTCTTCTGTAGATTTCCTCTTGTTTAGCTCTCCCAAGACCCTTGGTGGTTTTGCTATGCTTTTTCTTTTAATATCTCTTTTCCAATGTTTCTTATTAAAAGGGAACGAAAAGGAATTCAAATGAGCATTCAATGTGATTTATAGCATGGTTTAATTTCTTTCTTTTTATAAATTGAGTTTATTTGCTCCAGATGGCTTCTTGGCTATCCAATTGTATACCTTTTTGACAAGGAGCACATATCTGAGGCTACTTACAATCTTTCTGCTAAGCCTCTGCACATCTTCAGATTATCAGTTAGCAGGTACACCATTTCTAATTTGTTTCCTGCGAGCAAAATGATCATTTTAGAAAGTTTATTCAAGTAAAATTGTTTCAATGCTAAACATGATAAGAAACAATCTTAAAGTAAAAGTAGGGGAAAAAATAATCTATATTTTATAACCCTACTAAATTGCATTTCTTCATTTCTGCATGATTACCTTACTCAAGATGCTGGCATAGCCCTTCCATAATTCAAATCTATTTATGGTTCAAAATCCATTCGAAAGAACAGTAAACTAGTTGGCTGACAAACCTGTCATAAGTCTAAAACCCAATTCCAGTCCTTAAATTTCGTTAATGACTCAACTGATGGATGCTTTTTTCGTGTTGTTTGACAGTTCTTCTTTCGTAAGCCTTTCCTTCTCTAACATCATATGAAGTGGAGTTGTGCAAACTTGTTGCATACCTATCAGATAAAGAAAAAAACTAAACTAAACGCTAGCTAATTCTCTTAGAATGAGTTTACAATAACTTTCGGAATATTGAGTAATGCTATTAGCCGATTTGTAGAAACAGTTTTCAATATTTCATATGGTTCAGTTAAATAATTAAAAGAAAATATGAAAGTAACATATAAATGAACTAACAAAAAAATTATAGAAGAAGCACGATTAAAGTCTTTGTTGAAAAAATGGTTCTTCAAAAAGTACTTCTAAAAACATTTTTCTCTAGAGGTCTTTGAACTTACTGAGTTACTGTACCACAGGAGAGGCGGCTCCACAAAAGAATCTCAGCTAGAAGAGCTTCTAAGGTAAGTTTGTAAGTAAGGTTCAAATTTTGGGATACGATTATGGGAAACATAGATATTATCTTACTAATTAAATTTGAACAACAGTTTCACAGTGCCTTATGAGCTTAGCATGAGAGGAGCGAAGGAGGCATGGGCAGAGGCATTTTTGGAAAGTATGCAGCAAAAGTGGGAGAGATGCAGTCAAGTGTGGGGTTCGTTGAGGATGGAGGTTACTGAATGTCTTGCACAGGCCATTGTCTTGTAAATTGTGATCCTGCCAATCAAGAAAAAGATGAAAGAATTGTAATCTGCACATAAACACTTGAATGAAACGGCATCCTCTCTTGGCTCCCATCTACTCCTAACTTCGTTTTGCATTTTCAGGTATTTTTCTATCCTAAACTTGAATACTTCACTTTTCCTTTTCAACCTCATGGTTTAAATTTATTGTTTTTCAAAGTCATAGGTTAACAATGGGTAAAATACGATTTTATTTAGTTCCAATAATTTGGAGTTGGTGTTTATTTGGTTTATGGATTTTGGGTTGGGTGATTGTATCTATATTCGTCTATGAAGTTTCAAAAGTAACCCGTAAATTTATTTACTTAGTTTTCAATTTTTAGAAATAATTTTTTTTGGTAATGAACCATTCTTATTTCTTATATATTTTTTATTCTTCATAAACATTTCCAATTAAAAGTTTGGAAACAACACAATTAAATTTTTTTCTTTTTTTTTTCTAGTATTATTTTTCCAAAACATAAATATTTGTATTTTTATATCATTTTTACAACCATTAATTTCTTTTAAATTAACAAATGCAAGTCTTTTATATCGATAAATGTTTGAAATGTACTATAGGAATACCTCTAGTTAATTCATTGACCAAGCCTTTTTGTACTATTTGCAAATCAAACCTTCTAACAATTGTCAGTCTTTAATACTTTCTTAAATGATGTTTTCAACGTTTTTCTTTCTCTTTTATGTTTTATAAAATTATTCTTTCAAAACGTGAAGGGAGGCTACATCATATTACAAGTAAGCTCATGACTTGTTCACCGAGTAGAGCAAGTGTCGCACAATCGCTTATTCTGTATTCGAAAGGTTGTGATTGTGATAATATATCCCCTAAATAATTATGATGATTATTTTTTTAACAAAAAATAAATATGAAATGTCACATATAAAAATAAAATTTTCACCAAATTTAGAACTCAAGTGCTAATTACCAAACTTTAAAAGGAAAAAACGGTTCATTCATCTCCCTCCTAAAATGCCTAAATCATGTGTGGTCACACGGCGTGGTTTCCGACTCAGCTTATAAGCTTTTGAGTTTAGTATGCAATACTTCACGCTTTTATCAAGAGATCTTTCAAGGCTTCATTTCTTCAGATTGTACCTTCGTTTTTTCAAGGTTTCCAAACAACTTTCTCCATTCATACATGATTACAATGTCATTGGTGACGTTTGTTCCCTCACAGCCTTAATTCCATTCTCCTTCACCCACTTTCCTCTTTCATCACTAAATTTGTTTCACAACGACCCCTTCTAAGTCACTCTCAGGTGAGATTAATTAACTACCTCTAACAATTTACTAGTTAATATAAATATATATATATATATATATATATATATATATTCAAATATACAGTTAAAATATTTACAAAGTTACCTAAATTTTATTTTGATATTAAGAAATTGTTAATTGGAACTAAAATGTTGATCAGGTGTGGTGATCATCAGGAAAAGGTTGGTATTGGTAGAGATATTTGTTCACAAGAAAATGTAGGAAAGTATTTAATTAGAAAGGATGTTCAAAAAGCTCTCCATGCCGAACTTATTGGGGTCGATCAATGCATCACCAACACTTCGTAAGTTAATTATATATATACATGTGTGTTAGTCTTTGAAGCTAATTAGAAATAATAAAAGACCTAATTAAATTATTTAATTAATTAACCTGTAGAGATTGGCATCATGATCTTAAGAACTGCCTTATACCTTTTGTTAGGATATTTTGTCAAATATTTTATAATATTCATTAAAAAAAATTCTTTTTATAAAGCTACCAAATTTTCCTATTATTTAGAAATCTTGGTACGAGTTTGTTTCCTTCTTATATGGAAGAAGGTATCTGCATAAAATATTCTTGGAATATATATATATATATATGCGAAGATCGGTGGTTGTTACGGAAGTATTAAGAAATCCGATTCTGGAAAGAATTATACGAAGTCGTTTGATCAAGTTGTTCAAGCGGAAGGTTTAATGAATATACCATATTGATCTTGACATTAAAGACTGTGTTGTTGATATGCGAATTTTGAGAAGATAAGAAATATATTTATATGAAGACCATTGAATTGAGGGATCAATTCACGAAGTCACGGGGAGTCTAGACTAGTCTTAGAAGAGATTCTTTGTACCTTCAGGGAGAGCTTGAGTTTACTATTAGTTATGATTATGATTATTTAATGTAACTAGTGAGATAAGTTACATATGACAAATCTTAATAATATTTCTTATCTAAGCAAAGAAGCTTCCCAAATGTAGGTCATATTTGTCGAACTGGGTTATCAAAGTGCACTGTGTTATTTATTTTCTGTGTGCTTTAGTTATTCGTATAGTTAAATACTTGTGATATAGCTAAATGGTATTTAACTTACTCACTTTTCAATTGGTATCAGAGCGGGTTCGATATAAATGGAAACACCAAGAGAAGTTGCCGTCGCTACAAGACCACCCATGTTGGATGGAAAAAACTATTCTTATTGGAAGACTCGCATGACGTCATACCTAAAGTCTATGGATGCAAAGGCCTAGAAAGCAGTTAAAATTGGATGGAAACCACCTATGATTACTGTTGATGGTAAGTCTATGCCAAAACTAGAGGAAACCTGGACTGATGCAGAGGAGCAAGAATCCTTAGGAAATTCTCGAGCTCTCAATGCCATATATAATTGAGTTGACCTGAACATGTTCAAATTAATCAACTCTTGTGTTACAGCAAAAGACGCATGGAAAAAACTTGAAGTAGCATTTGAGGGAACATCTGAAGTAAAGACCTCTCGTCTACTGCTGCTGACTACTAAGTTTGAATCACTAAGAATGATGGAAGAAGAAACCATAACTGAGTACAATGTATGGATTCTGGAAATTGTCAATGATTCTTTTAATCTTGGTGAAGGAATTCCAGAAGCAAAGCTGGTTAGGAAAGTTTTACGATCTCTTCCCAGAAAATTTGACTAGTCATTGCTATGGAAGAAGCACATGATGTCACTACTCTCTCTCTAGACGAATTGATTGGTTCCTTACTCACATTTGAAATCTCCTTAGCAGATAGAGTAAAAAGTAAAGGTAAAGGTCTTGCGTTTCAATCAATTCATGAAGATGAATCCCTTGAGAAAGGAAGAATGCCCTATGATCAATTTCAATTCATCTAGAGAGAGAGTAGTGACATCATGTGCTTCTTCAATAGCAATGACTTTCATATCAAATCTTCTGAGGAGAGATCATAAGACTTTCCTAACCAGCTTTGCTTCTAGACTTCCTTCACCAAGATTAAAAGAATCATTGGCAATTTCCAGAACCCGTACATTGTACTTAGTTATGGTTTCTTTTTCCATCATTCTTAGTGATTCAAACTTAGTAGTCAACAGCAGTAGACAAGAGGTCTTTACTTTAGATGTTCCCTCAAATGCTACTTCAAGTTTTTTCCATACGTCTTTTGCTATAACACAAGAGTTGATTAATTTGAACATGTTCAGGTCGACTCCATTATATATGGCATTGAGAGCTCGAGAATTTCCTAAGGATTCCTGCTCCTCTGCATCAGTCCAGGCTTCCTCTAGTTTTGGCACAGACTTACCATCAACAGTAATCATAGGTGGTTTCCATCCAATTTTAACTGCTTTCCCGGCCTTTGCATCCATAGACTTTAGGTATGACGTCATGCTAGTCTTCCAATAAGAATAGTTTTTTCCATCCAATATGGGTGGTCTTGTAGCGACGACAAATTCTCTTGGCGTCCGCTCTGATACCAATTGAAAAGTGAGTAAGTTAAATACCATTTAGCTATATCACAAGTATTTAACTATACGAATAACTGAAGCACACAAAAATTCAAAAAATAAATAACACAGTGCACTTTGGTAACCCAGTTCGACAAATACGGCCTACATCTGGGGAGCTTCTTTGCTCACATAAGAAATATTGTTAAGATTCATCATATGTAACTTATCTCACTAGTTACATTACATAGTCATAATCATAACTAATAGTAAACTCAAGCTCCCCCCGAAGTACAAAAAATCTCTTCTAAGACTAGTCTAGGCTCCTCGTGACTTTGTGAATTGATCCCTCAATTCAATGGTCTTCATATAAATATATTTCTTATCTTCTCAGAATTCATATAAATATATTTCTTATCTTCTCAGAATTCACATATCAACAACACAGTCTTCAATGTCAAGATCAATATGATATATTTATTAAACCTTCACCTTGATCAGACGAGTTCGTATAATTCTTTCCAGAATCGGATTTCTTCGTACTTCCGTAACAACCACCGATCTTCCATATATATTCCCAGATTATTTTATGCCGATACCTTCTTCCATATAAGAAGGAAACAAACTCATATCAAGATTCCTAAATAATAGGAAAACTTGGTAGCTAAAGGGTATTTAACTTACTCACTTTTCACCTTTCCTCATTTCTTCACTTATACTCGGCCACACTTCCTTTCCTTTCTCAATATTTAGCCATCTTTTTGTTTTTCACCTTTCCTCATTTAATCTATTGTCTACTCTTTGTTTTACCTTTTCAAGTATATCCTCTCAGCGTGTGGGTGGAGATTTAGCATTCAAAATTCCTGATATGTCTATTCATATTGTTGGAACTTAGAAGTACCTAAATAGTTTGATAGTTGATGTAATTGTGAGCAAAGTAAAGATTCTTTTGTAGTGTTTGAAGTTGCCTTTCCTCAGCCTTTTCCAATCAATGAAGATGTTTCTTTTGCGGCAGTATTGATTGCACATCGATCAAGTTCTTAGCAAAATGGAGGTTTGAGCAGCTACGGAACGTTGAGTGGTGTACACTTCGAAGCTTGAACATGTGAGATTGCTCATTTGTTCATGGCAGAATGGTTTTTGAATAATGCATGACTGTGTATAAGTTAGAGTGCAGTGAGACAATGGATCAATCAAGACTAGTGTTAGTATTTTGCATTTTGCATCAAATTTAGTAATGAAATTACAAAGATGTATGTTGGGTAATTTTATAAAGATATCATTGTAATGTAGTTACCAACTAAATGTTATGTGAAATTCAAACAAACATTTTTTATTTTCCAAGAACTACAAATCTTACATAGTACAAGAACTTCCTCTTTTCATTTCTTGAATCAAAACAGCTTTTCATAGTCCAAGTGTCATCGAAACTGATACCAAATTGATAAACCAGGCTTCATTTTAATTGACCGTATAGAAATAGCAAGAAATTTACGTTTTATCTCATAACCAATGATAACCATTTGACTTCTATTTGATTCCTTTGGTTAAAAAAGTACGCAAAAATTTGTTTTTGTTTTTAAAATTTGGTGAAGAATTCAACTCTTCGACGAAGAAAGAAATTGAGATAAAACTGAAACATAACTTAATTTGGTTTAAATATCAAAATCAAATTCCAACTTAATGAAACTTAAAAGTGATAGAAAAACAAGGTCAAATCTATAGAAGCAGTTGGCTATTATAATATCTGAAAATTTCTTTTATACACAAATTAACTCATGTTTTCATTGGATCAAAGTATAATACATCTATTGAAGTTGAACAAAAATCAAACTTCCGTCTAATGCGATTTTTATGAGTGTATCGGTAGTTCTTGCTTATGAAATTCACATTTGTTCGGGAAAGCTGAACATGTGTTCATTGTGGTTGAGGACATCTCTTCTGTCTGGGAAACACTAACTTCTATTCTCCCATCATCAGACTCATCTAATTTGTCACTTTCAAAATCTGATTCACTTGTAGAAAAGCAGGCATCTGCAAATCCATCTCCAATATCTAATGATTCGTCATCCGAGAAATCGGGATTTCTTTGATTCATATCAGATGCTAGGCAAAGAGCAGCAGAATGAGAGTCTTCCATATTAGTAATTTGATGTTTGTCTGAGTTCAAGTTGTCAGATGGAACGTTTAAGATGGACAACGGGTTCCTATCATTTGGGTCACCATAAAGTGCAATATGCCTGTAATATAGCTCCAGTTCCTTCTCAGCAATGGCAATGAAGCGGCGTACAGACTCGAGGGATTGCTCGTATTTGGACTTTTCCAGTGCCTGCAAGGATGGAAGGCGTTCGAATGATATATTCATATTCAATTTCCGAAAAAAGAAAAAAAGAAAAAAAAATCCACTTAACATTCACATTGACGTTTTAAACATGTCCATCGCTGCAAAGGTAGGATAACAACAGGCAAACAATACGATAACATAACGGGAGACCAGACCAAGTTCGCAACATTTGGGTATTTGCTGTTAAATGAAGGCTTTTCTGTACAACGGCCTAATTTCAGTACGTTGTTTTCTAATCAAGCTAACTAAATGACTTAACGTGAAAATGAAAAACTGCATTATTCTTCAAGGTATCTACACACCTGACAGCATGATAGGAATTGCCTGTTATTGTTAAGCAATATCATTGTACAGTAATGCTCTCTATCAAATGTCACAAGATGCAAAATCATAAACTTCCCTCTCTGTTTGTTTGATTCTTTTTTCCCCAAGAGAGCTCAGAGAATAGCCCCTATAGAACCATTTACACCACAAAATTCTGATAGGACAGAGAACATAGAACAAAAGCACAGTTGTGATTTTGGAACTTGTTATATATGAAACTGCTGGATCTGGATCATTACTAAAGAAAAGAATTACAAACTCCCCAAGTCTCCAAGAGGCTTGAATTCTCCCTCCCCAGTGTTTGACACTCCAACAATTCAAAAACCCAAAATATTTGCTTAGGTGAACTGCACACTTCTCTAACTTCAAATACTGTTACTTAATTACACGGCTCACTCCCATTTGCATATTTTACACTCGAAAAGCTAAATAATCCTACTGTACAATCTCCTTCACTTTAATGTCTAAAATAAAGATGCACTGGTCCAAACACTCGGATTTCCAATTTAAAGACAAATACTTTACAAAAATTCACTGAATACATTAGGAAAACTGAATATTTAAAGACTAACCCGTTTTTTAGATAATGTATCAATTGGTGACATAACTTCTGGTTGAACATAGTCCTTCCCTCGATAGAAGATAATAGTATCATCACCAATTATCTGTATTGGGATTCCTCCACTCAATCTTGCAATTTCCTGTGCGTACTCATGCACTTGGCCAGGTTTACAAGGCTTGCAATAAACTTTAACAGTTTCGTGTTTCTTCCAATGCATGTGCATGTTTAGAATCACACCTCCAAAAACTCCTCTTCTTCCAATAGGTACATAATTAGATCTCTTTTGACCCATTTTCTTTATATAAAATCGTTCCTCACCAGTCAGATCGTGTGGTTTCACCATAGGACCCTGAACTTTAGGAACTTCATACCGCTTTAACCTCTCAATCAGCAATGCTTCCTTAATCCTGGCCTGCAACAAAATATGTGCAACTCAAACTGAATAACATATGAAAAATTGCCAACATCAATGAAGTTGAAAACCATCTCCTCTAATCCCAAAAAGAAAAAAAAGAAATCCTTTCTTTTGAAGTGAGCGAACTTTCCCCGAATACATTGAATAAGCTAGACCTTAACATTATAGACCCATGTAACATTCTGAAACAGTTCTTTTTTGCTTACGTTTTCCAGCTTGTTCTTGATTCTCTCTGCTGCATTTGGAAATTTCTGTTTCTTCTTCCCCTTGACACGCAGTTGACGAGGGTCTCTCTTATTTGCTGCTTTTCTTTTCTGCTTTGATCTCATTCGCTGCATCTTCAACTTTTTTTTAGTTTTCCACTTCTCTTTTTTTGGAGGATCTACTTCATGTGTTTCAAACTTTGGTTTCCCTTGGGATACGACAAGATTCACAGAACCATGGCTCAAATTTCTAAATCCCAACAAAGGTTTTGAGATGTTGGCTTCAGGAAAGTTTTTGATTTGGGAGAAAACAGTGTCAGGGATCTCAAGAATAGGTCTGCAAGAAAAATATATGATGGAAACAAATTAGAATTCAACCAGAAAACTCATCAAAATTTAATAAATCCATACTGTAGATTCTGAACTATTTCCTTCAAAATCAAACACAAGCTATTACCTTCCAATCTAGAACCTGCTAGGCCAGGTTAAATTATAAAAGCATAACAAACGAGAGGAAACAAAACAACAAAGAAATTTATCAGTAATGTGCAAAATTGAAGTAAAGGGGGTTGGAAATTGCTCTTCAAAATAAAAACACATCGATATTCTAGTAAAGAAGATGGAAGAAGCTTGAATGAATAGTACCTGAAAGACAGTTGGTTGAGAGATGATGATCTGAAAAGCAGAGAAGCTCTGCGAAGATTATGAAACAAAGATTTGGCCATATATCTTTCTTATATCAAATTCATTAACATGCTACCAATACTTCCATTTGAAAATGCTGCAAAACAAAAAGGAATCAGTAAATATAAATTTAAGAAAGAACGGGAAATTGCCAAAAATAAGAAAATTTTAGGAGGTTTTAAGGGTTTTAGGATACCTTTCTAAAATGTATGAGTTTTGAGGCAATTATTTGTGAAATGTCGCAAATGCCCTCGCTAAAGAAACCCCTAAATTTTCAATCGACCTTCTCCTTCTTCCCCTCTCCATCACTCGGATTGGCTGACTCTGACCGCCGGCGACTTCGACGGAAGGTGAACACGATTCAGACCCCAACGCCCGTGACTACCCAAACGTTCGAAGGATTCACCGGCCAGAGCTCTGATGTTGTCTCCGTTCAATGAAGCCGCCGCCAGTTTTTACCTCACTTTCGTGCATAGCCTATCTAATAGTGAGGTTGCTGATAGCCTGATTTAGGGGAATTTCTGCCGTATGCGTGAGAAGAAGATAGAGATTCACCAAATTGAGATTTGTAGGGTTTTTTAACTTAAGGGACAATCTGGACTTTTCATCTCTTATTTGTCCAAAAGCATCCCATAAATCTTTTCTCCTCCCACCATTCTCCCGGAAATTATCTGCAACTCATTAACTCAAAACAAGCTGAATCAAAATCCTGAAACAAACCTGTCATGCACAACTTTCGATTCAAGATCTTTTAACAATGGAAACAAATTTATTTCATAAATAGTTAAATAACTCCATAAATTAACAGCTCCAATGCAACAGCTCAAACGTCAATTACACGAAAATTTTCAAATAACCTGAGCCGACACAATCACAGTTCAGTTAAGTGACTGGGTTCCAACAATTTCTGAATTCCCCTATGCATTTTTAACTATAACGTCATTCCAACAGGAAGAAAAATAAGGTAATATCAGAAAATTTGAGGTTTGGATATAATCCCATTATCTCTACATTATTTCAGAAGAACCCACCAAAATCCAAATCCCCTGTTTGGATACCCAATTAATCAAATAAAATCACAATTTCAAGTTTCCCAAACTAAAAAGAATTGTAAACCCAGAAAAAGCGTTGTCCCTAAAAGAAACATGAATACAAGAAATGAGGCACGAGAGAGAGTAGGTGCGTGTGAAAAAAACCATCGGAAGCAGTGGGAGAGAGAATCGACGGCAGTGTGAGTTGTGAGAGATACAAGTGGGGAAGAGACTGACGGCAGTGAAGTGAGAGGGAGAATCGACGCTGAGAAAAATCCCAAAGCAATCAGCACTTCAGCAGTCGGTTCCAAGGCTTCGAACCGACAGATATCGAATGACTCGGTCTAGTTATTTAGCTCCGGTTTAATCATTACTTTTTATAAAATAAACCGAACTTTTTTCCCACCAGATAAAGTTAAAAAGGAAAAAAGGGAAAAAGGTATACGTGAGTGAATTGAAAGTGAGAGAGTGATCAATTGGTGTAATTAAGAAAGCGTGAAATTGCAAAGTGATAATAAACGTGTAAAACCAAGTGATAATTAACTAAGAAACCCAAATCATGGGACCATTATAGTCTCACTGTATATTGAAAAGAAAGTTAGCAAAAGACAAAACATAAAACTCTATAATACGCGACACTATTGATTTTCCTTTTCATAACACTTTTATTCAAAAAGTAGGCTCACAAATTTGGCTCTCTTGTGGTCTTTTTCAATATCATTTCCCACTCCACTAATACAACCGTGAACAACACCCAACAAAGCTCCTTCTTTTCCAAGGAGCAAGAAATGACCATTATTGATCATTCAAAAAGTCTATCAATTACGCGTCCATTTGGTCCATGTGAGAAGTGCACCAATGGCCATTATTTCTCTAAATTCCATCTATTTCTAGCCAAATGTGTTTATATAGATAAATAATAGAGAAAGAGACTGGAGTGATCAATTGGCAGTTTTGGGGGGGAAAGAAGAAAGAAATGGATGATCAGAAGGTAAGTGTAGTGAGTTTGGTTGTAATTCATGTGGGAATACTATTATTCTCAAGTGTATTGGGTGCTCCTTTAGAAGATGAAATTAGAAGCTTGCCAAGCCAACCAAGTGATAGTAAGGCAAATTTCAAGCAGTTTGGTGGGTATGTTACCATTGATGAGAAACAGGGGAGGGCTCTGTTTTATTACTTTGTTGAAGCACAAACCCAGCCTACTTCTAAGCCTCTTGTCTTGTGGCTCAATGGAGGTAATTTCTTTCTGTTTTTGGATTCGGTGGATGAATGACTTAAATTTGAGTTGGAAATGAAATATGTCTTACTTCTCAAATTTTAAGTTTTTTTTATCTTATTTTTCTTATTTTTGTTCATGTCAGATCCACTTTAACCATTAAAATGAAATCTTGTACGCATAGATTGGCCTTTCGTTTCCTCTCACTCTCTCTTTTGGTCTCATCTCTCTCACTCACTTGTAGTCTCTTCTCTATTCTCTATTCTCTATTCTGTTCTTCCCTCTCTCACCCATCACACCAAACCTCGATCTCTTCGATTATTTCTTTTTCTTGAAAAATCATAATGCGAAAGTTCTTTTTTTGTATGATTAGATGAGTGGGAAAGAATTATCTCAAATTTAATGCATGATTTGTTGAATAATCAAGATTAAATGGTCAATATAGAAGGCTTGATTGAAAAGTTTGGTTTTCTTTTTCCTAAATGGTAGGTCCTGGGTGCTCTTCTGTTGGAGCTGGAGCTTTCATAGAACATGGGCCCTTTAAAATTAATGGAGAAACTCTAGTGAAGAATGAGTATAGTTGGAACACAGGCAAGACATATTTGAATTGTTTTTGTTTTGAGGATTATTTATTTAGTAGATGACAACAAATAAAGTAGCATGATTTAGTGAGTTAGTGAATCATTGATGTTGTTGGCTTTGTTTAGAAGCAAACATGTTATATGTGGAGTCACCAGCAGGTGTTGGATTCTCATATTCTTCTAATAAATCTTTCTACTCCAAAATTAACGATAAAATTACAGGTACTATATGTTTATTTAAATAAAATAAAATGATTGAAATGATGTGATATTAAAATGATCTGAAATGTGGGTTTGGTGATTAGCAAGAGACAATCTGCTATTTCTTCACAATTGGTTCGCCAAATTTCCCGAGTACAAGAACGCAGATTTTTACATTACTGGAGAGAGCTACGGAGGTATTTTCTTAAATTAGTTTCTCTATTAGTATAAGAAAAAGTCATTATCAATTACTGTTAAGTTAAATTTACTTAGACTATTACGGTGTTATAGCTCATACCATTTTCTTTGTCGATTGTGCTTTCACTGAAGAAACGACCTTATAAATACTTTTACAATAGTAATAGTATGATATTGTTCACATTAATTATTGATAGATCAAATCCAACGAACATATTCTATTTATGTTAACTTTGCACCATGTTTGACTTATGACAACAGGACACTACGTTCCCCAATTGGTCCAGCTCATTCTCAAGTCCAAAGCCAATATCAAACTAAAAGGAATTGCCGTGAGTATAAAAATTACAATATATATATATATAAGTGGCAATTCCAATTAAACCTTTTAAATAGTGTTAAAATTGGAGCCTCAAGCTTGGTAGAAATGGAGCGTTCAAATTTTACACACATTTGTAAATATGAGAGTTCAGTTTTTACGATAGAAAGTTTGAAAGTATAGTTACAACGAGTGGTTTCTAATTTAATTAACTTTCAGTTGGATCCCTATAATATAATATAACGAAATTTGAAGTTCAACTCTAATGAGGGGATGTGTATTATGGGTGCAGATAGGAAACCCACTTCTAGACTTGGTGAATGACTTCAACGCTAGAGATGAATATATGTGGTCACACGGCGTCATTTCCGACTCAGCTTATATACTTTTGCGTTCAGTATGCAATACTTCACGGTTTTATCAAGAGATCTTTCAAGGCCTCATTTCTTCAGATTGTATCTTTGTTTTTTCTGAGGTTTCCAAGCAACTTTCTCCCCTCATAGATGATTACAATGTCATCGGTGACGTTTGTTCCCTCACTGCCAAATCACAGCCTTCCGTTCTCCTTCATCCACTTTCCTCTTTCATCACTAAATCTGTTTCACAACGCCACCTTCTAAGTCACCCTCAGGTGAGATTAATTAATTAAGTACCTCTAACAATTTACACATATATATACAAAATTACCTAAATTTCATTATGATATTAAGAAATTGTTAATTGGTACTAAAATGTTGAGGTGTGTGTGATGATCAGGAAAAGGTTGGTATTGACAGAGATGTTTGTTCACAAGAAAATGTAGCAAAGTATTTAAATAGAAACGATGTTCAAAAAGCCCTCCACGCCAAACTTATTGGAGTCGATCAATGGAGTGTATGCAACAGCAACAACTCGTAAGTTAGTTAATTAATTATATATATTAATCTTTGAAGTTAATTAGAAATTAAAGAATAAAATATCTAATTAATTAATCTGCAGAGATTGGCATTATGATCTTAAGAATTGGCTTATACCTACGATTGGTGTCGTTGGCTCACTTGTCAAGTCTCAAATTCGAGTCTTGGTTTACAGGTATTAATTAATTAGAGAGAAAATGACCTTATTACTAAAGGTTCATCTTCTCATGACCATCATCTACTACTTTGACATATGTTACGTTATTGTTAAATTCAAAATTTGAAATTGATAAGTAAATTTAAAGTTTATTAATACATTGTTTACTGTTTACAGTGGTGATCAAGATTCAGTCATTCCATTTACTGGAACAAGGACATTGGTGAATTCATTGGCAAAGTCATTGGGTCTAAATATAACTACGCCTTACAAAGTTTGGGTCGTGGACAACCAAGTTAGTATTTATGGCTCGTTTGATGATAATTTACGTGGAAGTTCACATTTTATTTACTTTGTTTTCAATTTTTAGAAACGAAATTTGTGGTAATGAACTATTCTTATTTCTTATATTTTTATTCTTCGTAAACATTTCCAATTAAAAGTTCGAAAACAACACAATTCATTTTTTTTCTTTTTTTTTTTTTCTTCTAGTATTATTTTAGAAAGTTTTAAAAAATAGCAAATTTTACAAAATATTTACAACTTATAGCAAAAAATTTAAATTTTATCATGGATAGAAGTTTATGATAAAATTCAAAATTTTGCTATAGCTTGTAAATATTTTGATTTATTTTTTTATTTTTGAAGATGCCTCTATTATTTTTTCAAAACATAAATATTTGTATTTTTAGATCATTTTTACCACCATTAATTTCTTTAAAATTAATAAATGACTAAGATGAGTCATTAAATCTTTTATTTTAACATTGATTTTTTGGAAAAATTTGTTTGAAAATATTTATATAAACTGCGGACTATAATTATCTGGATCTATGGTTGATAGAAAGGAAAAGTTTATTATATTTGTAAATATTTGGTATTTTAAAAATGTTAGTTTATAATAATTATTGATCCTAAAATTACTATCCCTAGTAATTATATTAAGTACTTGGTTTATTATGTTAATTATATTTGAAAATGAGAGTTGATTGTGTTTATGGGGTGATTTGATAGGCTGGTGGGTGGAGTGAAGCTTATGGGAAGTTTCTATCCTTTGCAAGCGTAAGAGGAGCTTCTCACTTGGCTCCAGAGACTCAACCCAAGAGGACTTTGGCGCTTTTCAAAGCATTTTTGGATGGAATTTAATTACTTCTTCAACAAATGTGACCCTTTCCTTCTTCTTCTTCTTCTTTTCTAATTTTGGGATATTCATATGCAATATAGCACCCCCAAAGGCCAAAGAAGCAATCTATATATTATTTAAATAAAGCAAACATAAATTTATTGGATTACGGTGGTATATCCAAAATTTTATGTAATATTGGTTAACAATAATTTGGTTCAAATTCTATTTTAGTCTCTGAACTTTCTTATTCTATATTGGTCCCTAAACTTTTAGAAATATATGTTTTAGTCTTATAAACAACTTTCAAAGTTTATAAACTAACCATTATTTATTTATTTATAGTTATATAGTGGGGAGGGAATATGAAATGACAATAAATTGTTGATAGTAATCAATTACTCATATATCATTTTTTTTGTATGTACGTAATAAGTATGTATCAATGGTAGACGATAAACACGAAAATGTTTCTATTTGTGATAAACATAAATGTAGTCTAAGAAAACATATAGAAATAATTGTCCATTGAACAAAACAATAGTCTATCACTATCAAAGTGAGCTTAATTCAACAATGATTGACATGAATTTTCATTATGAATTTAAGAAGTTTGATCCTCATTTTCATCCCCACAATTGTTGCACTAAAAGAATAGCAAGTGAATGAAACAAAATGTGTTAGAAGGCCTTATTTATATGTGAGAATAGTTCTAGCTCTTAGAAGCATCTTAAAACAAGTAAGAATGATGCTACCAAGTTGTAGGAAAATGCTCAAAGCAACTTCACATAATTGTATCAAACTAGTGAGGTTTAAAAGGTCACTTACCATTAAGAAAACTTATAAAAATAAACATAATGTCAACTCGACATCTTAAATGCCTACTTAACATGTTGAATGGAAAATGCCTTGTCTAAAAATTAAATCCTAAATAGATAAAGAAAAACTAGTTTTTTTCTTATTTTTTTACATGTTTCTAACTAACAAGGCTTTGAACTTTGATTGACTAAACAAAACTTCAAATTTCATGCCAATAGGTTCAATTTCTTGATTCCTTTGAACTTGAATGATGTAAAGTTTATCAATAATAGATTTCTATCTCTGATAGACTCTTATGGTTTATTAGAGATAAACTAATATTTATAACATAGACTATCAGTGATAGACTTTTATCATTAATAAATTTTGACAGATTTTTCTATATTTATAATTTTGTAAAAGTGTTGTTATATGCTTGATTATTTTGAATCAAATTACTTTCCACTATACCTATAATAAAATTCTGAAAATGGGCTTAGAATTCAAGCAGAGATAATCAAAGCCCATGGGTAATGACCATTAACAATGAGGCCTATCTCGAAAAGCCCATAAAGTTTTGGTGTGAGAGGTCCAATGAGTATTCTTCTTTCTCAGCTTGCAGCTCGTCCATTTTCACTCTCAGGAGCAACCGTAAAATGGGAAGGCCTCAAAGAAAGAGCGGAGGCGGAGCCACCGGCGGTCACGATCAACTTCACGCCGCAGCCAGAAACGGCGACTTGAGTTCCGTCATTTCTATTTTGGCATCTAACCCTTCGGCTGTCAATTCCAGAGATAAGCACTCCCGGACTCCGTATCCTTATGTTTCATCCTATTAATTGTTATTTCCAGATAATTTTTTATAATTTTGTTCGAATCATCATCACTTCGTTCTCCTTTGCTCAAATACATGGGATGCTTTCAGTTATAGGTTTGTTTGACTCAGTTTGAGTTTAATTAAATTGAAGTTGCTTAGGTTAGGTTGGTTTAAGTAGCTTCTTAGTGGTTGTTTCTAGGTTAAATCAACCGTACAAATCCAAGTAAATTAATTTCTAAAATTTATCTTTATATGAGGATATTTTATTATCCACCCAAGTACTCGTTTTTAGGTCTTGTATCCTTCAATAATATTTGGAAATTAATATGGTTTGTTCTGTTTTTTCTTTTTTTGGATTATAAATTTTAGGGTAAGTTAATCAAAAAATCTAAATCAATCTAATGCAGTAATGCTGTATGGTGATTAGTGATTGAATTGAGTTTTGCCATAACCAGAGTTATTTGATGAATGAGTTTGAGTATATTCACTGAATCCAAAAGACATCTATATGTGTGTGTGTGTGTGTGTAAGTAAAGTTCCACTATTATTATCCATGAAGGAGGAGAAACCCATATGTAAATGTAATCTCTCAATTAAAAAAATTTCCTTCAAATGTGTTTTTTTCAAGCCTGTCACTGGCTTAATGAGAAGAGTCCGATAACTTTAGTTTGTCTCTTGATGAGTGGTTTTCAAGCTTTCATTGTGAGAATTCGGGTGGATTCTTGCCTCACGGCTATTATGAAATCTATGCTTTGTGAATTAATAGGGAGAGTAGATAATATCTAAACTGTCAAGAGATGGGTAACAGGGCGTACAGAACATTCTGAAAGAAATTTGGTAAATGATTGTCTTTGAATTTTGCTGTTGCTCTACAAAAACTGTATCTCTTCATTCATTATTCCCTCTACTGTTGATAGCCTAGCTCGTCACTTCATTATATCACAATAGGGAGGGGATGCACTGGTTCTCCTATTATTTGATAGTTTATCCTGAAAAAGCATGTTGGGACATTATTTCTAAAGATTAAAAAACTTGGAATTGTATTCCTGCTTGCAACTAATGAACAGAAATTTTGGAATTAATGCTGAATGATTCAAACACGAACACAGCTAGTCGGGACAACTTTTATTGACTAATTGCTAACACTAAATGAATGAAGGAAAATTTTCCTCAATTTACCTGCTGCCATTGAATAGTAAGACGTTGTTTTGTAACTTAAAACTAGTTCTTTGGGAAAATTTCATTTCTTACCTTGTATAGCTTAGGGAGTTAATTTTAACATTTCAACTTTTAGTTTCATCAAATTAAACTCTATACTAAAAGAGGTCAACTATTGCCCTCAATGAGTTCTTAACAAGTTTTATCTTACTAAAAGTGTTCTTTGGGATGTTTGGGGAAAAAAATCCCAATTCTACCGCAGGAAAAATAGAAAATAATGGAGATTAAAATAAAACAACAAACTAAGGAACACAAGAACTTATGTGGAGAACTTCAAACCAAAGAAAAACTAGAGTCTACTAGGAAAAAACTTCACTGTTTGAAAATTTGTTACAATCACATTAAATCTCTCCCCCATCCCAATTACAAGAACACTAACTCAAAACTCAAAACTCAAAACTCTTGTATCATTCACACCTTTTTCTCCACTCTCAAACTATAGAGTACAAAAAGGAAATTGAACTAGAGTTAGTACACTCATGTTTAAGGTAGAAACCCGAGTCATAGGCTGATTTTATAGCGTTTGGAGTCCATCACATTCTTGAACCTTTGCAATGTGGGACAACATACTCTTCTAGTATTTTACCCAAAAATCTACATGTGCTCTCTTTTTGTGGGTACAAGGTAAACCAATCCTGTTTGAATGCTTTTCAATTTTCAACCAGGTTTGAATTTCATTGTAGATTCTGGGAGCTTTTTTACCTTCTTGATTTTGTGGCTTGGTTCTGGCAATTTCATGGTTGAGTTTGAGCATTTTTGTACTTTGAAATCGAATGATTTGGTGGTTCAATTTTATGGGTGTGTGGTATGGTTGATTTGTGTGCAATTTTCAAATATTGTTTTAAGAAAGTATTTCACTTACTCAAGTTGAAGGTTTGACCGGATGAAATTGAAAGTTCAATGTTAAAAATTGTAAGGAGTAAAATTGATACATTCTCAATTTTTTCCCAAGAAACTCTGCTTGTAGAGTTTCTGCTAGGGCAGAGTTCCCTGGCTTATTAATGCTGATTGTATTAAATGGTGTATTCAAATTCTTGAAAGTCTTCTTTACCTTATGTTTTAAACTTTATCACAATGCATGATGCTTGACAGGTTATTAAGTTTCTCTTATCTTTTCAATGTCATGATTTCTGCTGGCTTGACTGAGCTAGCACTTACTTCTAGCATCCCAGCCCTTCAACTGTGTTTCCTTCACTTTAGCGAACTTTGGATTATAGACTGCATTTGGCAGCATGGTCTGGGCAAGCAGAGGTTATAAATTATCTATGCAAGAACAAGGCTGATGTTGGAGCCGCTGCCATGGATGATATGGCTGCTATACATTTTGCATCTCAGAAAGGACATTTAGTAGTAGTTCGTACTTTGATCTCATGTGGCGGATCGGTAAAAGCTTCTTCTAGAAAGGGTATGACCCCACTGCACTATGCTGTGCAAGGTTCGTATTTGGAGCTTGTTAAGTACTTAGCAAAGAAAGGTGCAAATTTGAGTGCTAGAACAAAGGCAGGACAAACCCCTCTTGATTTGGCTAGTAATGAAGAAATCCGCTTGTTCTTGGAAGAATACGAAAAATCATCTAAGAAAGAAGAGCTAAAAGATAAAGGGAAACCCGGGAAAACTCATTCACAGCCAACATTATCAGGAGAAGATGAGTCACCCTCTCCAAAGGCCAACGAGACTGAAAATGAAGAAGATCCAGGAGTTGGGCAGTCAAAGAAGCAAAGTGATGAAGAAGACCGAGGGGACGAGCAATCGAAGAGGAAGAGTGATGGGACTATTGGTGAGGAAATCCTTTCAAAACCGAAGAAGGTGAAAGTCGCCCTTGGCCATCTTCTAACATCGGATGACACACAGGAGGACGATGAAAACTCATAAAAATGGTGTGGAGTGTCGCGTGTAACCAGCATCATTGTAATAACATTAACACACCTAATCCTTACAGTCCCTTCTCCATATGTTTACTATCAACTCCATGATTTTACCTATGTGTCTAATCTTCACATCAAAGGTTTCATAGATGTTATCTCTCACTAACATTATTTCTTTTCTTAAATCTAGTCCATTAGATTGTTATCGAAGGTTTGAATTTGAGCAATAAATGGTTAATAAACTAACCTTAATTCGAGAGATTTTAACGTACAATTTCATATTTGTAGACGTCAGTTTCTTCTTAGTGACATGGAGTCCCGAAATGGAATGGAAATAAGATAACAATTTTGATCGAGGTAGAAGATTAAGCAATATAAAACATGATTTGTTTCCCTTAACTTTTAACAGGATTTTAACCATTTCAAAAATTACTTTAAAATAATATGCATTTAGATAATCTCAAACAAAGAAGACATATAATCATTGTAATCAAATTTAACGATTGAATTAATTAAACAAAAAGAAATGAATAAAATCAAGGATTGAAAATTGATAAATGGGATAAACAAAATAGCTAAAATGCCGGCCAAGGGCTGCAATGATCATAGAGATGAAAGGCCAAGAAGAAACAAGAAGGGTTGAACAAATTGACAAAAACAAACTATTTTGCACATAAGGAGATTAACGCCGGCTATCCTTTTTCATTCTTTGAAAATGACAACCCAAACAGCATCAAAATATATGTTATATTGCTTCTCTGCTCTAATCCAAAACTTGCACATAATAATAATCAACTTTTCCAACAACAAACATAAAAACACATCAACTTTTTTTTTTTTAAAAAAAAGAAGCATACAACTAGCTAGTTGGTACAATCGACCACGAGGGGTCGAAACAACTTATAGAACGATGTTTCGTACGGAGAGTTGGGTTAAGTGGATGGTTCTTATAAACCAAGGAGTTGATGCAAATAACGGTGTGAGAAATGAGTGAGTTTATCCCCTTTGCGAAAATCCCTAATTATCACACATAAGCAGTATTTGTGTTGTATATAATTATGTTTAGTTATTTGTATATTGAGTTTATTTTAAAGACGAGAAGAACTATTGTTACTACAAACGAGAACTCGAACTCGTAAGTATTTTTTTTAATTCAACCATGTAAGTTGGAGAATTCAAATCTCTAACATTTTAGTAGACAATACATGTTTTAACTAGTTGAATTATGTTCATATTGACATCTAAGCTAATATTAAGGCATATAGATTTTTATAAACTTCGAAAATTTAACATTGTAACATTTGTTGGGTAAGTCAAATACCACTATCAATACATAAATCCAAATTCAATGTTATTGATGATGCCATCCAACAAAAGGTTTAAGGGAAAAAGCCAACTTAAAGGCAACAACATTGAAGCAAAGTTAGAAAGTATATATATCATATAAGTAGATGAGCAGTATTTAGTTTATGCTAAGGCAAAGAAACTAAAGAGTTTGTGACATCTATCTAACACAATAATAATGCATAATTATTACTGTAAGCAATGGAGAAAAGAGAGCATTTTTGGGTTAATTATGTTGTTATTGATTCAACAAAATATGTTTAGATTTGGAAAGTGTTTTGAAGGTGATTTGATAAAGAGCTTGCCAGGACAACCAATTGTTAATTTTAAACAATTTGGAGGTTATATTACCATTGATGAACTGCAAAGCAGGTCTCTTTTTTACTACTTTGTTGAGGCCCAATCTGATCCCACTTCAAAGCCTCTTGTTCTTTGGTTAAATGGAGGTGATTTATTCTCTGTTTTTCTATAATTCCTTTTTTTTTTCTTTTTTTTTTTTCAATTTGTATTGAAATGTTTGGGGTTTAATATATATATGTTTTGTTTTGCTTTATTAGGTCCTGGTTGTTCATCACTTGGTGCAGGAGCTTTTATTGAGAATGGTCCTTTTAGACCAAAAGGAGATGTTTTGATTCTCAATGAATTTAGTTGGAACAATGGTTTGTATTATGTGTATATGCCTTTTTCTCAACTCTCTTTGTTTTTGAATAATATTACTTACTAATGATATGTTACTTATTTGTGGATTTGATTTGCTAGTGGCAAATGTATTATATCTTGAATCTCCGGCTGGAGTTGGCTTCTCATTTTCCAAGAATACCACATTCTATGATACAGTTAATGACAAAATCACTGGTGAGTTTTCTCATTATAAACGTTGTTCCAACATAATGTTTATTAATATAAAGAAGATGTGGATCGATAAATTATTGTTTGGATTCAATATTTATTTGATACAGCACAAGACAACATTGTTTTCTTGGAACGATGGTTGGAAAAATTTTCAGAATATAAGAACAGAGAATTCTACATAACAGGAGAAAGCTATGCTGGTCATTATGTTCCACAGCTTGCAAGACTTATTGTTCAATCCAAACTTAACATTAAACTCAAAGCAATTGCTGTAAGTCATATATATACCCTACTGCTACTACTACTTATCAAATTATTATCATTCTTTTAGAATTATTTGTTTGTTTTTTCTCAGATTGGCAATCCACTATTGGAATTCAACACGGATTTCAATTCAAGAGGGAAATATTTGTGGTCACATGGAGTAATATCTGAGTCCACATTTGAGCTTCTGAATACAGTTTGTAGCATTTCTCAAATCGTAAGAGAGGGTATCAATGGGGAGATTTCAGATGCATGTTTTAGTATCAATGATTTGATTGCTCGAGAGATGTCTCCTTTTATAAATGAATATTCCATCAATCTTGATGTTTGTTTGAGTGGTGATCAAACGCAAACAGCTCTTTCAGCTCTCCATTCTTTCACTTTCACCAAACAATTAGGAGATGATCGATCTAATGCAAAAACTACTTCCTCCACCCCTCTCCCACAGTTCTCGGTTCGTAATTTCTTTACTTTTAATACTTTGTTCATCTCTAATCTTTCAAAACTTTCCATTTCACCACACCAACGTCTCTCACCACTTTTGTATATGTTTTAATTCAATGTTATCAAACGGTCAATCAACAACCCAAGAGTTTTGATGACAGGGGGATGCAGGAAAGGTAGATGTTTGTATAGGGAATGAGATAGATGCATATCTAAATAGAGTGGATGTTCAACAAGCTCTTCATGCTCAATTGGTTGGAGTTTCTACTTGGTCCCTTTGCAGCGAGTTAAGTTGTTCATCATTTTTTTTATTTAATTCTTTCCCCTTTTTTCTTTTTCCAATTTAATCATACTACTTTTTCTTTTTAAATTTTTGCATTCAATGATATATCTTATAGTTATTGATTTTGTTTATAGCAGTATTTTGGACTACGATAGGACCAATTTATTTGTACCAACCATTAACATTGTTGGATCACTTGTACGTTCTGGAATAAGAGTTTTGGTCTACAGGTAATTATTTCAATTAATTCAATTTAATCATAATTCGATGTCAAACACCATTTACATTAATATGATTTCACTGTTTAATTTTATACATGTAAAACCTACTCTCATTTATATGCATTTCCATATATTTGTTATCTACTTATTTGCTTATATTTTTTAAAAATGAAACCAAGTGTTGATTACTAAAAACAATAATCTTCAAAACTTTTTCTTAGACTTTAACTAAAATTTGAGTATTTTTCTTAAGATATATATAAAAAAATACAATAATAGAGAAAAATAAAGAAAGCAAACACATAAATTTCAAAAATAAAAAATGAATCATTAAGCTTAAATAATTATGAAACAAGCCAATAAAATTAGTAAACATTTTTTTTAAAGAAATGAAAATAAGAGCAATTATAGGAGAAAAAGATTAAATTTGGAGTTGTGTGAGTAAAAATAAGAAAAATTATTTTAAATATAAAATTTCTTAAAATATTTATAAATATGACAAACTTAAGCCAGATAAACCAGAAGAGACTGCTATATGTATATGTCATAATATATATGGATACAAATAGTAGTCTATCACAATCTATTGTAAATAGACTGCAATATTTCACTATATTTTGTAAACAATTGAGTTTCTTTTGGTATATTAGAAAATAATGAATTGTTGATAAAATTTGACAGTGGAGATCAAGATGCAGTAATTCCATTACTTGGAACTCGAACTTTGGTAAATAAATTAGCAAAAGCTTTGAGATTGAACACCACTCTCCCTTACTCAGCTTGGTTTCACAATCATCAGGTAATTAAATTCATATATCTTTCCCGTGGTTTACCACTTTTGTAACAATCCATCGACTTTTGTAATAGTTATTTATTGTGTGTGTGGTGTTAGGTTGGAGGATGGGTAGAAACATTTGGAGAGAAGAACAATCTATCATTTGCAACCATTAGAGGAGCTGCCCATCAAGCTCCTTACACTTCACCAGCAACATCTTTAACACTTTTTACTGCTTTCCTCCAAGCTAAAAACCCTTGATTAATAATTCATACACACATTATTATCATTAATTTGTGTGTGCTTTCATTTTTCAATAACTAAAGCATTTAAATGATAATGCTTCAACTTTCCTCACCTTACCGTTATGGATATTTTTATTCAATTTACCTCTTCTAACTCATATATCAACAAAATATACACATAATGGATTTTTCTTTCCCTTTTCTTCTCTACCATAGTTGTATATAATAAACTATTATATAAAGGTTAAAGATGTGTAAATGGTTATGGTTCAATTGATAGAATTAAACTAATTATAGTATGGACTTCTTAAGAAGTTGAATAGAAGTAAATTGAATGTTTTGGAGGCATAGGCAGGCGTGGCCACACAAATGAGTGTTACAAATTCATGTGCGGCAATTGAATAGTTGAATGAAAAAGTTAAGCAAATAAAAACTACGAGACCTCTGACCGTCTCAACCCAAGCAAATCAACACACACAAGCACCCCTAAACCCGTTTCTCCGGAATGCGTGGGGTTTATGCGGAGCGCAACGGTCTGGGTCTGGGTCTGTCTTCTCTTCTTCTTCTTCGTCTTTGCCGTTTCATTGCTCTCTTTCTCTATATATTACTTTTCTTTTCTCAAGTTTCTCAACCTTAACCAATTTCTCCCTCTGAATGCTCTTTTCCATCTCAAATTTGCCCATGAAGTCTGTTTTGCAATTCTGGTCTAGGACTTTCCTTCATTCATTCTTCAGGTTTTTTTTTTTTTTTTTAATTTTTTATTTTTGTTGCATCTATCTTTGTTCATAAGTTGAGGGATAGTTAATCAAACCTCTTCCATTTAGATTGGAATGGATTTTTAAGAAACCCCACCACTTTTGGATGAACATTTTTGTCTCATTTCTTATTTCAATGGGCTCATTGTTCAGCTGAACTGACTCAGGCTTTCCTTAGCCTTGCAGTCAATCAGAGTAGGTTGAGAGTTGCAACATTGATACGACCTTTGCAAAAGAATGCAATGTCGTCGAGGTTGAATCAATCCTCTGTACCTTTATTCACACAGATTTCAGAGCCTAGCAGGGCGGGGAGAGGTATAAGTGTGCGAAGGAATTTCAATGAGACTGTTGTCCAGGTTGTGAGATGGTTCTTGTTTGAGTATATTTCACTTACCTATTATGCGGCGGCTCTTGGTTATTCTGATTCATGGATTTTACATATAGGAACATGATTGTAAAGTGGACATTCAAAGTTTTAAGGATGACCCGTCGAAAATTGAGGCTATGACGGTCCAAAAACTGAGAATGACATTAAGGTGCTGGAGTTTGTGTGCTGCAGCTGCTATTTCAAAGCACAAGCGCATCCAGTTCTGGAGTCAGTTTGTAACCGTCTAATAGAATTGTAGCTAACTTTCTTATTTATCATTTATGTTCACATTTTTCAGAAGCGTGGGTCTTCTAGCCAAAGGGCTTAAGCGTGATCTTGTAACTGCACTGCAAAGCTTTGTGGAGAATGAAACAGTTGGTATGCATTATTTGTCTTCGAAGGTTGCATTTTCGTACTTCCAAAATTTTAAGTGCACTACTACTTGACGTGACTAGTGTTCTACACAATTGAAGATTTGTCAAATATCCCCACTTTTAGTGCTGACAATGATAAATGTAGTTAATAATGAAAGTAATATCAGTTTATAGTCTTTGTTCTCAAGCTATAGATCAAGTGATTAACAATCCTTGATTTTTATTGAATTGTAGAATGAGTGAGGAGACTGAGCATATATCTGATGTAGGTGGTTTTATTGATGCAGTAGAAAATCATAGAACACAACAGACAGAGAGAAATTCTAATGTATCAGCTTCTGATGGTGACACTGTGAAAGCTGAAACAAAAATCCTAACACCAAAGGAGAGGCAGTCAGCTGAATCTGACAAGGTTTCAAGTGGTGCAATAGGTAATGCTATCTATCCTTTGAACTCCTCTTTCTTATCTTTAGCATTATTTTTCCCCTTATATACCTCAATACATGTACTTGACTACTTTGTTTTTTTACTGGTACTGTACACTGACAAAAAGAAATTCTTGCATAAATGGTTTCATTGTAGGCAGTAACCCATCTAGCAGAAAGAGAAAAGATTCCTCAGAAGTTGTTTCCAGCATTGTTAAGCAAGAGGATGGAGTAGAGGGGATGCAAAATGAACCATGGGTTGTTCTTGCTCATAAGAAGCCTGAAAAAGGTTGGATCCCGTATAACCCAAGAATCATGAGGCCTAAACCTCTTTCCAAGGATACAAAATCTGTGAAAATTTTATCTTGGAATGTCAATGGGTTAAGAGCCTTACTTAAGGGGTCTTCAGCAGTGGAACTTGCTGCAAGGGAAGATTTTGACATATTGTGCTTACAGGAGACCAAATTGCAGGCAAGTAGATTAATTCCTATTTCACTTCTACATTTAGTAAATTCTATTATATACACTGGCGAAGTTTCAGGACGTTTGTTTTTAGATTGAATCATTTGTCAACATAAAATGATTTGCCTTTATCATTGAATTGTAATGAACTCAGGGTTTTGCAACAAGGGGGGAAATCATGTAATATTCATTTTTTATCTTTTTTCTTTGGGAGATCGTAATGAACTCTGGGTTTTGTGCAAGGGGAGAGGGGTGGTGATGTCTTTGGATGATATTTGGGAGGGATGAGGTTTAATGCTTCTTTATGGAAGTTAGTTTGCTGAATTTTTTGTAATTATCAGCTTAGTGTTATTCTTTTGGATTGGAGTCCATTCTTGTTTGTAGTTAGTAGGGACTTGTTTTTGTAGGCCCATTTCTTTCATTTTTTCAATGAAAGATAGGTTTCTTACCATAGAAAAAGGAAAGGAAAAAAAATAGTAACGTCTAGTTTGGCGGACTTTGCTTTTGGAGAGCAAGGGTGAAAATTTGAAGTATTCAATTGTTTATTCTAGCAATCTTCACTCGTCAGTATCCACATGCCATATCATAAAAAAAAATGTTAATTTTTCTTCCTTACAAACTGGACTTGAGTTATAATGTCAATTTCGTCTACAGGAAAAGGACATACTAAATATTACAAAATCTCTTGTGGATGGATATCATTATACCTACTGGACGTGCAGCGTTTCTAAACTTGGCTATTCTGGAACTGCAATCATATCCCGGGTATAATTTTCCTTTTCTCATATATGAACAACAATATCTGGACAAGAAAGAATAGCAAATAAACTTGTTATCTTGATCATCTAAAATGCATATATAATGATTAATGAATCACGATCAAGTCCTGGATCCTGTTTGTGATGACCAATTTATGGTATTGATATTCAACTTATAATTTGATTCTGAAAGTTAGTGAGACAAAACCTTAGAAGTGAAGACCATATTCTTGGAAGATTTGGCAGTATTGACTATTGAGAGAGGAAGAAGGGGTTCAATTGGATGAAATTTGAAGTGTAGGGTAAAATTTGATACACCTTAGTACCTTACCAAGTTCATAGTTAAAATTGATCTTTTCCCATTATTTTTTTGTCATTCTTTTGCATATGCTTTATCTTGATATGCTTTCTGAAACTTGGAAATGAAGTCTATATATTATCAAATTAGACAAAATGATCACCTACTGGATGTCTAATGAGTAAGTTGTTATAAATTTTGATTTGACTATTGTGGTTGGTCTGATGAGATAGGCGAATTGTAAAGTAAAATGCTTTTGAAGCAGTTCGTGGTAGCTATCTTTTTAAGCTACTAAAAAATTTATGATTTTCTTGATTCTATAGGTTGTAGAGCCAGACAATAGTCATGTAGAGCAAGGCGATAGTTTTGTAGGTTATTAGTTAAGGTTTGAGTAAGTTGTTTCAGCTGATTTGTGAACAAATGATATATCTTTTGTTCCTTTTCTTTTGACACTGCTCTTTGCTTCATCATTATAACTTAAATTTTACAAGTTTTTTATTTCAGTGCCAAAAGATTCTACCACCTGCAGACGCTTTTAGCTACCGCCATGTTTTTTAAAAAACGTTTTCTTCACGGGTGCTTATAATCTGGTGAATAAACTTCTATTACAGATAAAGCCAATTTCAGTTAGATATGGTTTAGGCATATCGGAACATGATGGTGAAGGTCGGGTTGTGATGGTGGAGTTCGATTCTTTTTTCCTATTGAATGTTTATGTTCCTAATTCTGGAGACGGATTAAAGAGACTGGTATGACTTCCCAACTGTGGTTCTTTATTATAGTTTGGTTTATTGCATAGTAACATGAATTCTTGATATCATGATTCTGATTCTAATTTGAAGCTTCTTGTTGCCTTGCTATCTCTGTTGTCACAAGTCATACAGGGTTACCCAGTGGGATCCATCTCTCAGTAACTATATGAAGGTATGCCTTTTTATCTTTTCAGTTTACTTCTTTATCATTCCCAATTTGGCATAGTTAAGGTGAGTTTGACACGATTTTTTAATGGTGAAATTTGAAAAAGGACTTCTCTTCAAAAATTTTAGTGTTTCGATAGATAACTATGAGTGATCTTGAAAACTATAAAAATGCTTATGGGAGAGACACTGAACTAGTGTTTCCTCTAAAAGTGATTTTTAAACAACACTGGATGTTCCCAAAGTGTGATTGTGGGAGTGGTCAATGGGTGCTTTCAAAATAAGTACTTTTAGCAAACACATTTTAATCATAGGCACTTTATTGTAATTATTGAATAACAAACCAGTTTGATGTTTGGCCCTAGTCAAACACTTTAGTGAAATGTGCATTTTTACAAAGCACTTGAAGGTGATTTTGATTTTTGCCAAACATTATTTTTGTATTATTCTCAAATTTAGCGATTTTGATTGGGGGTGTAAAACATTGTTTAGTGCCAAAAAACAAAGCAATCAATTGATTGCTTTTTCAGTGTATGTATTAGCATTTATTGCTAACAACTTGTATAGGAGTTGGAAAAGTCGAAGCCCGTGATTTTGACTGGTGATCTAAATTGTGCACATCAGGAGATAGACCTCTATAATCCTGCGGTAAGCCATCAAATTTAGCTCTCTGACTTGTCTGAATCCTATAAAATGTAACTAAAATGCAAAATTCGTAAAGGCAACATGGCTTCATGCAAGCTCATTTAAAGCATGTGTTGCTTGTACCATTGGCTTTTGTTACCTTTCTTTATTTGTTGAACTTGTGTGCTTGGATTGAAAAGGGAAACCGAAAAAGTGCGGGTTTCACCAACGAAGAAAGGCAATCATTTGAGACCAACTTTCTGCAAAAGGGGTTTGTTGATACTTTTAGACAAAAGCATCCTGATGTTGTTGGCTATACATATTGGGGATATCGTCATGGTGGACGCAAAACAAACAAAGGTAACCAAAACTGCTTCTGTTTTTAATTCTCATGTCTTTTTTTTTTTCATTTGCTCCACTCTGTTAAAACTCAGCCAGCCCATCTGAAACAATGTGATCATCCTATGGGATTCCTCAACTATGAGTAAATTTGGAGACTTTCCAGTCTAGCACACTTAACTGAATAATTTTCTCTCGACATTTTTGCAACTAGAATTTTATCCTTTTTTATTATCAATTTTGAGCTCATTTTTTTGTGGGGCATTTTGTTTGCGGTCATCAGTGTGATAGTAAAACCGAAGTATGTATATATATATATATAGAAGAAGAAGATAGTAAAGTGAAAGGTTTTTGTGAAACAGGATGGCGGTTGGACTATTTTCTTGTATCAGAGAGGGTGGCAGAGAAGGTACATGACTCTTACATACTCCCTGATGTGGGAGGTAGTGATCACTGTCCCATTGGCCTTGTTCTCAAGCTTTAGCCTTACTTCTCCAAAAGAAAAAAAAAAAAAAAGGAAAACGCTCCCACTATATGAACAAAGGCTCATTTGGCAATCAATATATAGACCTTTTTGTTTCTCCCTCTCTCTCTCTCTCCCTTTTTTTGGTTTTCAACAATATATAGATTCATACGTGCATGATCCATTGCAACTTTAGTATACCATGAAAACATGTGTACTTCAAAATTTTTAATATACCACCAACATCTTGAGATATTTTGAAAATTGAATAGGTTTTTGAGAGCAAAGAGAAGATAGTGAACAAAAATAAAGAAGGAAAAAAAGGCTCATTATAGGTAGTAGAATGAGTTATAAACTCTTTTGAGTTCTATAACTTTTAAATTCCAATTATTGTATTTAAAGAATGTCGTATTTTACTTGAATTTTATGTGAATTTACAACGTATAAGGATGATTTTCATAAGCGGAAATCAAAAGTATAGATATAGATGGACACATTTTCACTTTTTAAAATGATAAATTATAAAACTAAAATTGAGTTTTTTTAAAGGCTGTAATCCTTTCTAAAATTATTTTATTTTTTAGTTTCTTTGGAAATTTATTATATCTTCTCTCAATATCTTACTATATGTAACAACATTTATGAGCAAAAGAGTTGAATTCTAGAAATATAAATAAATTTTTTAAAATTATTTATTTTAGTTTTCAAATTTTGGCTTAAATTATAACAAGAAATTTAGAGTTAAAAATGAAAAAAAAAAAAAAAAAAAAAAAAACTAACTGTCCTTATGATTTTGCTTCATCTTTTGTTCTTGAAAATGTCATCTTCCACCTTTAAATATCTTTCGTATTAGCTTTAAGTTAAAATTTGAAAACTATAAAAATAGTTTTTAAAAACTCATTTTTGTATTTGAAACTTGTATAAAAACTCTTCTACTAACATTGATACACCCCATAGGAAGAAAGTAAAAAAAATATATTTAATTTTAAAAAAATGAAAACTAAAAATCAAATAATTACCAAACAAAATTGACATCAAACCAAACCTACTACGTTTTTCTTTGATACAAAAACTCATAAAAAGTAGTATTCTAAACCCGACCTAAACTTCTATTTCTATGCCCACCAAATCTCTAATTAAACATTAAAAAGTGTTTATAAGTCTATGGATTATTTTGATCTTTCCATGTATAGTTTTAGAAAATCTATGAATTAATATAACATACAATTTTAAAACAAATAATCTTTTTCTTTTTTAAATGAAATTAAATGTGCTTTTCAATATATAGACAATGAAAAGATTTGATATTACAAGACACATTTTCACATAATACTGATAGAAGCTTAAAAGGGCACACATGTATAACTTTTCAAGGACTAAACTAATAATTTAACCGTAACCAGTTATGATCGTACCAACAATCATATTTTTATACCAACCAACCTTTTTTGTACCATCATAATATAGTTTATTCAGATTGATTGAAGGGCTTTACTTGTAAAGGCAAGACATTCAACCAACAAACCTTATATGTACCTAAACGATTGGCTTCAAAACTCATCAAACACTTATTTATTTATTATTTTCTAAAGAATCCAAAAACAGACACATGAAACCATTTTCAGTTACTAAACTTCCAGCTGAACAAGCCATGAAACTTCTAAAAAAGAAACCAACATGGCAACTACAAATTTACAGGGAAAGCTTTTTCTAACAAAATAAAAAATATGCCACAATATTGCTCATTTAGACTGTACTGTACAAAGGAATCGGGGGGAATGAACATATATATATATATATATATATACTATACTCACCGAAACTCAAGCCGTGCACAAAGAAAAGCAAACGACGCGTAGTTTGCCTGTTTTTGTATATTATATGATTTCTACCTGAAAGGTAACAAAGAATATAAGGAATGATAATATATAGACTCAATATTCACAAAACTGGTTTCTCCTGACTCCATTTATCCCATTGCTAGACCATTGTTGGTTTACTGGTCTATTAGGATTCGAATTCTTCCAACATTCAGGAGAATTATTAGGTTCATGAGCAAAATTTACTCTCTTCCTTCCTCCTCTCCTGCTGTTTCTCCAACCATTTTCCTTTTGATAGCCGTCGTAATGAAATCTCGATCCCTTGAATGTCGATGAATTGTACCAATTCCCACCCGAGTTTTTGCAGTTCACATCACATGTTCTCCAAATCCGATTCGTAAACCTATTGTCTGATTCTTTGTGATTGTGATTTTGATTGTAACTGGGGCTGTGAGTGTGATTATTCCCCCAATCATTCCAACCAACTGAATTATTCAAATACTCATCTCTCAAACCTACATTATTCTTGGTAGCAGAACTCATCTCCCAAGAGTTTTGTCCATCATCCACCTTCTGATCACAATTACCCGGCTCTGCTTTCGGTTTCTGAAGATCTTCTTTAGCTTCACCCCATCCGACGCATGTATATGACTGATACAAGCCAAGAGCCTCATACAAACTCGCAATCACTACATCTCCCTCCCTAACAGCCGGAGCAATCTGTTCTCTCTCCAAATCTAAGAGCAGATCAGGGTCAACATTACAATTCCAATCGATCTCATCGATATAAATGTCAGGATCAGGCAACGATATATCGCAAGGCAATCCATTAATTTCCGCCCAAAACCTACTCTTTGCATTATGAAACGCTTCTTCACCAGCCGAGTCATTCCATTTAACCACATTGTCATAAAGGTACATACACTTCTTAGTATCCAACAACTTCTTCCATGAAATCAACCCAACAGATGAACAAAACTTCTTTTCCCACGACGGCACGCCAGCGTGCCAATTATCTGTAACAAAAGAGGATTAATTTTTTTTTTTTAAGAAAAAACACAAAACCCCCATACAAAGTCATTACACTACAAAACTTCATTGCCCAGAAGAAAATTTAATACCCAAAACAAGCAAAAACACAAAAGTAAAGTCACTTTCAAAGATGAAATCGATATAGGCTTATACAATAGAGTCGGAAACTTTAAGAATGCTAAAAATGAATCTAAAGCATAACTTAAAATATAAGCATTAGCTAACAAACCTAAACAAGGAATCAAAACCCGCTATAAAACAAGAGCTAAATTCAAAGAAGTTATTGGAGAAAAGGGTTGAACCAAAAAAAAAGGAGGGGGGGGGGGGGGGAACTGAACAATAAACGCAACCATTATTCGTGAGAGGGATAATTCATAATGAAAGACCCAAGAAGAAGGAAGCATCAGAAGAAGAAAGAATCAAGAAATCGAAGAATCAAAACGATTAAAATTAGGAAAAATCAAGGAAATAGGATTAAAGGGAGGAAGCGCATTACATAAATACCTGGAGAAGGGTTTCTGGGGGATTTGAGTAGCTGATGATGAGGAATTTCAGAGCCGTGTCGTCTTCTCCAATTCCCCATACGATTGAAGTTCAAAAGGCAAAGGAATTGTGAGAATTTTGAAACCTAAACAGAGAAATCACCGACATAGAAAGAAATTAAGGCGTTGGGAACCGGAAAATAAAATTAAAAAACGAGGAAAAAACGGAAATTAATAAAGAAGGAAAATAAAATAGGGAAGAATTTTGGGGGCTAAGGAATTACCAAAATCTAAAGGACTTTCCATATAATTAATTCACCTTTTTTTTTTCTTTTTCTTTTTTTCTAAAATAATAAATAAATAAACTCACTTTTCTCACTTCCTTTTGGGGTTTTCTTTCATAAACAAAAGATTATGAAATTGATTTAAATTAACAATTATGTTTCTTTTTACTTGTTAAACTAAATATTAGTGTAGAATGTTTGAATGTGGAGAGATGTATGAAATGGATAGCTTTTAATTGTGGAATATACTTTGGAATAAAAATGAGAAATAATTGAAAGGTAAAGGATTAAAAAAAAGAGTAAAAGGGAAATGAATGTATAAAAAATAGGTTGAAAATGGATTAGTTTTAATTAAAGTAAGAGAAAGAGAAACAAAGAAACTTGACTATGTCTTTGAAGAATAGTAATAGACCGCGTGGTACGGAACCCCCAAGACGCTGCCAAATCCCACTGACTTTTTCTTCATTCCTTTTATTCCCGTGCCTACCACGTGCCTTTTTTCTTCTTTTTATAAATTCATTTCCATTAATATTATTATTATTATTATAAAATATAAGTTAAAAAGTATTTGGTTTTCTCTTATGTCTCATTAAATCATTAAACAATTTTATTAAATAACTATATATTCACATTTAATGCATTTTTTTAAAAAAGAACCTTTACCTATTTATTTTGGCAAACATGTTAAATATAGATTTGAAAAAAAAAATCCATCAATTAAATAATTTTCTAAAAACAACTTGAGATAATTAAAATTGATTTATCTTAATCTTAAATTAAAACTTGGTCATACCACAAATTTAATTCCAAATTTCACCCAAAGTTTAAAATTCAAGTCAAATTAACTTGCATATATGATCATCATTTTTATCTCAAATTTAAATTGGAGCCATAAATGTAGATTTATCGCAAGATTGAGGCATCATATTTATCTCAAAAGTAAAATTGGTCTTTCCAAATTCTGAGTAGGTATAGAAACATCGTCCTTATCTCAAATTAAAATTTGGTTAGGTTTAAGTTTTATTCCAAAAATCAATTTAAAATTTTTATTCTCAAATCAAATTATATTGGGAATAAAATCTTACTAAATTTATAGTTTTACATGTCGAATTGAGAAAAAAAAAAAGAAAAAAAAAGCTCATATTTTGACTTCAACTTTACCTTTTTTGAAAACCATCCACTCATATATATATTGTGAATAAATCTCGAAAATGGAACATTAGTTGAATAAGAATTTTTGGACCAATCACAAATTGCTACGTCATTTACTAAACTAACGATGAAAAATACAAATAATTGAATTTGAGACCATGCATTCCAAATTAAAATTGAAGACATAAATTGGTCAATTCTGATACTACATGTTTTCATTTATAACCATTAGATCAAATTTAATATTATTTACTTAGACTAAAGTTCAATTGAATCAAAAGTAAAACTTTGAAACACTTACTTCCACTAGATTTTGAGAACGGTTCTAAAAAGTCATTGAGTTAATTAGTTTAACACCGAAAAAAATAGGGTGACATACTCATGTGATAATTTATTGATTTTATATATTTTCGTTCTCTTTCACGTTTCAAGTTTCAATTTAACTCAAGTATCATTTAAAACTATTTTTCAACTTTGAGAGCGTGGAGACTTTCAAGATCATATAAAATACCAAATTCAAAGGAACTAAAAGTGTAATTTGCATTCTAAATTATTACAATATTTAAAATTTAATCCTTAAAAAAAAACAAATAAATCAAGCTTTATTGTCACATAAGATAATAATAATGAATATGGTTGAGACATATGGTTAAACATTTTAGATTATATATAAATCATAATTTTATAGGTAGTCATTTTGTCCTACTAGAAAATTTAAGCAATTTAATATTAAATATAGTGATGTATATGAGAAGAATAATATCCCAAATAAAAAAGAAATAGTGAAAGTTTAAATACTAAAAAGTGATAGGAAACACATCATGCATTCTCATTGTATAAACAAAGACATATATGCAATAATTCTCCATATAATTAAATATTGTACTAATGTATATATAGAGATCAAAATATCACAAATCAACCAAGCTAAGCAAGATGAAGTTAAAAAATCCAAACATACTACAAAGTTTTAAAGTCTTATTCAAATTGATCGATAGATTTTTCGAATCGGTATTTTATATGGTCCAGTCGATATATATATATAGACTATAGTCATAGATTGAAGTTTGATTTAACTCCTAGTTGAGCATTTGTTTGAATTTGTAAGTAATTTATTTTGGGAATAATGAAGATATAATGTTACTCATGGGTTGGTTCCTTGAAGAAAAGCAGTAATAAGTGTTAAAGATCTTTGAGGGGCTGTATATGGAGCTTGATGAGCTCCTCCTCTCACTGTTGCAAATGATAGACTGTTCTTTTCCCCATATGTTTCTACCCATCCTCCAACCTGAATACAATAATCAAATTCCACTTTTAGTTAGGACTTACATCTAAAAATCGTCAATCTGATATTCAAGAAAAGATAGATATATATACCTGATGGTTGTAAAACCAAGGTGAGTAAGGTAGGGTTGTGTTCAACCTTAAACTTTTTGCTAATTTATTCACCAATCTTCTACTCCCAATCAATGGAATAACTGCATCTTCATCTCCACTGCCACATTCATTCACAATATTATTACATCTTAAACAAAAAGATGAAATCTAATCTCAAGGACTAAAAGCATAATTAGTTTCACCAAATAATAAAATAATAATAATAATAATTTGAAATACCTGTACACAAGAACCCTAATTCCTGAGTGAACAAGGGAACCCAAGGTGTCAATGGTAGGTATCAATAAGTTCTTCTTATCATATTTCAAAACACTGCAACAAAAATCATTTTTTATCTTCCTTAAATCCTAATTAAACACACAATTATATTTCCATAGTCAATTTGATTAGCTGAGATCAAAATTAAATTAGGATAATATACAATTTAATAATTAATATATTATATGAATAATAAATATTAATGATCAAAGATCACCTGATTAAATTAAAATTAATAATACTTACAAGCTGCAGAAACTCCAATTGGAAAGTCCACCAAGAAGGTGAGCATGAAGAGCCTTTTGGACGTCCTCTCTGTTTAGGTAACTACTAACTTCATCTGCTATACACACATCTATCTTCCCACTTTCTTCCTATATAGTTACAATTTAATCCTTCAACTTTTAACTTTGTTACGATTTAGATTCCTTCCATACTTTTAAATTTCTAGCTAACAAAAGAAAAACGAAGTACCGAGTATTGCGGAAGGATTTTGCGAGGAGTTCGTTTCGAGGGAAGCGAAGAAGCTGCTTGTGAAAGTGTTGAGGATGTACAAACGTCAAGGTTGACAGAATATAAGTTGATGAACTCAGAATATTCTTTAGATACCAAATTATCAACAAAAGAACAAGATGTTGAAACATTGTGGAGAATGGATTGTCTTGTGATTTCAGAAATATTACAAACTTTGTTCAAAAGCTTATATGTTGAGTCTGAAATCAAACCATGTGTCCATAAATATTCCCCTCTTGCATTGAAATCTGTGTAGAACTCCAACAATGGATTCCCTATCTACAATTAATGATAATTATGTTTGAACAACTAATGGAAAGGTAAAAATAATCGATCAAAATGTTTGAGTACATGTTGAAGTATATTTTTCAATTCTTTATTTATTTTCTTTATTGCTTCAAACTAATCCACAATTTGAGTTAATGTTTGGTTTAATTTTGACAGCCTCCCAATAATTTTGTCATATTCAAAATCACCTCAAAAATATTACTTTAATCCCTTGGATAAAGTATTTTTAAATGTAGTTTTATATCATTAAAGTTGGATTTAAATGATTAAAACAAACAGAAGTGATTTTCAAATGCTCCAAAGTAATTCTATATATACTGACACACACTCAAACGTGTTCGTACAAATATATCTTGGGGTAATTTTAAAAGTTAAAAAATATATATTTATATTTTAACTATTTCAAAATTAGTCGTTTAAACTTACAGCAATAGCTTTGAGGTTAAAGATGCTGAGTTTTGATTGGAGAATGAGTGTTGCAAGCTGTGGAACATAATGACCTGCATAGCTTTCACCGCTAATGAAGAAATCTCGATTTTTGTATTCAGGAAACTTTTCGAACCATCGTTCAAGGAATACCAAGTTGTCTTGGGCTGAAATTTAATTTATAACAAAAACATCATGGATTTGATATATAAAAAGATTCAAAAGACATAAACAATGGTGTTTGTTAAGAGGAGAGGTTTACTGTTAATTTGAATATTCTACTTATTATAGTAAATAAAAAAGAATGATTAGATACAAAATAATGAATTAAGAAGGTGATAACTGATATATATATATATATATATATATACCTGTAATAGTGTCATTAACTGTGGTATAGAATGTGGTGTTTTCAGAAAATGAGAAGCCAACTCCAGCTGGAGATTCAACATATAGAATGTTTGCCACTGTGTTTCCTCAAAATTAACACAATTAATTAAGGAAATAAGTTAAATTAGAACAAGAGATAAAGAGAAAATTAATGTTCTAATTAATTATATGAAGAAGCTAAGAGACGACCATTGTTCCAGCTGAAGTGATTATGAATCAAAACATCTCCTTCTGGTCTGAAAGGGCCATGCTCAACAAAAGCTCCAACACCCAATGATGAACACCCCGGACCTTAATGTAATTCAACAAAACACCTAAGTTAATTTTACTATCAATAATAGTTTGTATATAAATTACCGAAAAAGTGAAGCCCTTACCTCCATCGAGCCAAAGGAGAAGAGGCTTAGAGGAAGGATCAGTGTAGGCTTCAACAAAATAGTAGAAAAGAGCTCTGTTTTGGTAATCATCAACTGTAATATAACCTGAAAATTGTTGGAAGCTAACAGTACTAACACTTGGTTGTCCTGGCAACCTCAAGATTCTATCATTCTCTTTTGAACACTCTATTCTTGAACACAAAATTACTCCCACCAATAATAATATTGATGTTATCCATTGCTTACACTTACAATCCATTTTTGATTTTGTCTTCTCTCCTCTCAATCACATCAAGTTCTTTCTTTTTAATTTACCCCTTCCCCCTATCTCTATTGTTGTATTCACCAACAACCATATTTTTTATATATAATAATATGAACGGCTTTTGTTTTGTTTTTTTGTTTTTATGTTTCAGTATCCAAGCAGATGGCCCATGCGTGCTTAAAATTTGAATGTTATATAATAATTAAGCTCTCGTTTGATTTTCGTGTACTTATCTAGTGCATGGAATGACCAAAAAGTACTGGTGATCTGCTATTGGAAAGATTTGAATCCTAGATTGGTATATGCATCATATGTTATTTACTATTTTAGATCTACAGGTTTAGAGATCATATATAACCCCATTGTTAATACATATTACGTAAATTTTTGTGTCATTATTTGCTGGAACCAAATGAGAGACAGCATAAACAAATAGTTTGAGAGTAATCATGACAATATGTGTATTTGTGTCTTTTTGTTTTCTTCATCTCTCTCTCTCTCTCTCTCTCTCGTTTTTAAAAAACACTCTCTTGTTTCTTTGTTTTTGTATACTTTTAGACAGGTATATATATCAGTATATATAATTACAGTTGAAGGCCTGCGCTATTAATTTCTTTGTTTATAATGTAAGAATTTGGTATTTCTTTAGATAATTTATAATTGGCCAATAACTCTTACTTAAAAATAGGTTTTTGAAATTGAGTTGTTAATGAATTTTAATTTTATGTATAAAAATAATTATATTAATATTTTACGGATTAACACCAAAATTTAAATAAACGAACCAATATAACCCAAATCAATTGAAATTCGAACGTTAGCTAGATTCATTTTCTAATAAAAGTTATTTGAGTGGAAGAAACTTTTACGTTATATTTAAATAGTTGTTCAACTCAATCCAACCCATCCGACACATTAACATCCCTAAAAAATATTTCATAACTCTCCAAAACTAAACGAGTTGTAAAGGGATGGCAAATTAATCCAAATCCCTGCAAACAAGGAAATTAGCTACTAATTATATAGAAGTAGCACATATATAAAACCAAATTTCTAAAAATAACTTTTGAATATGAATTTGAAAAGAAACAAAGAACAGAGGAAGCCAGTTCATTAAGAAATCTATTTTGTTCTGAGAGATGGTTGGTTAATAAACGTTTTCATGCAAAGGCTATACAATAAATATAAGAAGTGATAAGTTAGATTTGATTTTGTTAATTTTGGAGACAACCAATAATCAAACTAAATCAATTGGTTTTACAAGAAAATTAATAATCCAAACTAGTGTTATAAAAAGTATCAAGTGATAGTCAATTCGGTTTTGTTCGTTCTTGGTTTTTGGCCCTTCCTTTCTTCCTTTAGAAATTTTATTTGTACTAGTAAACAACACGTGCGATGTACTTGAAAATCACACACGAAAAAAATTATAGTTTTAATTCAACTTTATAAAATTAGAACAATCATTTCAATATTTTCATATTTATATCATTTTTATATTTACATCGTAATGAGTAGAAAATGAATTTATTTAGTAAAGAGACAATGTTGTCATCTTTCGAATGTATCTTTGAATTTGATTTGTTTGCACAATTCAAATTCAATTTCTTAACATCTTGAGCTTACACGTTACAAACTTAACCATCTAATCTATATATATCCAAATAAAGTGAAAGATAAAAATGTCGTTAGTTGTGTAATAACATATAGTATTATGTAATAACAATTATGGAAGATGGAAAAGTTACGTTATGGCCCTAATAACATGCATAGATTATTAACTAATATCACTTATGGAATCAAAGCTTTTTTTTAATACGAAGATGAAAAGTTAACAAAATATAACTTCTATTTTGTTGAATGTGAAAATGACTACAAACATTAAGCCTATGCGAATGAGAATTGCACTAAAGCAACACTAAAAAAAATTATAATGAAAGGGTAAAAAATTCACCAAAATCATATTTCTTTTGAAATTATTAAATTATAAATATGAAATCATAATTTTTTTTAATGATTTTGTAGGTAAAAAATTAAATGAAAGACTTTAATATTTTTTACTTTACACATTTGATTACCTTTATTTATATTTAATAAATTCCAACAATATTTACATTGTTTTAACAAAATCAAAGTATAAGTCACTCAACAATTTCATTAATAAAATTAGCTTTAATAAAAAGAATTAAATAAAGAAAAAAATTATGAGCAAGATTCTCATGGTTACATTAAAAAAAGATTCTTAATGTTACATGATTTAAACATAAAAAACATAGACATATTTACATGTCAAAGTTTGCGATTCAAGTTTCCCAACTTATGTTGTGTACTAAAAAAGAAACTTATATATGAATGAATAAACACAAAAAATATTTTTATATAAAAAAAAAATTAGATAGCAAAATATAAAAAAGAAAAAAAATTAGAAGAGAATAGAAAAGTATGATTTGATTTCTTCTTCACCTTTAGCATTTTTTTGTGCATTGTGAACATGAATGGAAAAAAAAAGAAGGAGATATTTATAACCAATATTTGGAAAGGAAGAATTTTGAAAGGTTGAAAGAGATGGGGAATATGAATAGTTGAGAGATATAAGATTAAGGAGGAGAGAGGAATGTGAATGCATTTGAACAAATTTAATTGACATAATTAATTGGTGTGAAAAGTTTTAAATTTTGAGAAAAGTTATAATAAGAAAATAAAAAGTTTAAAAAATCATTTCCACTAAAACAATAATTAAAAGTTATAATGGAAATGATAAAAACATTAAATATATGTAAATGACAATATTGTCCCTAAAACAAGACTAAATAAAGTTATAATGAAATGGTAAAATTGGACTAAAAAATTTCTCCACTCCCACCCTTTTATATATACATAGATTTCCACTGTTTTCAAGGGTATACACATACCATTAGTTTATGATCGGTCCGTTCGTTTTTATTATTGATTTTTTCAACAAAACCCTCAATTTGAACCAACGTTTTTTTTTTTGGTTTTTTCTAAAAACCAATCTAGATGTCCAATTTTATACGAAAACCAAACCGAACCATCATTATTGGTTTGAATTTGTTTGGTTTTTGGGTTTTTGGGTTTTTGGTACACTCGTGTGTGTGCATGGATGCATGCATATGTGTGGAAATTAAAAAAAGAAAAAAAAAAAAAAGGAAAAGAAATAGTGATCCTTAATCTCAATCTCGATGTTGATCGGCATTATAGTCGGAGTAATTTTCTCTGAGAAGCCTTATTTAATGGGTTCTATTTTCTTACAAACGGAAGTTGCAGCTTTTAGGAATAATTGCTTGCAATTTGGATCTCCATCATCCCATTTTTTAAAAAAAAAAATTCCATTCAATTTGGTGGGGCTCTAAATTTTCCCTTTCGTATGTAACCTCCTTTTGTTTTTTCGGTGTCACATAGGACAGCAAGGCTACTTTTCTCCTTATTCCTTGTTGGGTATCTTCTCTTCTTCTTCCTTCTTCTTTTTCATTTGTTATTTTCTGTTATTAATTATTGCGTTTTAATCTGTTTCTATGTGCTTTTCTTACGGCTGAAACAAAAGATCTTGTGTACATTGCATGGTTTTGTATTAGTGGATATGTCATTACGGTGATCTTCATAATTCACCTTTTATATGTACGTATATATGCATATAGACAGATATTGAGATATTTAGATTTTGGGTTTTCCAAAACACTCGATTGGTCAAGAAATCGGATCAGGTTCGATTAAAGAGATATACTTATCAGTTGTATATATCATGCAAGATCATTCAAGCAGCTATGTGGCGTAAAAAATCCCTCCTGTTATAGCTATGATGCATCCTTTGTAGTCTCTTTATTGTGGTTTTGGTGCTTTTTGATCTATTTCTTTTCTTATAGCGAACTTTTCTTTTTGAATGAATGCATCGCTCTTGATTTTGGGGTATGATGAGGATGTGCTACAGATGCCTATGTCCGGATGTAGGTTACTGATAATTAGATATTATATTATATTTTGAAATTATGATGGTTGCAGGCCTATAAAACAAAACATTTGGAGTTTTAACTTTTGGCAAGTTTGAAAGTGGGCTTGTTGTTGTAAAATCAAAAAGGAAAAAAAATAAAATATTTTTGAGAAATGGGGACCTGTGTATCAACTCATGCAAAAATAGTACCAGCAAAAAAGAAACATCATCGCCATCATCGTAGACAATCAAGAAAGTCAAAGGGTATGAGAAAAGCAAATTCTATCGTAGAAGGTCATGTCAAGAAACGACATAGCAATGCAGGAGGAGGTGGTGTCGTCACTGATTATGCCGTCAGTGAATTTGTTCATATGGATTTCGAACATGGCGCTACAACCACATGTTGTAGATCAGAGGTTACGAATTCTACTTTCCATCTCACCCAATTGCAATGGCAACATAGCCAATATGACGCCAACGGTATGCACCCTTCATCAATATTCTTCGATGGTTTTTTTTATCGATTTCAATTGACAAATGAGAGAAGTAGCTAGACTATATATATATATATTAATAATGTGCTAATTTACAGGGATTTGCCAAGAGGAATTGTGGTATGATTCTGTGAGCTTAGTGGATCAATCTGATTCTGATGAAGAGTTCTGTAGTGTACATGGAGGTAATTTTGCTTCATTTATTTTTAGTTTTTACCCTCCAAATGATGGTAACTACTACTATATATATGATTGGAATATTGCTTCCCATACCAAATAAAGTTTTATGCATGTAACCACTCTTGGGAGAAACTAGTAATATCTTAGTCATATTATAGTGGGTAAACTATATATATAAAAAACGTCGTATACCTTTCAGATATGATTGCAGATGGGTTTCCAATGGTGGGGAATGCAATTGGGAACATACCAGCAACTGGTCAAGTGGTTCAATATGAAAGATCAGCATGTTTTGTGGACAACAATTGCAAATATGAAGAGTTCTGTAGTGAGAGTTACTTGAAAATAGATGGAGGAAAGGCGAAGAAGTTAGTAGGAAAAGAAAATTATGAAGAATCTAGCAGTACTTATGCCATTGTTAGTGCTCCTGGTTATGGCCTTTCTCGTTTGGCTAAGGCTGAAGCTTGTGGCAAAAAGAAGACTTTGTTGGATCGTCATTCTTATGGAAGCTTTAAAGGCCTCAAAGTTGATAGGCAAAGCCATGAAGATAATAACACCAGCTTGAGGAAATTGGTGTCTGCTGCTAGCTTTAATGAGAAGATTTTGAATTCTCAAACTCCTCAACCTCCTCAGAAAATGCAATCTGCTGTTTTTCGCCTTTCGTTTAGACGTCGATCATGTGATGTTTGCGAAACCAACGATCATTGTACGTATAACAACATACTGTTATACCCTAATCATATAGATTCTAGTTTGCACTTGTTTTGGATTGACTTCATCTAAGTGCACACTTAGATAAGTCATTCCATTATAAAATTTAGTTTCAACTGACAGTTATTTAAGTCTCGTTTTACAAGTTTTTGAAAACTACACTTTTTTTTTCCTTCTAAAAATTGGCTTTGATTTTGATAACACTCCTAAAGTGTCGACACCCATAAGACATTGAAAACAATATATGGATGAATGCAATTATTGACAAGAATATACAAAAGTATTTAATGTGGATTAAAAACTTAAATAGGTGAGTCGAAGAAGTACTTATACCGTCCAAGAGCTGGGCATATAATTCCAAGGTTCAAAGGAGAGAAACCAACTCCTGGATGTTGGTGTGAGATTCCCCCATCAACATTCAAACTTCGAGGCCCTAACTATTTCAAGTAAGTAAGAGTGGATTTGAATTGACTTTTCTGAGTGTTATGTCAATAAAATATAATCAATTCAATCCTTTTTTTTCTTGAAAATTTGTAACACAGAGATAGAGTAAAATCCCCCGCTTCAAACTTTAGTCCATACGTCCCGATAGGTGTCGATTTGTTCATATGCCCCAGAAAGATAAACCACATTGCACAGCACCTTGAGCTTCCCAACATTGAAGCCAATGCCACCGACGTTCCTCCGTTGCTCATTGTAAACATCCAGGTACACCTCTTTCTTATACCATATTAGTTTCATGAAATTCGTTGAAGATAATTATTGTTGTTATTTTTTTTTTAAATTTTGGCAGTTACCAACATATCCAGCTGCAATGTTCCTTGGTGATAGTGATGGGGAAGGGATGAGTCTCGTTTTGTACTTCAGAGTTTCTGAGAATTTCAATAAGGAAATCTCTAGTCATTATAAGGAAAACATCAAGGTACCTTCTCCCAATTTTCGTACCTTTGTTTTTAGTTCTGCACCGAATACCACATGTTGCATATCGATATGGGACTTTGTTGGTCATATTTTCCACCTTCATGATTGAGTCGTAATAAGTTTAATTTTCAAAAGTCAAATGAGGTATCAATGTTTACGAGAATTGGTATTTGTTGGTAGAAATTTATCGACGACGAGATGGAAAGGTGCAAGGGATTTGCAAAAGAATCAGTTTTTCCATTTAGAGAAAGGCTTAAGATCATGGCAGGACTTGTTAATCCAGAGGATCTCCAACTAAGTTCAACAGAAAAGAAGCTTGTAAATGCCTACAATGAAAAACCAGTCCTCTCTCGTCCTCAGCACAATTTTTTTACGGTAAAATATCTACACCCTTTCTTCGTTAAAATTCACGTTAAATTACAAATTTAGTTTCTAAACTTGTATGAATTATTATAGTTTAGAACACATCTAACAACTCCATAAACTTTTATTTCGTGTTTACTAAATCAATTTTGGATGTTTAGATTGTGAGAATTTTATGAAATATTGAAAAAGTATTGGACTCGTTTGTTAGCATAAGATTTTAAAGGATCTAAATATCAAACCATAATAGGTAGGTTTTTCATTCATTATTCACAAGGATAAATTAGCTTATTCATATTGTTTTCTTTGATGTGCAAGGGTTCAAATTACTTTGAGATCGATTTAGATATTCATCGATTTAGCTACATATCAAGAAAGGGACTCGATTCATTTCGAGACCGTCTAAGGAACGGAATAATCGATCTTGGTTTAACAATCCAGGTAAGAACAATCAAATTTTGTAACAAATTAGAAAAACAATCAAATTATGTTATTTATGTTTGTGTGTATGAAAATAATAAATTGTGATGAATAGGCACAAAAGCCAGAGGAATTGCCAGAGCAAGTGTTGTGCTGTTTGAGATTGAACAAAGTTGATTTTGTGGATCAAGGCCAGCTCCCAACTTTAGTTACTCTTGAAGAAGAGGAGGATTGAGTACTCAACAAAATTTGCCTAAAGTTGATCAATTTGTAAATTTATGGGGAAATATATGATATCAAATCTCTCTCTCTCTCTCTCTCTCTTTCTTTCTTTTTTTTTTTTACAACTTCATTCCCCAAGATAATAATGGGATGTTCTTTCTTTTTGTATTTCTTTTTCCTCTTCCTTTCTCTTTGTTTTCATTCTCGTTCTCCTTCTTTCCTTTCTCGTGTGGTTTCGTCAATCCGTCGATTATATAACTCAACTTGTTTTTGTTACTATTTTAAACTAAATTCGCACGTGATATTCGTGTGTATACATGTATTGATTTTTTAAAAGAAAAATTGATGATATTTTAATAAATATATGATATGATTATCTATATCTTTTTGTCACATAAAACCAAATCTAACTAGGCATTGATTCTTGCCCAAAATTATTGTTGTGAACCAAGGCAATTGGATGTCAACCCAACAAATACACTGTTTAGTTACGAAATGGTTTTGAGGCAGTACTCATATTTATCTAATACAATGTCAAGCACATGAAGCTCAAATTGTTATTCATTCTATATAAAAAAAAAAAAAAAGGCTAATTCTGATTTGGATAGTGTTTTTAGTATAATAATATATTAAGTTTGGTGCAACATTTTTAAAATATCGCAAATAGAATAAAATTTAGTAGCGATAGACTCTACTATTGGAAAATATAAAAAAACAAACTTTGAAATAAAAATATGTTAAATATTATTTTGATAAATGTCTTTTTAGTTTAGTCGTCGTTCAAATAGTTAAATTAGTTCTTAATCACTATATAAAATCTTTTAATCTCAATAATTCCTTATATATATGTTTTAATAATTACAACATTATCTATTGCATTGAAAAATGCTAACACTAACACCATCTTATGTTGATTTACTGAGTGAATTTGTGGAGATTTTGAGAGAAAATGTCATTCAAGATTAAAATAAATAAATAAAAGTTCTATTAATTTCTTGAAATTTTGGATTATAACACTCATTCACTAATCAGTGTGTTGTATAAATTTATAAACGTCTTCAATTTTAATATTTTTTCAAAGGACTAACTATGTAACTATATTGATACAAAAATATACTTGCAAATACGCGTGGTAATACAGCCAAAACATAAAATAAAATGGCAGAAGAAAAAAAAAAGTTAGGAAACACAAATTAATACAATTACATATAAATACATATAATTTTTCTCAAGTTTTTGTTCGATATATATATATATATATATAGATATAAAGCCAAAGCTTAAAAGCACACGAGAAGCCAAACAAATTGAATAAGAGATTCACTTCCTAAATTCAAAACCAAAGCCTCTAAATCAAACAAAGGTTCAAAAAGAGAATTTAGGCACATTCAGTGCCATTCAATCTTAGTTAACCAGCAAGAAAGAAAATGGCTACAAAAAGCAGAAGGGCATTCAAAATTGAACAACAAAGGGTGGGATTATTTGATAGGAAGGCAGCACCACTTTTGTTAGAGCCTGCAGGCGACGGAGCTGGCGCGGAACGATCAACTGTCGACACGTAGACGGCTAGTTTCATTCCTTGGAAGCAGTACCCGCCACCGCCGATGAAAAAGTATGGGTGCAACTCCGTCAGCTGAAACACATCACGTCCACCTCTTGTGATGTTCTTTATGAAGTCCTTGTCGTTGCAATCATCGAAACTCCTTTTGTTCACTTCCAATACATTGTAATACCGTTTGTCGAACACGAAATCTAATCAACATGTAGTCATCATCATACTACAAAATTTTCATTTAACTTATCGATATTTATACATTTTCATGTATTCGATATCGATGAGTAAATCAAATTGTTTATAAAATAAATATAATATAAATGATAAACACGTTTATAAATATAATATAAATAATAGACACGTGTTTCGACATATTTAAAAATAACAAAATGTTTATTTACTCTTTTAGCTTTTTCTTTTAAGAAATATTCATCGAAATCAACATTTTATCGATATTTATACATTTTTATGTATTCGATATCGATGAGTAAATCAAATTGCTTATAAAATAAATATAATATAAATAATAGACACGTGTTTATTTACTCTTTTAGCTTTTTCTTTTAAGAAATATTCATCGAAATCAACATTTTATCGATATTTTCATTGAACTTTCCATAAAATTAAGATCTCGATATTTTCATCAATATTTTAAACCTCGGTTGTAACATAATATGTATTTTTTTTTTTTGTTGGATGGAGTCAATTATTATTTAAAAGAATATTTTGAAGAGGGATTGAGAAATCTTTTTGGGATTGAAATTTTGTGGAGATGGGTGTGAGAGAGGAAAAGACAGATATTGGGAGAGAAATGAAGAGAGACTTTAAAGAGAAATAAAGGTTTCTTTATATTTTCATCTTAATTATCTTCTCTTACTCTATTTTTCTTTAGTTATTTAGTGAGAATTACAATAGTACTTTTTCTTTACACTTTTGGTTTGGTATTTCAGAAGAGTATAACTTTATTTAAACTCATATTGAAGTGAAAATAGTTATAAATCAACTCATAGATTTGATGTTTTGATGGTTATAACTCCAATTTTGTTAAGGGTATATATTAGTTTTTTCTACATGAATTTACCCTCGACTTCGTACAATAATTGATGCTTAATTTAAATTTTTTTTAATGTACTTACATTATCTTTTGATCGATCTCCACCCTATATATCGAATATCGATCATAGAAAATAGGTTAAGATTTTGAGACAATATATATTAATTTTCACTCCACACATAAATGTTGTTTAATTTTCTCAATTTTCTCAATTTTTTTCATATTTTGGTAAGAAACCAATTGAGTGAATTCATAACCAAATATAAGCAAAAAAAAAAAAAATAATTAAACAAAATAAATGTTGTATATAAGTGCATAAATAGTGTTGAAGTCTAAGCTTAACTTTCATAAATTAAAAGGTTATAATCAAACTAAATTTCTTGGTCTTTTTTAATAAAAAAAGAACACTTAAAAACAATAGTATCAATATGAGACATAAATAGTGTTAGTCACTTGTAGTGCTTAATTACCTACAAAATTTAATAGCTAAAACTTAGAATATTACATTCTAATATAAGTTCAAATTCTCACTCTCTTTTGAATTAAAACAACAAAATTAATTATATTGTAGTCATATCAACCTCATAATTTTATTTTTAATACACACTAAAGAATTAGGGGTTAATAATTAATTTGAAAAAAATATTGTAGGACTGCTCATGATTTAATGAAAAAAAAAAAGAAGAAGAAGAAAGAAAATGAAGAAAAACTTACAAAGCCAATCACCAAGATAGAAATGGTGAGCAGAGGACCAATGAGTGTAGTTTTGATTAGGGGTCCATCCTTGTGAATTTCCCACCTTATGAAGCTCCTCTCCCTTTCCAATTGTTACCATTATTAACAATAACCATCCACAAACCTTTGCCATCTTCTTCCTTATAATAAATCTTATTCTACCACTTCCTATTCCCATCCTCTTCACCCTCTTTTTCTCCTTTCTTCCTAAACAAACAATGAAATTTTTGGAGTTGATCTCTCCACAAGCCTAGTAAACAAAAGTGAGGTATTTAAAACTCGCATGAAAGAAGCAAAAGCAACAAATATACATTCAATTTTTAGAGATCGTTTAGTACAACAACTAAAAGGTAGATTATTATAGCTCACTTCATGTTTAAGACACTAATTAACTAAAATAGTGAATTAACTAAACAATAAATATTAGTTTGCTTAAATACAAACCATCATATATACTATAAAATAGAACAATTTATTATAACTCACATCCGGGTGAGCATTTTGAGTATAAAATAAATATTAATTATGAAAGATTTGTTTGAAGGGTTTGTATGAAAGAATTGTTGTGGGGGAAAAGTGGAGTCAACACGAACCTTTGAATTTGGCTTTTCTTTAAAGTCGTTTAATTTGTGTGGACACCACACCTCCTCCCCTTCTACTCATTATTACTATTAGAAAGGGGAAAATACCGTTCTCCAATTTTTTACATAATTCCATTTTATAATCATTTTGTTTCTCTTTTCTTTCATTATAACACATATATATGTGTTCTTACTCCAAATATTTGTTACTAATCAAGACGTTAATTGGCATATGAAGTTGGAACTAAAATGTCAGTAATGAAAATATATTGTAGTATAAATAAGAGAAATCTGATTTTTATTTACTAATTAAAAACAGTTTTTATAATTCTAAAATTTAAGATTAGTATTTTCGTTGATATCAATATTTTAAATCTTGCTTTGTGTTTTTCTCTTTGAGGGACGAGCATTTTATTTGATGTATGTTGAACGAAATCGGAACAGTAAACACGTGCAACGTTATGTGAATATATCAAATTAAAAAAAAGTATACAACTATTAATGAAATAATATTGTTATTTGGAAAAAGGAAAAGGGAAAAAAGAGAAGGAAAAGAAAAGTGTGGTTGTGTTTATAATATATATATAGCATAGCATGTGAAGAGGTTTATCAGTTCAAAGTGTAGTGTTCATCAGAGACGACGCGTTTTCCCTTCTTTTCTTTTTCTCAACTTCTAATTCCCACCTTCTCTTCTTCCACAATTCTACTTTATAATTCTCTTTCATGCATCTTTCCTCTTTTTCTTTTTTCCATTCAAATATATATATAAAAAAAAAGTAACTAGAGATGGAGCATGATAAATTGAAAACCGAATAATCAATCATCAATCAATCAAAGGACTGAAGTTGATCGATGTCATTTTGAAAAAAAATCCAAAATAATATTTAAAGAATCAAACCGACCAATTGGTTTTCATCTTTTGACATTTGAGGTTGATTTGAACATTTACCATAGTCGGTGTAGTGGTTGTTTGGTTGAAAAATCGACTTCAACCGATCGATATATATGATCATCATTAGGAAAAGATTTTAATTAGGTCCCTTAATTTTGAGATTATTTAGAAAATATCTCCATAGATTTCTAGTGTGTTTGGACTAACCCTCCTACATTGTGTTATATATAAGTGCAAAAAAGTGTTACACTCATCAAGTTAATCTAAATAAATAAGTGTTTATAAGTAAAAAAAATACTTTAACTACTACGTCAATTTGCATGAATAAGGTTGGAACGTAACTTATATTTACTTCAATTTTTACACATTTATTCATTGCGCTAATTTTCATTTTTCTTTTTCATGGAAAATTTTCTGAAGGGTAATTTTCTAAATAATTACAAAAATTAAATAATAGTTAACATGGACGATAAAATAATAAATAATTAGTAAATAGAATGGTATTAAAATTGAAGACATTAGTGAGATGTTAGAAAATATATTCAAACTTAAAAATATCATAAACATATATTTTTCAAAGGAAAAGAACTAATTAATATAGAAATCAATCCTAAGACTTGATTTCACTCTTTCAAAGTTGGTCAATGCTGAACTGTGAAATCTTAAGAAATCATGTGTTTATTAAAAGATGGATTTATCAAATCATCTTTAATTTCTTTCTTTTTTTAATCTAATTTTATAACCTTTTTCCACTTCTAATTTATAATTTATTTGAAGAAAACCTAAAGTACATACACTTTTATTCATCTCAATTAATAAATCATCCCTTCAACTAAATATTTTCAAACCCTACAAATCTTACTTTCATCAATTTGGTTGATAGTAATGTTCTTAAAACCAAACAAAATGTTGAAAATTAAAAGTGTAGTTTTTAAAAAAACTTGTTTATTTTTTTGAAATTAAGGAAAGAAAAAAAAACAAAAACAAAAAACAAATTGATTATCAAATATACCTAAATATAAAAAAATGAAATTCAATTGATTTATTAATTTTTCAAATGAGAAAAAACAACTAATTAAACCTAAACCAATTCACAATATTCACTTAATTTGTCAACAAAAGTTTAGTTCAACTGACACATTTATCTACTCAAGCATAAGAGGTCTCACGTTCAAATCATCCACCCCAAATTGTATTACAATACCTTATAAAATAAAAAACCTTACTTAATTTTTCTTTTTTTTTCCTCGACATAAACAAACTCAATCGATTAAAACATATATCTTAAAATTGAAACCCAAAAAAGGGTGGTTTAATGTGGTGGATAAAGGGTCCAAACAAGAATAGAGGTGAGATCTTTGGTGTCCCAATGGCTTTCCAATATATTTAATGAATAAAAGAGACAAAAGAATCTATATTCACATGCTTGGTTGCTTGCAAAACCCATTTAACTGATTTAAGAGGACAGGACAAATAAATTAGAGTCTTATCAAAAATTCAATCCCTACAATTTTTATATCCACCACCCAAACAACAAAAATTCCAAATTTTAAATTTTCAAAAGCAAACAAAAAAGAAAAAAAAAACTATTTTGAAACATTGAAGTCTGAATCAAAGTGAAAGCAAAAGATAACACAATGCGACACTACACCCTCAAAAAAAATATGAAAGAAGAGAATTAATAACTTGATCTTCCTTCCACAATTTGGTGAAGAAAAATGTACTCTATTGAATATGAATCAAGTAAGAACTGGTCACTACCAGACCCGAGCAAAAGCTTCAAGTACAGCAGCAATGGCGAAAACAGCGGTTAAAACGAATGGGGTGTGGCTAGTGTAGGTAGATCTAAGAGCACTGCTCTTTTCGTTCAAGGGCGAGGACGAGGGCGGGGGAGGTAGGTGTTCGACATGGATAGCAAGCTTCATGCCTCCAAAGCAAAAGCCTTTTCCACTTATGAAGTAATAAGGCCTGGTGACATTCAAATGAACCACATCTCTTCCAGCTCCTGTGGTGAAATTGTGGAGTGGATGATCAGAAATGCAATTCTCATAGTCTGTCTTGTTCACCTCCAACACATTCATTTGGTTCCTGTCATACACAAAAACTAGTACACAACAAGGGTAAGGAAGTGACCCAAAATCACCCTCGAATTGTTACTAATCTCTTTGTAAGGTTTCGAAAAATGAATAAAAAAAACCAAAGGAATTTGTAGTTGGTTCGGAGAATATTGTGTGGTTACAGACAATCTAGAGACATCTTCCCACTTTTGTTAAGTGAACTCATTTTCTAGTAACTAAGGAGCAAATAAACACTCCCCATCTAACGAAAAACCGAAAGAATTTTTTGTTAATTTGGAGAACTGTGTTTTTCAGGTTACAGACAAGCCAGAATATGTGTGTCTTTCAGGTTAGACAAGCCAGAGCCAAATTCCTTCTTTTGTTAGTAAACTCATTTGCTAGTAACTTCATGCTTAGGCATATTTGGACTAAATTAAAAGATCTCGTAGCAAATTTCTAACAAAACATGATGAAAGTACTCTGTTGATTTACAAGAAAATATTACTACATTGTATTTAGATGTCAATGCATGAGCAAGAGATATATGGATCAAACAAAATAACAAGAACACAAACAATCCTAAGTTCCTAACTCATCCACATTCATCCAAAATAAACAGATAAATTACTCATTTCTCAGCACAAACAGTCAATCCCTTTGAAGTTATCTTGAGTTGGGAAAGAACCCATTCAAAAACAACTCATATAGAAATTAATTTCCCCCCAATTTTCTCAGCAACCAAACAGAACAAAAGAACTTCAAGCTGAAGGTTTAAAACCCCGGCAAATCCAACAAGACCCCAAAAACAAACTAAAGAGGTTAAAAATCCACATAAGATCTGAATATCAGCAATAACTCTAGACACCATTCACAGATCTATAGATAGAGATGCTTACAGAGCCAATCATCATAATAGAAGTGCTTTCCCTGAGCCCAGGTAGTATAGTTCACATTAGTATTCCAACCCATGTTGCCACCGACAGTCCACCGTGTCGCCGAAACTTCCGGCACCGCCGCCAGCAGTACCACCACTGCCGCAACGGCCACCAGAAGCCCACTGCCACCGACCCTTGTTCTTAGAACTTCCATTTGCTCTGTATTTCCAATGTTCTCTAGAAGGAGCGAAGTGAGGCTTATAAAGGATTGAAAAAAGAGAAAAGAGGTTGCTTTATGGATCTACAACTTCCATTAATTTTTTAATTCAAACTTAAACTTCTGGGTTGGTACAAATTATTATTATTATACCTCAGCCTTTTCTTAAAAACATTGTTTATAAAATTTAAACAAATTGGATACAAAAGTTGGGATTTTTTCTTCACGACAGCCAGCTCATGTTTGGTATTATTCTCTGAATTCATGATCTTTTTTAAAATTTTAAAAGCAAAAAAGAAAAAGTTAGCTGATTTGCTCTTTCTCAAATATGCTCCAACGGCTTTTTATCCTCTTATGGTATGTATTATCATCATCATCTTTTATTACAAGAAACACATTATATTGTTATCTCACCTCCTATTCTAAATTACTTTTTTAACCATCACAATTTATCGACGATAGATTAAGATAGTAGAAGTGAGCATGATATAACAAAAAACCAAAAATGATATGTTGCTAATGAGAAGAGGTTTGATCGATAAACGATTGACCAACGGTTGATTTGTACTCCTTCATGATTGAAGTCGGTTTGAACGTTTATTGAATTGACAGTTTGATCGAAAAACTGACTCCGATCAATTAATGCTCATTCCCTACAAAATAAACTATTATTCTATCATGATACAAATAGCTAGATACAGTTAGTAATCTGTCGTGGACTATTATTCTATCATGATACAGATAGCTCGATACAATAGTAATCTATTGTGGTCTACCACATTTCATCGCAGATAAACTAATATTTTGCTATAGTTATATATTCATTTACTTTTTAGATTTTATATAATTTTCAAATGATAATTAACTTTGTGGTAAGTAAAGAATGAAAAACTTTTATGCTATCATATTCTTAGTTCTAAAAAAAAGTACTATTGCCAACAAAACAAAAAACCAACTTAAATAAAATAATGATTAACGGTCAAATTTGGTTGAGTTTAAAAAAGGAAGAAAGGAAGAAAAAATCTCCACTTTGTTTTAAGAAAAAAGTTCGATAAGTATCTTGAATTCATAATATACTTTAATTTTGAAGTGATAAAATGAAATAATGAAGGATGAAAATGGGATAATTATTGAGATAATTTTCATATTTGATTGCTAATTAGAAAAAGGAAAAACTGCTATTGATATTTGGTTGAAGGGTAACATCATGATTCATCCAAAATTTTGAAATATAAATAAGGAACTAATGTCATTATTATTATTATTTATTACACATAATAATGTCAAGTAATAATTATGTTTTCTAATATCAATTAAGAGGATAGAATTGCAAAAGGATCATTGTTTCATCCAAAATGGCAACCAATAAATGTATCCCAAATGTGCTTTCAAACAAAAACATATAATACCAAATATATATAAAGATATAGATATAATAAATATAGCTAATGAATATTAATATTATTGACCCTTGAACTTTAAAACTTTAAATACAAATAATCTGATATTAGGTTAGAGGATGCGACATTACCTCAACTAATTTAAGTCATAACTTAAACAAATTATTTGTTTATTACAATAATCGTAAAAAAAAAATGAAAATTAAACATTTGTTTTCGAGATAGAAAAAAACGAATATATCAACTATGATAAATAAACTTAATTAAGTTAAAACATAAGTCAGGAAATTCAAATGGTCAAATACCAAATTCAACCTAATACTATTTGACTATATATATATATATATATATATGATGATGATGATGATGATTTGAATATTGCATGAATTAAGGCTGAGATGGCTCTTATTTTTATATTTGGGGAAGTTGAGGGGGTTGAAAATGAAAGGGAAAAGCTAATTAATTTCACATGTAATCTAGCTGTCAATGGATGAGTCCTTTTTAGACTAAACTACTTTATATGTGCCAAAGAGAAACAATGGTCCTAACTTATAAAATTAGCTTCTTTTATTTTTATAATCAAAACATGTAACTCAAATCTCTCACCTATTTCTCTGTTAATTTGCTTTTCTTTAAACAAAATATCAAAATTTGGATTCATAAATTATTATCAAACCACCGTGTATAATATCAAACACCGATAAACACTCCAACCTTCAACTCAAGTATGCATAAATCAAAAATCAAAGTAGCATACATCAAAACATTTCAGGCACATGATAATCAATAAAACTCAAAGTTTATTCCTCTTAAATTTCTCGGTTGAAATCTATTGAAATCTGCACATATAAGATTTTTTTGCATTTTTTTAAATATCGACCGGATAAGCGGATTACAAAATATTGTCTTATTTTCCAAAAAATAATAGGGGAAAAAGCAGTACAAATTCTCCCATTTCTGTGTATGACATTGAATTCAAATAACTTATAATCATACAATATGACACAAAATAAATTATTTGGAACAAAACAGCTTCAGCCTGACTTTGGAGATTAATGTGGTCAGTCCAATCTTCTTAACAAATATTGAACTTGAACTTCCTTAGTCAATGGCATGATCCAATCCCCATATAGATCTGCAACCACGCTTGGTTTGATCTTGTAAGCTGCTTGGAGTTCACCCTTAACTTCATCAGTAGTCACTTCTTGACCATAAACCGTTGCTTTCATCTCCACTCTCCTTTTCACGGTCTCCTCTACGGTCGGGTACGTCAGCATATCCATCAGTTTTTGCTTATCCTTTGAAATTTCATAAAGAAAACGTTATTCAGGGAAGAAATAAGGGATGTGGAAAAACAGGCAACTGGGGGTTTCCATCTAGTTTGAGTTTATTTACTTGTGCTCTAATTGCTGCTTTGTAGGCATCGGGTGAGGCTTGAAACTTAGCTTCTGCGACGAATTTTCCATAATGGATTCTCTTTGATAAGGCCTGCAAATAGTAAGGAATACATTCACACAATTCTTACAAGGTAGTTGTCGTATAAATCAGCATAAAATTTATGCAAGAAAAGAGAATATTTAAGAGTTGTTTGGGATAATGGACCACATATATAGAGGAAAAACTTGTAACAAGGCCTTGAAAAATCAAATGTTGAGGAGTGTAGCAAGTGAATTTGGTTAACCGGGATAGATTCAACAGCTTAGCAGCACTTTAACATACATATGAAGACAAGTAACATGGCTCAATATAGTAAGATCTGAAATATACAAAGATTATTGCCAGTCAACAATAAATTTGTAGTTATGCAGGCTGTCATGGGGTCAATTATTGTTCCAAAAAAATTTTTGTTCACTCCATGCGGGCCTAAGATTAATCTTAGGACAACCTTGCAATCACAAAGTAAGAAATGGAACACTAAAGCAAAGGCTAGGATACCTATAAGGACGAATAAATGATAAGACGAGTGAAAAAGACAAGAACTCAAACCTAAAGCTTGAACACTTGCGCCAAAAGAAAGAAAATTTGATAAAATGGAAGAATTTTTTATTGGGAGAGACGAGTGATTCTTCGTGACATGTGAAGTAGCTATTAGTTATTTGGACAAAGAGGGTTAGTTGGGGTGGCTGTCCCTGGCCTCATTTGACGTTGTACTCCTCTAACACAATTAGATCCAATACCACAGTCATGGAGTTACTTTGGATCTTCAAGAATTAAGGGTTTGGCACTACCTAATTTTTCTTGTTTGTCCGTGTTTTTTTCAATATCATAATATTTCCATTTTCCTTTTAACAATGACGATTAAAAAATAGATTGGTTGAAATGCACACCTGCAAACAAATTGTGTCACAAACAGCACTTGATCCACAGTTACCATCATCTCCATCCTCGACTAACCTTGGAATCAGATCTCTAAAGTACATGTCCCATACTTTTGGATTGATGTTAATGGAGTCTGCGATTGGATGTAGAACCTATTTACCACACAAGATGTAGTAAAAAAAAAATAGAGCAACAGAACCATTATACATCAAGCCAGTTTTCAAGAGTATTGTTCGTAAATCATATGTAAATACAAAGATTTATTTTGTTAATTTTTAAGCTAATCTTAGTGAAGTATAACTATAAACCAAATTATGAAGGCCGACCCAAAATTTGAATTACTCCAAGCTGATAAATAAATCCACCTTAAGCCTAAAGCATGCTGATATATAAGATACAAGGATGGACAATTAATCAGGTGTTATAGAGAGAATAATCCACGGGAAGTTATAATTTTTTAAATAGGATGGATCAATGCAACTTAACTAACGCATCTACTTATTATAGGTAAAATGTCATGAACATAGCCAACACTACTATTGAACCCGTGGCCTAAGTCATCAATTTCTACTAAATTGAAGAGATTAAAGAGACATGTACATTAATTTAGAAATATTCTAAGAATTTTCATTTCCAACGAAACCTTAATTATACCCGAGGATATTGCAGTGGAGGCAATAACGGTTGCGGCAACTCATTAGGGAAGAAAGGATGTTCATCAGGGCTTTTATATCTACCCGCCTAACATGAAACAGATTGTTGTTAGACAAAAAATCTAAATGAAAATAAAACTTTCCTCGTTATATCTTGTTTTTTCAAATATAGAATTGCACACCTTTGCATGAAGTTTTTCAGTTTCTTTGACCATATACTCTACCAAAGAACCATGAAACCCATCCATAGCAAAAGTGTCTCGATCATATGTGTTGCCATTGTAGCAATATTGTGCTCTCTCCAAAAGACCAAATATTATGCTATCTTCTTGTCGGATTAATGAAAATCTTATACTTTCGAGAGTCAAGGTCTCACTCATGTCCACCCGTTTCTTCATTGCTAGTAATCTATAGCAATCCATGTACAATTAATTGGAGAAGAAAATGGATTCAGATCCTTCGGGCTACAAAAAAAACGTTTTTAATCAAGATAATCTTAAAGATGCCATAGGCACATATAAACTAAGTTTAAAACCATTTTCTTATACTAAGTATTGTTGAGAACCTTCTAGAAGGTTTCTTGACAAATGGAAAAGAGAGTAAATAGATGTATGATTACAGTAATTCTTTAGCGGTGGACTTTGGTGTGCCTACAACTTATTAGCATAAAATTGAGTGAACTGCTTCCGAACAACCAACCAAGAAAGTTCCCAAAATAATAAGTTTTGTTCATAACTTTAGTTGATGAACTTTGATTATTTCATTGTCCGAGAAGTCTAAAAAGACTCAAATATTTTCTCAATCTTTGAATAGGAATTCTATGTAGCTTTGTTATTATTTATAATAAACAAAATAATAACATGCCTATTGGAGAAAGGACTAATTATTCATGACATTTAGAAAAGAAAACGGAAGGTTGATAGAAAATAAAATGCCACAAAAACATAATTTAAGCAACCTTTTATTGGGTATTGCTTCTGTTGTCAGCAAACAGCTAATTAGACCCGTTTAGGCCTTTTTAGGTTTAGTTTTCCTTCCTCTACGTCCATATTGTAAGAATCCAATATGATTGGAAGTTGGTGTCGGGAAGAAAATAACAAATTCTGTTCATATTGGGTCCTAATAACATGTGAAGAGAAAAATAAATGCGCCTAAAATGGTCTAATCAGTGAGCTTCCTTAGGAGGGCCAGAACTTTTTAATGTCCAATAGAATCAAGGGCGATAGCCTCTCTTTCCCCTTCTCAAATTCCATCCAAAAAATTTTATCTGGTTGATTTCACCCAAATTTATGCTTGATGTTCAAAGACTTTCTAGAATTATTTCTCGGATTTCTCATGGTCTTGGGGTCAACCACATTAGTAGTAAAGCTTTTCTCACAGGTACGAAAGTTGTTAAATTGGTCTAGCCCAAAATTGGGGAAGATTAATTTTTATTTTGCATTTGTGTATCACAGACCATGTTCTTGGTAATTACAAATTTGGTTTGAGAAAAGCCTTAATCTTGATATTTAGGAAGTTTCCCATGGTCAGATTGTTTTGCTCATACTCACTAGTTTCAAGGTCTCATCCTGTTGCACCCTTTTACATTATTTATGGGTCACTTTGCTCACTTTATTTTTTACTCTATCATTGTTCTCTCGGTGTTTTTTGCTTTTCTTCCCTGGGAATTTATGTACAGCTAGTCTTTTTTCATTTCATCAATGAAAAACAAATTCCTTTAAAAAATATTTACATTAAGGCCATATCCAAGTTTGGGGATATATTTTGTTATTTAACCTAGAGTATACTAGTTCAGAACCTCATAAAAGTTTTACTACCTGCACAAATACAGGTTGACTGAGTATGTACAAGAACATCAGGTACCTAAAGCTCAATGAAAAAACAAGGAAATTTTATTTAATGATAATGTTCTTAGCCTCTTTCTAGTTGTTGGATGTAAATCCAGGAATCTCGTAGTCCTAGGAAAACATCCGGATTTGAAGTAAAATTGCAATATCCCCATCCTCCTCCTCAAATAACTTCTAAGCAAAAGGGACTGAGTACATTTTGCCCCGAATCAGGAAGCCTTGACTAATAACCATGTTGCCAAGTGATAAATCTACCGTCCAACGAAAGTGGAAAGTTTTGTAGAATTTAAACTTTTACATCACGTGAAAAAGTAAGCAAAATTGAATATAACATTCATAAACCAAAGTGACCAATAGTCACAAGAAAAACAAACAAATAACCAACATTCTTCAAAAGGGTTGCCAAATACATACCGGGTGGAAGCGGAAGAAGCTTTAAAAGGCCGAAAGCCCCATCTCATCATACTGGAACAATACATCGAACACCTTGCAGGCGTCCAATTCTGGATGGGAAAAGCACAGCTGGATCGAGAAATCTCTGAGCGGAATCGAACCGGGTGAAGAGAAGGGGAAATGCCCAAAACTTTAGCCTCCATTGAAACAAAAACAAACAAGAAGAAGAGAGGAAAGAAAATGTAAAAATGAAGAGGAATCTGAGAGGGTGGGTGGTAAGGTAAATGGAAGAGGATTGGTGGGTTGTGTTGGAGATTCGGAGTGTGTTTACCGTTAAGAATTAGACTCGTGGCGTTGAGTGTCTGACACCGTCGTCCTTATTCTCAGCAAAGAAGAACAGCTCCAAATCAGGTCGTAGATTCCCCTTAGCTGAAACCCCTCTGTCGGTTTCCTTTACAAAACTTCTAACTTTTTTTTTTCTTTCTTAAATTTTCATTATAGCTCACATTTACGTTATATATTTTAGCTTAAATTATATATTAAAAAAAAACTCATAAAAACCATTCAATTTTCAAAATAATTAAAAAATATTCTCTTTAAAAAAAAATACCTATGAACCATTAAAAATTTTAGAAAAGTTTAGAAATACTTTAGTTGATTTCGTTTTTAAACTAAACTAAACTTTATAAACACATGTACATGTATCTAGTAGTATAAAACAATTGGAACGTGGATATACAGGTTTTTATGACACAACCAATAATAAACTTCATTTTCTATTGGTAGATCATAACACATGTACACTTATACATGATCGCTTATGTGTGTATAGCACAAGACTTTAAGATGGGTTGTATACCTTTCAACAATTTATAATAAGATTAATTATGATAACAACTTACATGATCATGCATCGTTGCGAAGAAAAAAAAATCAACTAACGAAACACTACGATATATAATTATTTCTTTCATTAATTCAATTTGATAGTGAAGATGTCCATTATTGTAACATACATTGTGTCAATGGAGTCATTTAACTTTTATCATTAATTTATCTATAGAAAAATGTTCAAACAATATGAGTTAAAGACATAATTTTAATAAGATCTTTATGAAAGCGGATTAATTCTATTAATTGCTTCTAATAATCATTATTGACTTTCTTCTTAAAATATAAATTTGAAGCATTTTGAAATAAAAATATTTATAAAATGGAAAAATTTTAAATTCTATCAAAAAAATTTATTATATTTGGTCGATATTTTTATCGTTTTTTCACTTACAGCAATTTTTATTTAATGTTCTCAAAATAGTAATAATATTTCAATTGGTTGATTCTAATTTGTTGTTCATTAATTATAAATAAAGTATAAACTAATTAATCACAATTAATATATTCAATCAAACTTAAATGCAATGATTTTTTAAAAAGTAAAAATACTTAGATATATTTCACAACTTCCATTTTTGTTCATTCCATCAAATTGTTAGTTTGTAATTTCTTTTCATTTTTTTTATTAATTTTTATTTTTTTATTTAATTCCAGCTTTTGGAAAGACAGATTAAACTTGTAGAACCTATTTTTTCATTTCATTTTTGTTATTTTACTGAAGTCCGTGAGTTTTTAAGTTAAAAACTTAAAATTGCATTCTTTTTTTAAGTATAAATGAAAGACGAGAGGATTTGAACCTGATATTTGTTATCCTCTAAAACATAGCTTTTCTTGATCGAGGAAATATTATTTAATTAAACATTTTAGAGAAAAATATTTTCATTTTAATTCAACATTTAAAATCTAGAATTATGATTATATATATAAAAAATCCATACATGCATCAATATTAGAAAATCATACAATATTCTCCAATTAACTTAAGGGGTCGTTGAAGGAAAGGAAAAGAAGTCATTTCCTTATTTGGCCCATGGATTAAGGGGAGGGAAAGTAATACCCTTAATCCTCATTATTCCTTCTCTTTCTTAGTTTATTATCTCACTTTTATCGTTTAATCCTTTCATTTTTCAATATAATCCTTCTCTTTCTTCTCCTTCTTCTCTTTCCTCATTTATTTCTTCTTCTCTCCAAATTAATTCTCTTATTTCTTCAATTTCCCAGACAAATTAATCCACCTCTTTTCTTCTTCATTCTCTTTGTGCCAAACCAATTAGTCATCTTCTCTAGTATGTTGATTATCGTTTTCATGAAGAAAAAAAATTAATAAATGAAAGAAAAAATATTAAAAATGAAAGAAAAATAAAAACAACATAATACAATTTTTTATTGTATAGGATTGATGATACAAACTTAAAATACAATTTTTGTTGTTGTATTCTATTTACTATACAATTTGAATAAACATATTTTACATAAATGAAAAAAATAATACAATTTGGTTGTATTGTGTGTACGGTCCAAAATTTTTTTTTTATACATAATCAATTTAAAAATTAATACATATTTGTTGTGTGTTGGGGTTACAGTAGAAATGAAATATAAACATTATTTTAATACAATTTTTCGTCATTTTGGAAAATAGTACGAACAAAATAAATAAGTTTAAACAAACACACACAAAAAATTAATACAATTTTTGTTTGTATTTGGTTTACATAAAACATTCGATAAGCATTTCTTACCCATTGAAAAAAGGAGCATATTTTATTAATGTATTGGATTTACATATCAAATTGAACTACAAATGAAAAATTAAATAATACAATTTTCATGTGAATTGAATTTACAGTATAAATTTCACAAACATATTTTACACAACCAAAAAAAAATTATACACTTTATTTTGTATACTTGATTTAATGTTAAAAAAGAAAAAAAAAACTATTGTACAAATGGGAAAAAAATTTACTTTTGAAAGTATATTAGGTGTACGTTACATGTAAAAAATATATTTATACAAAATCAACAAAAAAAATCTATACAATTTTTTTGTGAAAGCTTAGATTACGGTACAACCTAACCAAAAAAATAAATTTGAATACCATTTTTGGTTATAGAGGTTTTATGGTACGGACAATTTACACAAATGGAAAAAATATTAGCACATTTTTCATTTTGTATTGGGTTTGCGAAAAAAAACAATAATTTCATTTCCAGAAAAAAAATAATTGTGTTTTTTTTTCTCATATTGGGGTTAACGTACAAATAAAAAAAATTTACACAAATGAAAAAAAAATACAAATTTTTACCCATAATTCTTCTTCCAAAAAAGGATTATAATAATTCAACATAATCCTTTGACTTAATCCATTCCCAAACAAGGATTATAATAATCATTTCCTCCACTTAATCCACATTTTTTCTTATTTCTTCTCCCACTATTCCTTTCCTTCCCCCAAACGGCCCCTAAAATATATTTTCTATTGATTACTTAATTATAAAATGCATTAAATTGATCATTAAAAAAGGGAGAAAATGTTAGGTTTACAAAGGATTGTGTTTGAAATGCGATAAGAAGTTACCAAGTTATAAATGGGAAATTAGTATGCCAAAACAAGAAAGCAATGAGAGATCAACAAGAAATCATAAAATACTTTTAATTTGTTGCAAAAGCAATAGTTGTTGTTAATGACTAATAAAATGTATTTTTCTTCGTGCAACAGTAATGACAACTGAGTGTCACCAATCAAAGACTATAGACATGGAAAGCAATATGAGAAGTCTTAAGGATAGCGGTACTTAACATGGTGAAGACAAAAAAATGTGTAAACAAAACAATGTGAGATCTACGGATATTTTGATGTTTAAAAATATAAACATGTATATAATATCGTTTTTTATGACTCATTAATATTATTTATAAAATAGATGGTCATGCAAAGAATTATTTTTTCATGGCCTCACACTACAACTCATTATAAATGCAAATAATTAAAGAAATGTAGTTTCTAGCCTAAGTGTATATTTATTTTTTTTAAAAATAAAAATACAAAAAATTCTTCGCATATTAACTAATTATTGAAATTTAAATTAAATATGAACAAATATAACAAACTTTTAAATATTTATTAAATATAATTCATATTAATTAAGTTGTTAAGTATTCGACATTTTCTAAAAAAAAATTATAATATAATTATGGTATTTATTTTATTGAATCAATTGTTTTTATACTAATAATATATTTGTATGGTTGAAATATTCTATTTCACATTTGTATTAAAATAAAAAGTAAAATTTCATTTCAAATTGTAATTAAAATAAAAAATAAATAAATTTTGGAATATGATATATCTAAATTTAGTATTTATTTTCCACTCATATATATGAATATGAAAAAGGTTAAAACTATTGATAAAGTTAAATTAAAATTAGAATTTTGTTGGTCCGTTATTAATAACCTTTACAAGATCATACGTCGTTGATCATATAAACTCTCTATATACAAACTATAGACCTTCAAAAGAAACTCAAACAGATCCTTTGAATCTTCTTTTCTCACATAATGAGTGGAGGACCTCAACAAGTACTTCTCTCCACTCCTCTTTACGATCTCATAATCTTAGGAGCTACTGGTTTCACAGGCAAGTACATTGTCCGTGAAGCTCTCAAATTCCTCAAACCATCCTCTTCTTCTCCTCTCAAATCTCTCACACTTGTCGGTCGAGACCACGCCAAACTCACCAATGCCCTTAAATGGGCAGTTCATCCCCTGCCTCTGCCACCCGTTCCTCTTCTTATCTCCGATATCGCCAAACCTCAATCCATTCGCCACCTCTATACTCAAACCAAGCTCATTTTGAAATGCGTCAAGCCGTTTAGCCGGTACGGGGAGGCAGCGGTTGCGGCATGTGTGGAGACCGGGTCCGATTACTTGGATATATGTGGGGAGCCAGAGTTTATGGAGAGAATGGAGGCCGAGTGTGGTGAGAGGGCGGTTGAGAGTGGGAGTTTGGTGGTTTTTGGATGTGGGTTTGATTCGGTTATGGCGGAATTGGGTTTGATATTCAATTTGAGGCAGTGGGTTGGGAAATGAACGTCGAGTTGGGTTGAAGCACATGTGAATGTGGAGTGTAATGGAGGTATGGCTTATAATTTTGGGACTTACGAATCAGCTGTTTTGGGTGTGGCTAATGTTGATGCGTTGGTTCAATTGAGACGGTCAAGGCCCCCTAGACGTCGCCCCAAGGTTAGCAAAATTATTTATCTCTAACTCATATTACCTACCATCATAAAACGTTGTTGGATGTAACTCGAATGCTTCCATCTTCTATGCTTCTCATGTTGTACAGTGAAATATTGTTTCATGACTGTTTGATTTATTTTAAAATTTTCTTTTATTTGTATGGTTAAGAAGAGGGAAGCATGACAATTAAGTGCAACCTATACTACACCTAATCATTGCTCTTTAACCATACACAATTTCAAACACATTTGTAGTGAAATTGATGCTGTTTACAAATATTTGATATTAATTTTTGAATGATTGAAAAATATGTTTTTAAAATGATATTAATCATTTAGGAATGTTGGTAATTAAACTAAAACAAAATTGACATTTAATGAAAATGGTTTGAGAAATACTTGTGTTGTTTAATCATTTAGGAATTTAGGAATGTTGTTTGATCCAAATCCAAGCCCAATAGCCTAACGTGTTGTTTAGGCAGCTTGGACAAGCCACCTAATTTTCAATAATCGAACTCTCATTAGATCAAAGTTGAGGTAACCACATAAATAGCATTTTTCAAACTTTCATTCTATAAAATATATATATATATATATATTAGATTATAAAATATCCCAAATAATACCTACAATTAATATATTTTTTAAATCGTAACAACTTAAATTTTATTGGTATTTAAAATATATTTTATTACTTTTTCAACCTCTTGAAAACTAAAAGAAACTAAAATGTGATCTAAAACATTTCAAATTGATGGTTATCTACTCTTCCAAGATTAAAACACATTTGAAACGTTCAAATACTCCGAACTACCCAATTCAAATTATAAGGGTTGGATTTAATAAATTTTTATTTTTGGTTGGATTGAATTTCTTACATTTTTTCGTTGGATTCAAGTTACATTTTTAACTTATCCATGAATATCCATCAAAGTTTGATCGTGTTTAGACTAGGCACATGCTAATTTATTCGATTATCTCATTAAACATCTAATATTATCTTTTTTTAATATGTTAATTAGATTTTCTTCATGAAATATTGTTTGTTTGTTTTATATAAAATTACTAATGTAATTTTCTTTTTTAAAAAAAAATTCTTTGTTTTTCTAATACTTATAAAAATGGTTTGTTAATATCTAAAAAAACTATGATATATTCAAAAAGTAGTATTAAATAATTAATTTTTTAACTAATAAAAAATATAAAAAGACATTTTTAAATAGAGCAAATTTAAACTATTTACATATTATAACAAAATTATCAAATTCTCTAGAGCTATTTTGAGTTTTTTTGCTATATATTTAAGTTGCTAAAAAATAATACCTATTTATGTTAGTCCAATGATGAGTAGGTGGACCGACTCAAACTATTCAATAAAATTTTCAAACCCTATAAAGCAAATAATTTTCAATACTACTAGTTTCTTTTATTAAAGAAAAGAATGTAATTTTTTAAGAGTTTTTTCAAAAATAATAAAAAATACAAACTATTATACTATACGACCAAAAATCACTACAAAAACTCATTACATTTGATTTTATCAATTTTATCATAAAGGGTAAATAGTTTCTCTCTATTTTATTTTCTACCCTTCCTTTTTTAATTTGTCTATAAAATTGTATCTTTCTTTCAAAAAAAAAATGAAATTTCTATGTTAAAAGAATTCAAATAAAAAAATGAAAAAGTCAAGTATTCATCCAATGGATTTAAATGGTATTAAATAATTGTTTAAGAAAACAAATATCTGATTCCTTTTGCAATTATTGTCAATTAACTTTTCACTAAATTACAAACAAAATATTCGTCATAAATTTTTCTGTTCATTTCTTTTTCAAATTTGAATCCAAATGTGCATAACTTAATATTAATTAACATACTAATGGTACCAAATCCAACTAACCCATATATCTGGCTTTCGACTTCTTCTAAATATACTCTTTTCTTCGACTACTTTCTATTCATTATTTGAACTTATTTCTAGTCCTCTTTTTTTAACATTATTATGCATTTCTTATATTTATTGAATATATTTTAAAGTGGAAATAACGAGGGAATGTTTAGCTACACCTATAAGTTATAGGTGAGATATATCTCTTTTCAAAAGAATATATTGTGGAATCAAAAGCAATGTTATTGAGCTAATTAAAGTATACAAGCTTGTTTTTCTTTTTATTCTTTAAAAAATCAAATCAACCGACAAAATACAATTCTTTAACTAACCTAACCTTCTTTCATTAGAATGATTTCTTTGAGTTTTAAATTTCAATGTTTACCCCATTTAGGAAGAAAAAAAAAAAGAATAACCCCAACATAATACTTAATTATTACTAGCAAATCTTACCAAATTTATTTGCTTTAGTTTATTATATTTATTTTGGATGTTGATTTGGACTATAGACAGTATTTTATAGTAGGAAAGCAACAAAGTGAGCATAGGTTTAATATAATATTTAATAAACCTATGAAATAAATTCGACGTTAGGACATATTTGAGAGTGTATTTCTTTTTAGAAACAGTGATTTTTAAAATAATTTAAAGAGTAACAAAAATTGGTCATGTAAACTCAAAATACATCTAAAATATTTTTTTAGCAACTTGTTTGAAACCTAATTAATCCAGTATAGCTCTGGATTTGTTAATGAATTATTTTGCAGTTTATTGGTCGTGCTCATCCAAAAGGACCATTAATTGAGCTTTGGGCAGTAAGATTACCTTCAACTGATTCAAGTGTAGTTAGAAGAACACTCTACTTTAGCTCAAAACCCCCAACACATCAAACAAATGAACGCTTTTTGGTCGTTGGTAAAGCCAGCTTGCTTCAGAGTCAAAATCGACACGAAATCCTTTCTCAAAATCTTACGATACGTTGCAGTTGGGATGTTCATAGGGAAGTTTGCTAAAGACCCATTGGGGAGGTAGCTTCTCTTAACATTCCCTTCCATTTTTAGCCTTTGTTTGTTCAACAAGAAGGGTCCTTTAAAAGAGAAGTTTTAACTCCTGGTATTGTGTTTGGACCAACTTATCTTCAACATTCCAAGACAATGGTATATCTTTTGATGTTATTTCAAACAATTCTTAGAGAATTGAACAAATTACATTTATGGCAAATAGATATAGTAGATAAGATTTGAACACAGAACCTTAAAGTTTTGAAGGAGGAACACAACTACTATCCCGTAGGCAAAATTTAAAAATAATAAACATTTTTTAATATATATGGTAATCTAACACTTCAAAATTAATATTAAAATATAAAAACTAGGAATATGAGGGAACACGTGTCCCTAGCCCTTTAATAAATAATCCACCGTTGTACTACACCACTTGGCACTTGAGGGTAGAAATACTCAAACTGGTTGTTGGCATGCATGCACTCGACCTAATCACCCATACCCCCTTTTCCTAAAAATTCCTTAAAAATAAAAACACATTTTATTAATTTCAAATTACTATAAAGAATTCATTAACGGAGGTGATGCCAAACTAGTCCTCGGAATTAATTTTTCATATAAATTATGATATATTAACTATTAAACACTCAAACATTCATTTTTCTATAGTTGGTTTTAAGTGTTAATCCTAATTTAACTTACTTTATAAAAGAGAGTTTAAAAAAAAACCACTAAGAAAAAAAAAATTCATTAGAATTAGACAATTTCACTTTTATAAACTCATTTTAAAAAAAAAAAATTATTTTAGGTAGTTGTCAAACACACCATTTCTTTTAAAACAATTTTTTCTAATGTAATCATTTGAAAAAATATTCCAAACAGACTACCAATTTAACTAAACTAACTCAAACTAAGAAGTTATTATATTAATTGTAAATAATATTTTAATTTTTCTCCTAACACAATTATATATACAATTATATGCATAACTTTTTCAATTGAGGTTGATGAGATGTTACTCTCAATACATTACATGAAAATAATTAAATAACTTTTGTCCTATTAACGTTTTACTTATTATTAGAATAAATGTTTAAATAAATGATAGTATAGTTTGGTTGGGTTAGGTTCATTATAAAACTTTTAAATCAATTCAATTAAACCCATAAATAACACTCCTAACAATTTATTAATTAGTGCATTTTGTAAATATAAAATTGGAAAGGTTAGCTCCATTTTCTTTCAAATTGACAATTTAGTAGAACCGCAGATTCGTAGCTCCCAACTAAGTAACAAAACATTAGGTTGCCTTTTTGGTCTATTATCTTTCATTTATACCCTAAGCTTCATCCAAAAACAAAAACTTACTAAATAATGTTACTTGTGAAACAAAATATAATGTTGAATCAAAATCATACTTAAGGTAATAACTCGATGCTACTTTGAAAAATACATATATTTGATTGTATTTAGTATTGTCTAATTTTGTTATATATATTGATATGTGAGGTCCACTTTCAATATTCGCAAACTGATTGACGAAAAGAGTGATTAATTTGATTGCATACAAAAAATATATAGAACTTACTAACTGATGTTACACTTACCTTTACAATATATCATTATCGTTACTATTGTTATCACCATTAAGATAGAAGCAACTTAACCAAATTACAATACAATACAACTCTATCTTACTATTTAATTAAAAAACAATTTGATATTCACCTAGTTGAGCTTTAATTATTTGTTGGTTTTTTAAAAAAGAACATGAAGGGAATGAAAAAGTATACTTGAAGTGGGAATATTTCGTCGTTAAAACTCACCAAAACTCATTCCAAGAACTGAGCATGAAACAATGGAAGAACCTCCTTACGATCTCATAATCTTAGGAGCCACTGGTTTCACAGGAAAATACGTGGTTCGAGAAGCTCTCAAATTCCTCAACATTTCCCCTCTCAAGTCTCTCGCTCTCGCCGGTCGAAACCTGACCAAACTGAAAGAATCCCTCAAATGGGCAGCTCGTCCACTGCCTCCGCCGCCAGTTCCACTCCTACTCGCCGACGTCACCGACCCACATTCCATCCGGAGGCTCTGCAGCTATACCAAGCTGATTCTGAACTGCGTTGGACCGTTCCAGCGGTACGGGAAGGCGGTGGTTGAGGCGTGTGTGGAAACAGGGTGTGATTACTTGGACATATGTGGGGAGCCAGAGTTCATGGAGAGAATGGAGGCGGAGTATGATAAGATGGCGGTTGAGAAAGGAAGTTTGGTGGTTTCGGGATGTGGGTTCGATTCGGTTCCGGCGGAATTGGGTTTGATATTCAATTCGAGGCAGTGGGTTGGGAAATCGGCTCCGAGTTGGGTTGAAGCGTATATGAATGTGGAGTCGAAGAACGGAATAGTTTGTAACTTTGGGTCATTTGAATCAGCTGTTTTGGGTGTTGCTAATGCCGGAGAGTTTCGCCAATTCAGGCGTTCAAGGCCCCCAAGACGCAGCCCATTGGTGAGTAACAAATTTCTATTTCTTTTTTCTTACTCTCTTATGTTTGCAAATATTTTTCTATTAAATCCAAAATTAATTTAATATTAAATTTTATACTTTTAAATACAACTTTGAAAATAAAAAACACAAAAACTTGTTCCATACAAATTGGAGTGGAAGAATGAAATAGAACCTTTTGGTTCTTGTATATTATGTCAATTAAGCTAAATTCTTGATGGCTCGTGATGATTTTAAAAATAGGAAAAGATAATTTTAATTATTTTATAACGACTTTATTTGATCTCTAAATTTAGGGTTTAATAAGTCTTTGAAATTTAAATTTTGTATATAATATATTCTTAAAATTTTATATATAATATATTTTAAAACTTTCAATTTTGTATCTAAATCTATTTAGGAATTGAAAATATATATTTGTAATATAAATTTGACGTAAAATAAAACTTTAAAGTTTCAATTTTATCTTTCCTATTAAAACTAAGCCACTGTTTTTGGTACCTATTTAGTTTTAATTAATTGATCTAAAATAATATGAAGTAGAAATTTTTAATTCATTTTAATAGTGATAGAAATTTAGTGAGAACCGATTATTATAATTATATTAATTTTTTAAAATTAATTAATAACATTAACTTTAAAAGATTAAAAGTGAATATTTAGTAAGAAAAATTAAAATTCTAAAGTTAAAAATATAAATTAACAAAAAAAAAAAAAAGCAAAACTCAAATTTGAATAATAAAAATCTAATCTATGAAATTTAAGAATTAAATTCAAAACTTAGAAATAAAATGTAGTTTTAACATTAAAATACTATATATTCATAAGAAGATGCTATATATAAGCTGCACCTAATACTGTTACACTTTTAATGATTAACCTTTCATTCCCAATACTTTGAACTTTAAGGATTAAGAGAAGTGTTTGATATTATTATGTTATGTAGGTTGTTAGTTGTTCAACTCCAAAAGGACCATTATTAGAGTATAAAAAACAGTTTGGAGTTTGGAGTGTAAGAATTCCATCAGCCGATTCAAGTGTAATTCGAAGAACACTCTTCACTCTAGCTGAAAACCCCCAAGGTCTTCTTGGTTCAAACGAGACTCCAGATGACATTGAACAAAGGAAGAAATTTTGGTCATCGGTGAAGCCAGCTCGTTTCGGAGTAAAAATCGGAACGAAATCCTTCCTCGGAATCTTACGATTCATCGTATTCGGGATTTTTATGGGAATGCTTGCTAAAAAAGCATTTGGAAGGTGGCTTCTTTTGACATTCCCTTCAATTTTTAGCCTTGGTTTGTTCAACAAGAAGAGTCCTTCAGAAGACGAAGTGAATAATGTGTCATTCAAAATGTGGTTTGTGGGACATGGGTTTGATGATAACGGGAATGATAAAGAAATAGTGACAAGAATAATGGGGCCAGAGCCTGGGTATATAACCACTTCAATAATACTTATTCAATGTGCTTTCATTCTTCTAACTAAACGTCAGGTTATGCCTAAAGGAGGAGTTTTAACTCCTGGTATTGTGTTTGGACCAACTCATCTCCAACAAAAACTCCAAGACAATGGTATATCTTTTGATGTTATTTCAAATAATTAATGATGCTAAGTTGGAGAAATGAAGTGTGTGATTTATAAATAAGGTATTTTTGTTGTAACTCATGGTTGCATTTGTTGCTCTATTTTTCAATTTATAAATAAATATAACTTCTCTCATCCGATTGATTTCGATTTCTTCAAATTGTGTGTCGCGATAGACCCAGACAATGGTATATCAGAGTCTATTGTTGATAAAAAGTAAAAATGTTAAGTTTGTAAATATTTTAGCAATTTTGTCACTTAAGACAATTTAGGTTTTAAAATAGCATATTAATCTTTGCAAATCATATACAACAATTATGAAAATAAAAAGTCACGTTAGTTAAAACAGATCTAAACTCACTTTTGGCAATGAAATACATATGACTTATGTTAGATATGTAACAAGTAGCAATATTCTAATATTTGAATGTAGTATTCATGCAGACAACTAAAATTTAGTTCAACGAGCATTTATATGAATTCAGGATGGAAAGGGGCAAAGTTCAAATCTCTCGTGCTCAATTTGACTATGAGATTTAGAAATTGAATCAACAATGTAACTACTATCTAAGTTCATAGAGATAGTAAAAGTCTCCAATTTAATTTTGGATATGTTACTCCAAAATTTCTTTAACATCTTCCTTTTCACTTAAAAGTTTTCAACTTTTAGAACTTAATAATAATATTATTCAAGGCACAACGAAATTCATCTTATCAATTTTCTAATTAGTGAATTGATATTCATTAATCTTTGCCAATTATTGTTAATCAATCCTAACTAATAAATTTGTATTTAATATTTTATATTATCATAACTCTTTGATGTAAAATATTTATTTTTATCATTAATACGTTAATTAATGCATACTTGTTTAACTATTTTTTAGAGCCTAAATTAAATTATTAAGCTTTCAATATTACTTTAATTAATTTTTATAAATATAACAAAATATCAAAATATTTATGATCCACTTAACCAAATTAAAAAGCCTATGAGTTGGACATTTTTTTAAATAATCTAGATTTGCCCTTATTTTTATCTTCTTTCTGCAATTTTTCTTTCCTTTTTATATTTTTTCTTTTCTTCTTTCACATTTTTTCTTTTATATTTTTTTTAAACCATGATTTTTCTTTTGTTCAAGATAGTATACCAAGATGATTTAATAAATATTTAATGAACTTGGCACACGATCTTAAACAAAAATCGTTGCCATAAAAAAATCGTTGTAGTATTTGTAGTTCATATTATGCACGAGTGACCAATTTATAAGACAGGACATTTTTTGTATTTTTTATGGTGGAAGAGAATACTTCTCCCTTTTTTCAAAATTATTGTGTAGGATAAATATTTGGACGATTAATTATATTTTTTAAAAAATAATAAATTCTTAAGATACATTTATTTATTTTATTAAAAGAAAAAAGTACATATATTTATTTTTAGTTTTCAATATAATTTCCAAAATTTCCAAAATTTAAGGTCTTTAATTAAATTAAGAAAAAAAATATTTTTGTTAAGTAACTCATTTTTGTTTAAACTATTTTTTTTTTTAGAAATTGTTTCAAATAAACCTAAAATTCTATTTTGAGTGGCTTTCAAATAGTTTAGGGTCCATTTGGATTGAATTAAGAACAAAAGGTTTTTCAATAATACATTTCTTTTTAAACACTTTTTTTAAAATGAGTTTAAAATTTAAACACTTAACAATATTTGGTTAGAATTTTTTATAAGAATTTATATGTGAATTTAGTTTTTAAAGATTTCTCTAAAATAGATTATTTTATAAATGAATTTTTAAAAAGTCCATTATTTTAATTTTCCAAACACCATCATTTTTTTCAAAATAGTTTTTTTGCAAAATTAAACAATTGAAAATCTTTTTTCAAAATAACTAATTTTTAAATTAAACACTTTAAAATGTAATCTAAACACGCCCTCAATTTATGATTACATCAATTTATTCTCTTAACTGTAATTTATTAATTAGATTTTTCAAATGTTAATTTTTAATTTATAAATATAACAAAATTTTACTCTTATTCAGATAAATATCGATAATTAATAGTTTATTTAAATAAATAATAATATTTTATTATATTAGTAAATATGAAGTTAGAGTAACTAAAATTACTAATAGTGTAATTTTGGTTAAAGCATAAATGTAAGCAGTGTAATAACTCATTAATTATAACAACAAACCAAGAAGAAATTGGAATTTTGTGTTCTTATAGAAATTCCATTTCTGAGTCTTCCGCCTTCAAATTCATATCCTTACCTTCATCAATGGAAGGTCCCCCTTACGATCTCATCATTCTAGGCGCCACTGGCTTCACAGGCAAGTACGTTGTTCGAGAAGCTCTCAGATTCCTCAACCCTTCTTCTCCTCTCAGATCTTTCGCTCTTGCCGGTCGAAACCTCACGAAGTTGACCCAGACCCTCCAATGGGCAGCTCATCCCCACTCCCCGCCGCCGATTCCTCTCCTTCTCGCCGATATCGCCGACCCACAATCCATTCGCCGGCTTTGTACCCAAACCAAGCTCATTCTCAACTGCGTCGGACCCTTTCGCCGCTACGGCGAGCCGGTGGTTGCAGCGTGCGTCGAGACAGGGTGTGATTACTTGGATATATGTGGGGAGCCTGAGTTCATGGAGAAAATGGAAGCTAATTATCATGAGAGGGCGGTTCAGAGTGGGGCTTTGGTGGTTTCTGCTTGTGGGTTTGATTCGGTTCCTGCTGAATTGGGTTTGATGTTCAATTCGAGGCAGTGGGTTGGGCAAACGGCGCCGAATCGGATCGAAGCGTATTTGAGCTTGGAATCGAGCAAGAAAATAGTTGGGAACTTTGGAACTTTTGAATCGGCTGTTTTGGGTGTTGCTAATGCTGATCAGTTGTTGAAATTGAGGCGTTCGAGGCCTAGAAAACCTCGGCCTAAGGTGAGGAAGTTCCCCCAATTTTACATTACTGAATGCTTCAGTATGAATAGTTTTGAGAAGCCATTTCTAACAATTGTTACTCTATATATCTTTTTGTGAGACTTTTTGATTGTGCTTCAAACTATAATAGATGGAGTCTATAGCATCATATATTGGCAGCTTAATGTGAATGTGTCATGCCTTAGGTTACTAGTGTTTGTCATAATTTTCTCAGGTGATTCTGAATCACAACTAAAAGGTTTGCTCAATCCACTCCATGATAATGGATGATTTAGGCTTATGTCAAGAACTCAAAGATCAAACAAAGCAAGTAAATGTAAAGAGTAAAGAAATCGACAAAGAGATTTATATGGTTTCCGCCGTGTATTAGCTAGGGCCATGTTCACGGGTAGAGGGAGAGGGTTATTTTTAGAGTAACAATACTAGATTATAGAATTTAGATGTACCTCTAAAGTCGGAAAGTTAATATAGTGCATCCATTCAAATCCTAAGGCTAAAGTTGTAAATAACAGAAATTCGAATACAACCAAGTTTAGTTCGTGAACAAATTGTGTTTATTTGGTCTCTGCACTTTAAAAGGTGTCTAATATGTTCCTAATCCTAAATTATTAACTATGTGTTGAATAAGTTTTTAACTTCCAATTTTCTTTCCCATTGCTTTGTGTTGAACTTTATTAGTAACGTTATGCATAAATTTACAATATGTTTGGCAGCTTTGACTGTCTGTCTGTGGGAAGCCTTTGTAATTTGTGATCATTTTTTTAATCAAATCCTTCAAGATTGATCGTTCTCAGTCCTCACTCTGTGTTGTGAATTTTCTTGTCACTTAGATCCCTGGTCCTCCTCCTTCTAAAGGACCAACTATTGAACACAAGAAGGAGATAGGCCTTTGGTCTGTAAGATTACCTTCAGCTGATTCCACTGTTGTTCGAAGAACACTCTCTACTCTAGTCGAAAACCCACAAGGTCTTCCTGGTGTTAACGAGAGCGCTGACGAAATCAAACAGAGGAAGACATTTTGGTCGCTGGTGAAGCCAGCTCACTTTGGAGTAAAAATTGGCACAAAGTCATTGATTGGCATTCTTCGAATCATTGCAGTTGGTATGTTCATTGGGCTGTTGGGTAAAACTTCACTCGGAAGGTGGCTTCTCTTGACGTTCCCTTCGGTCTTCAGTCTTGGGTGGTTCCGAAAGAAGGGTCCTTCAGAAGAAGAGGTAAATAGCGCCTCATTCAAAATGTGGTTTGTTGGTCACGGTTTTAGAAGCAGCAACAATGAGGCGAATGTGGAACCCGAAATGGAAATCGTAACGAGAGTGATGGGGCCCGAGATCGGGTATCTAACGACCCCTATAATCCTTGTTCAATGTGCATTGATTGTTCTAAGCAGACGTGAGGCTCTGCCAAAAGGAGGAGTTCTAACTCCAGGTATTGTGTTTGGACCAACTGATCTCCAACAAAGACTCCAAGAGAATGGCATATCTTTTGATGTCATTTCAAAGAATGCTTAGTTAGGGATGTGTCAACTGGCAATAATTAGTTTGTTGGTTAAAAGTATAGTCTGATGTTTTTTTTTTGGTGGATTATAGTTATATGTTTTGTTTCATTTTTAATTTGTTGCCCTCCTAATAACCTAAAGGGTTAACACATATTGACCTCTATTTTTGCCTTCATTTTTCAGTATGTCCATTTTTTTGTTATTTTTTTTTAAAAATATAATCGTTCAACATCTAAGCATACAATCGTTCTTTTTCAAGTTGTATAAAGTACTGCTTTAAACACTCTGCCTGTGAAAAAGAAAGTGATTAGCTACAGTTCTTCCAATTTTAGCTTTTTGTCATTTTTCAAAGTTAAACATGCTATAAGATCAATTTTTCTCTAATATTATATCTTCTAATATTTGAACATCAATCTTCTAGACTACTTTCTTTTATTTTATTTTAAATCATTGATTGATTCAAATACTTAAGTTGATGAGTGAAAACAAATTTAGTACTATATCCAACAGGATCATCGATTGGTAAACAGACTTATTCAACAATTAGATTATTGTAGTTATTGTATTATTAGTATAGGGTTTATAAGTAAATTTGAAGTACTATTAGATCATCTAATAAGGTGAGATTGGCTCATTATCAATAATCAAAATGTACTTAATAATCACTTGAAGCTAAAACTAAGCTAGCAATGACTTAAAGCATGCCATGCATGTTGAAATCTGAATAGCAAAGCATATATGTATCTTTTTATAAGCTTAAGTAAAGCTAAATATGAACTTAAACAAATTTACTCTCCAATCTATTCAAATGTCTTAAGGTCAGGTGATAGAGTGTTTTTGAGACCAAAAACAAGCTAGAAATGATGATCTGGTGCAATGCCGGTGACAATGTGTGGAAATTTTCCAACGTTAAAAAGATTTAAGTATAAAGTGAGTGAGAATGAAAAGAGGAGGAAGCGAGGGAGAGCATGAAAAAACAAAAAATAATTTGCAAAAAATGTCAATAATCACAGTATTAAATTTTGGTCGAAAAATTATATTATATTTATATATTGTAAATATGAAAAAATTAATAATAAGAGAAACAATCAGACGTTAATGTATGTTATGGACATGTGATTGCTACCCCTAAAAAAAAATCTTTCTTCTTAGTTCTTAGTAGCTGCTGGGTTGGTTTCTTCTTACCACTGTCTGAACCGTTGAACCTCTTTCAACGCACATCCATGGCGTCCTGCAGAATCGTATCCCGTTCTTCTCTTTTTCTGCTCCAAAGCTGCACTCCCCGAAGAAATCAACGGATTTTCTCTTCTGCTTTTCTCCCTTCTCTACACCTTCCCTCTTTCTCTCTGTTCTTCACTAACAGATGTACTGTCTTCTCTCTTTCCCTCTCTTGGAGCCCAATCTTTACATTTCTTTTTATTAATCTCTTCTTTACTTTATTTCTCTTTGTATTGCTACATAGTTTCAAGAAGCAACCCTAACGCAGTTTCTACAAGATGTTTCGCTTCAATTTCCGCCGCAACATCTCCACTAGAAGTAGAAGATATTGTGGCTGACGTAGAACCACCGGAGGTTCGTACACAAGACACGGTGGAGCACCTGCTCACGCATTCTGATGACGTTGCTAGGTTGATGAAGATGGAACGGAGGTCGGTTGAGTTAGATGGAGCTGAATATCCACATAAAGGGCGGTGGTTTCCGTACCTGGATAAGTATAGCTGTGGAAGTTCTTGGTTGAATAGTGGTGAGATTTTGGAGGCCTTGGATTCTCTCATATTGGACTCGAGGAAAGAGCGGTTCAAGAACGTGGTGCGGAATAGAAGCTACTCCGTTTGTTTGGTGGTGGAGGGATTGACCGATTTCGGTAACGTCTCGGCGGCGTTTCGATCTGCTGATGCGCTTGGATTTCAGTCGGTTCATGTGGTCTCTTGCGACGCTTCCAAAAGGTGCAACAACCATGGAGGTGAAATTGTTTTCGAATGCATTTTTTTTTTCATTTCTTTCGGGATAATCGTTTGATTCTAGAATTTGGAAGCTGGTTTGTTTTCAATGTGATGGTGGAATTTCATTACTGTTGTTGTGCTTTTACTTTGTTGTTCAATGGACCATTTGAATTCAATCAATTAGTCGAATGCTCTTGCTGGTTAATATGGTTAGAAGGTTAAACCGATCAAATACGTTTGATTTTGATTGGTAATTGTTAAATATGGATGACAATGTGACACAGATTGAGCAATGGAATTCCTGCAAATGTGCATTTCTTGTATATATTATATCTTTATAGCACATAACCATTGAAAACTTTATACCAAATGTCGATTTTAATGTATTATTTTTCATTGCACAACGTTTATTTTCCATGTGAAAGTATATGTTCAGATGTTTTTTCTTCCTTCATTTGCTATATTTATCTCGCCATTTCATAACATTAAGTCATATTTGTCTTGTGCATAAAACTTCTACCAGTGCTTGTATTCTCATGCTTACCCTGAATGAGATCATGCTTTGATAAATTAGGGTGCAACATGAGTTCATTCAGCTTACTAAGAATGACAGAAGTTCCCATTGCTTACATTTTCTTTGTGAATTTTTTCTCGTCTTTCTTCATCGGACATCATTGCTATTCAATTCAGGTACAGGGAGAATCGTCATGTTAGCATGGGAGCAGAGAAATGGTTGGACATTGAACTTTGGAACTCTACCCCAGAATGTTTTAAAATTCTGAAATCCCGGGGCTATAGAATAGTCTCTACACATCTAGGAGCGAATGCGGTATTGATTGATTTTGTACTTACCCTTCTTTCACATTAGAAATTTTGTAAGCTTGTCCCGACAGCTGAATTGCGATTGTCCTGTTGTAGGTTTCTGTCTATGATATGGATTGGTCGTGTCCAACTGCAATTGTGGTGGGGAATGAAAGTAGGTAATTATCTTCTTGCTCCAGTAATATGGAGTGTGATCAAGTTCAACGCAATTTAAGTTTCGGGATGATTGCAATAACTGTTTTGTTTTCTCTTTGTTATTCGATGAACGTTTTTGAATCACTGCAAGTTGGGAGATATCAGTAAAATTTAGGAAATCATAACTGAATACACGCTTAAAAGTAGCAACATTTCTTTGAAATCGACAATTATCTTATGCTTCAGTTAGCAAGTTTCGACGCATGAATGATGTCGGAGTCTGGAGAAACTATACTTGTAGCTAGTTTAATCCTTTACAATATATGTTGATTTCTGAGGTCAAGATTTCTTCCTTTTTTTTTAGGGGAATAAGTAATGAAGCCCTGGAGCTATCAGATTTGCATTGCAGTATTCCTATGAATGGCATGGTAGATTCCTTCAACGTTTCAGTTGCTGCTGGCATCCTCATGCACCATGCTGTTTGCGATCGGACTTCTCGGCTGGTAACTATAAAAAACCATGTTTGAATATACTCTTGGATTCATCATGCCATAAGGGCTTGGATAGCTCAGTAAGGGAGAATTCTCATTGTCTCTCTCAGAGCTGGAATTCGAAAATGCTTCTATCATAGAATTGATGGATTATGATGTTCTTTATCGAACCTTTCAGGGCTGTCATGGAGATCTTACATCAGAAGAAAGACAAATTCTACTGGCGGAGTTCTCTCTTAGGCATAGCAAGAGTGCAATCAGCATTGCGAACGAGTTGGCTAAGCGGAAGGGTTCCGCAATCTCTAGTACGGAGTTATTGCTGTAGAATGCCAAAAGTTTTGGGCGCTTCATGTGTTGGAAATGTTTACGAGAAGCAGAAACACAGGGAAACCTCTTTCAAAGTTTATACTAAAACAGGGCTCCGGAAATTTGCAATGAATTCGAAAGCAGATTGTAAAGCCTGCATTCTATCCCAAAAATTTCTACATCAACTCATATGCCTCTGTATAATGTTATTGTAGTTCTCCATTTGACTTGGAGAAACGTTAACTTCGGCTTCAATTGGTATTTTTTTTTTTTTTTAATTCTTACCTTCAACTTTTTTTATTTATTATTTATATTTTACTAATTGTTTAAAAAACCAAACCAAAATTTGAAAACTCTTTTTGTTTTTTTTTTTTAAATTTGATAAATAATTCAACAAAGATACAAATTATTGTAAAATATAAATATAAAATATTAATTTTCAAAACAAAACGGTTGTCAACCAGATTTTTAGTTGCTTGGAATCAGTTTTTTTTCTTTTCCAATGATACTATATACCTTTCTCATCAAAGAGAGAATTGGAAATCAATATCTAAATTTGATGAAAACATTCACATAAATTGACAATGTTTATATGGGTAGAAATTTTTCTCTACAATTTTAATTAAAATTTCAATACCATTAAGTTAAACTCACTCTAGTTAATTTTGAAATTTTAAAAAGAATAAAACGTCTAATTATCTTTTTAATCTCTATTAGTAAAATTTTTAACACAAATTTTATACCCAACGAAAACTCTATAATATTTTAAGAAATTTAGTAAATGACAATGTCTAATGAAGTTTTTTATTAAAAGAGAGGAAATGAAAATAAACCTTAAAAAATTAGCAAAATCCTGGCAATAATTTTCTAGACAATTATCTCTAAAAAAAAGGTATTAATTCTATTGGAATAATTACTAATAAAATAAATTAGTGTCCACTAAATAATAATTAATAGATGGGTGTATATCTTATTTACAAATGAGAGATGAGATAGAATTGGAACGAATCTAATGTATTAAATCATTAAAAAAGAGTTGTAGTCCAAGGTATATTTTACTGATGCATAACTAAGATAAATATGATCATACAGAGTGTAAATCAATCATAAACATTGAATCACTTTTGGGTCATCATCACTGTTCAGTATCATTAATCATATTCATTCTCACTCCATTCACCTAAATGGATACAATGATCTTTTGTTTTCTTCATTAGTGAACGTCCACATCTCAGCTAGTCTCATAACGCAATCATCTGAACTTTCCTACATTTGTTTGAAACAAAAAAAAGGGAGAAAAAAATATATATGTTATTAACTCACCTTTATGTTCCATTGACCAAATAGATCATACTAATTACCAACTCTAATCTTTTGGGTTTGTTGGGTTAGGTCGATAGAGTTGTGAAATGAAAATGCTGACAAACAAAACTAAACATGAACCCAAATTTTCATTTCAGGTGGTAAGTTGGAAGTTTGTACAATATCAAATCAAATATGAGAGAATGTGCATCTACATTCAACACTGCATAATGTTTACTCTCACTATAGACATAAAACTACCAAGTAATCCATACATCTTTCATTGTCAAAATTTTACAACTAAGATTAGCGGATCACAAAAATTTACCACTGAATAATCCTTCTCCCTCTCTTTTCCATCTTTAATGTTGTGAGATAAAGAAATTTACCTCTGCTTTAAAATCTCTCGGTGGGAAATGGTTATAAATGGAGTAGCACTTGGAAACAAATCAAGAAATGTATTTTTCTTGCTGCTCTTGAAGAAGCCTAGCCGAAGACTTGGCGTCCAGATAAAGAGCGCAAACTTCTTCTAGATCTCCCTGTGGATGAGAAGCAATCAAAACTTAAAGAGTCTATAAACAGAGCTCACTTTAACGCATCAACCCAAACATGGATGGATTAAATGTCACATACAACTAAGATTCGAGCATCTGTCGAACTTTATACATACCTTGCATATGCTGTCTCGACCGTTCATTTTCGCCACAACACTAGCAGGCGATAGCAATTGAACAGCATGTCTACAGCACAACCAAAAGATTTCAGCCTTATTATGGTTATATGTTCACAACTGATTTTGGAATTATCCTTGAGCACTTTTGTGATGCTCAAAATTGCTTACGTCCCACTCAAATTCATTACTTTTGGTAGTTTATAAATGCCTCTAGGGGTAAAAAACAAAAACAATCAATCAAATCGAGAGTTGTAGAAAACTTTTAACCTATGTGAACTTCGTGGAAGCACTTACAAGAAATATAACTAAACACTTTTCACTAAAATGCTTATAATCAAATTACCTCTATTAAAACTACTTATTCTAAAAGCAGTCCAAACACACTAATCTAACGTTATGGTACCTTAACGATGTTCTTTGGCCCATCTCCCCAAGGAAAGCTAAACTTTCTTCATCTACAACCAACTCTTCCACCTGTGCCCGAATGGCTAATATCTTCACAAAGCATCAGATAGCTTCGTTAGTGGTTTGGCACCTTCATACACAGCATAAGATTTAAACTTCCACAAAAGAATGCAAATTGACCTGAATCATCTCAGCAGGGCCATATGTTTGAGTTCGGATGATCACCAATCGGTCCAACAAGTCAACAGGTATTCCATGAGGACTATTCATATCAGTCCCTCTGAATAAAAGAAAGAAAAGAGCATTTATTCAGAAATAATTTTTTACGGGTGAAAATATGTCATGTTTCATTTAAGATAACAGCTGCATCAATTTCAACTTGGTGAAAGATGGCGTTTTTTTTTAGTCTCCAACTTCGTTTCAGATAGTTATATTATTTGTTAAAAAATAAACGATTTCAGATCATTATTCAAGTAGGTTTTAGCAATGATGAAAATTTACAGAAGTAAACTATAAATAATTAGGAAAAAAAATCAACCACAGACAAGTTGAATATGAAACCCATGCATTGATGGAGTAAACGTCCATAGCATGATAAAGGTGCAAGAATGAACAACTTGAATGACGATCAACTAGAGAAAGAACCTCCTACCGCACATTGCAGATTCCTCTGTTTGTTGCAAATATCACTATTGGGGAGAGTGAGCTCTCTAAAGCTCGATTTAAGTACGAAAAGCACTCCATATCCAGCATATGCACCTGCAAATTTTACTTACCTCATAAACAAGCTAAAGATTTTGAGTACAGAGAAGTTAAAAGAGCTTAAAAGGGAGAAATAACCTCATCAATGAATAGAACTCCCGGGACTAGCTCTGCTATACCTTCATCAATATATCGATTAACCACCTGTCATTTAAATAAACCCCAAACAATTATAATAATATTTCTTGTGTTAAAAATTCCTTACTGAAATAGAATAAACCCCCAGTACTTTAGTGCTTTTTTCTTAAAGGCCACTTTTATTGAGAAAAAATGAAGCATAGAAAAAAGTAAACCATCCAGTACTATTGAAAATATCAATGAAATTTATAACGGTTTTGTTAGTATGTTCTCGCACAGAATATATGAAACACGGCAACAATACAGTTCTTAGGTTAGTTTTATTTTTTACAATTTACCTTCTTAGGTTAGTTTTAAGAACATGAAAAACGAAAATAAATGAAAACAATTAAGAACTCTGGGGAGTGTGCTATTTTGTGGGATATTTGAGGGAAGATGAACGATCAGGTGTTTTGTGGTAGGAAAAGGGATCATAGTGCAGTTTGATCTTTGATTATATTTCATGTTTCCTTTTGAGCTTCGATTTCGAGGATCTGTTGTAATTATTCAATTGGATTCTTCTCAGTTGGCCCCCCTTCTTTTAGTTAGGGTGTTTTTGTGGGCTGGTTTTTTTTTTTTGTATGCCCTTGTATTTTTTTCTCAATAAAAGTTGTTTTTCTCATAAAAAACAATTAAGAACTCACATTCCCAATCAAATACGACAATACTATCCACAATTCAGGAAATCGCCAAGAATGTATGTAACTCAAAAGAAAACCCTTCATACAGAAAGAGCTACCTTATTTATTTCTTGCCGCAACTTGTCTGTGATTTCCGTTTTCCTCGGCTTCATCATCTGACCCATTAAAGATAATATATCCTGTCCACCTTGAGGCCGTGCATTGGCAGCATCTAGATCATGTAGAGTCACATCCTGTCAGATACAAAAAGAAATTAATACAATAAATAAATACAAGGACTGTAGTGTAAGCTGTATCATCAATAAATGCAAAAGGTGTCCAGAATAATGGAACTAAAACGTAGGCAACAATATTGTTTTCAAATCAGAAAGCAGACTCAAAGTATTAAGAGTCTATAGATCCCCAAATTTCAGAATGATAAGCCGGAAAGATTTAAAATGATTCTGCCATTAAAATCACTTGTATGAGACAGGCTAGGCTCAGAGCTCTTAATGAAGCTAAGCATTCTAGTGCATAAGCTTCTTGCAACATAGTACAAGTTAAAGTAGCGTGAGACAATTAAGGGCACATATACAAAGTCAAAAAAATATCATCAAACATAAGATTTTCATGACAAGACATAACTAACCAACAGAAAACAGTTTACAGTCAACCTGTATAGGACAAAGTTTTGATACAAAAACCCATATTCTACGTGTTTTAAATATGCAAACTGGTATGCTACAACTTAATAGTTCTCAAAAATATGATAATAATAACTTATGTTAAGTAAGAACGCCAGAATTTTATCAAAGAAAGCATACATTTTTCTCTTAAGCTAGCAAACTAAAAATTTAGGACTGCATAAACTTATGAGATATTGAGCAAATGGAACACAAAAAGGGTACTTCACAGGGAGACAACCTGGACGATTTCTTTCCTTTTATGAACCTCCCCTTTAGGAAGTGGAACATATTCTTCAGCTTCAAGATCAAACTCCGTAGCAAAAGCATCACTTCTGCCCACCCTTTTTACAGCTCCACTATTTGCTTCTATATATATAACATCACCAACAGCTACCTGCAGAATGCACACATTCACTCCCACCATTTACAATACGATCAAACCTGAAAATTACTTTGCTTGAAGATGATTTATTATAGCCAAGATTGGTCATTGGTAAGATGGAAAAAGAAAAGTTGGAAGATTTTAAAGAAATGATAAGTTAGAAAATGTCACCTTCTCTTTAATCAAAGCATCATAGATAGTCGGATCCAATTTTAGTTGCTTTGTTCCTTTAATAGTCTTCAAACCAATAATAACATGGCTTATGCTTTTCCCATAGCCACCAGTCACGCTCTCTGTTTCTTCTGGTGAAAGTTCAGTCACCTGGTAAAGATATATCATATCAACACCACTACAAAATGAAAATGTTTGTAATAGCTATCCACAATATTTAGAGATTCATACGCAGTCGGCAGTAGGCACTAACCTCACCCTCATAGACCTCTTTATTTTCCTTGATCCGTAAACCAATAGATCGTCGGAAATTTTCCATCAAAACCTCCGTTTTCTTCACTTCAGATGAGTATACTTCAGACCCAACCATTGGACAAAAGGGCACCTGTCCATGATCATAAGTAAGCACATTTTCTAAACAAAAGGCTGCTAACCTTATAAGCCAACAATGAAATAATTCTTGGTGACTTTCTGGGAGTGAGGAGAGGAATTAGAAGGACCTTGCTTCCTAGCTCCTGTGAAATTCCAAGTGCAAGCGCAGTCTTTCCAGTACCAGGAGGTCCAGCTAGAAGAAGTGCTCGGCCTGCCATTTTCTTCTGTCGTATCATATCGACAACTAGCCCTGCGGCTTCTCTGGCTTCTGATTGACCCACAAAACCGGAAGCTAGTGGCATCGCCTTTCCAGAGGCCTAGGATAGAATATTTTAAGATAGAGTTAGAGAGAAAATTTGAAGCACGGAGAAGGTAGTAACAAACAAGCTTGCTCCAAAAGAGACTAAAGCACAGAAGGCAAACTTTTTTATAAAAGACGAGGAAAGTTGATACAAAAATTTCAAAGAAAGTATATGCAGTATCGTACATACGCTAAATCATGGAGGGGGGAAACTAACTTTTTTTATTGATTTCAAAGTACGTTTAGACCAAATAACAATGGTCATTTACACCAGAACAAAGTAAGAGCAAGATACCTCAAGACCAAGGCCTTTAATGTGAGTGTGAGTGGCTACCCGTTGCTTCTTAGATGTTGATTGTACCTCTTCTATCTTCACCTTGTCCATCTTGGTTTAAGGATTCACTGATGCTCAAAATCCAAAGTGCCTGAAAATGAGGATGTTTTATATCTAAATTACCATGTCGACAAAGAAAATATGGTAAAGATGGTTGACAAGAGCTGGGTAAGCTTTCTTTTTTACTTACTTCGTCTTCTTAAACTCTTTTTTCTTTTAATTTAGTACTTCTTGGGATTCCTTCTAATTTATTGATTCAAACTTTTTTCAATTCGTGAGGTATTCATTTTTAGTTTTATGGTCTCATTTACATTGGGTGATGAAGAATTCCAAAAAAAAAAAAAAAAAAAAAAAACTTCTCTTGACTTCCTTCTTTGAGGGTGAACGGAATTGATCAACGTGAATCGAAAAACAAAACAAAAAATAATAATAATAAAAATAAAAACCTTAGGGTTCTGAAAAATGAGCGGTCTCACCAATGGCGCGAGTAAGGGGTTGAACCACAGTTTCCGTTTCTGAGGAGAAGAAAAAGAACAAGAGAGATAAGTAGCTATGCTTCCTCAGATAGACGAGAGAATGTGAGAGGAAGCGGCTGGGAGTTCTTCGTAAGGGTGAGGCTACGACGGAGAGGATGGGGTGCCACGACCGGAGGGAGCGTGAGTGACAGTGAAATAGGGTTTTAGAAGAAAGGAGAAACCTGCTGAGCTGAGTGCTTGTAATCAGTAGACGAAAATATGGAAAAAAATAAAAAAGAAAAGGAAGGTGAAAATGCGTTTTTCTTCGATTATACATATTATTGTATGCCAGAATAACATTAAAAAATTATAATAATAAAATCTACCTCATAGGATTTTTTAAAAAACAAGGTAAAATTTGAAACATAGGTCAAAAATAGATTGAGTGCAAAACTATTTTTAAAAATAGGTGAGTTGAGGTGAAGTCGTGTATCGGGTACACGACTTTCATGCAGTGGACCTCACGTCTTCTATTTTTTACTTATTTTTATATATATACTACATTGGGCTCCACATTTTTTTATTTTCTCATTATTTATATATATGAGTCCTACACATTTTATTTTTTCTTATTATTTATATATACATACCCACATATAATATAATATATATTAAACATTCAAATTCAAAAAATATATTTCTTTATTAAATTAATTTTTTCTTTTTTTCTTTTTTTCTTTATATATATTTAAATATCTCAATCTTCAATTTTTCTTATTAAATTCATTTTTTCTAATTTAATTTAATTATTACTTAATCAAAATTATACATATTTTTTTTTTCAATTTTCAATATTTAAAAAAAAAACCATATATTAACAAACTATGTTATTAAAAAATATATTAAACAAATGAAAATAGTAATAATAATAATTAAAAGAAGTTGAAGTTATCCGAAATAATAATAATAATAATAAATCAATGCACATTACTAATTGAATAAAAAAAATTAATATATATATATTAAATATCTCAATCTTCAATTTTTCTTATTAATTCATCTTTTTTAATTTAATTTAATTATTTCTTAACCAAAATTATATATATCTTTTTATAATTTTATGTTTAAAAAAACACATATATTAACAAAATATGTTATTAAACAAAACAAAACAATAATAATAATTGAAAGAAGTTGAAGCTTACTCTAAAAATAATAATAACAACAAATTTGTAATCGAAAATTATCCGTTAAGTTTTTTAAATTTAATTTGTAATCGAACCAATTCTTTTTTTTTTCCTTTTGCCATAAACATGAATTTTTTTTTATTCAATTACCAATGTGCATTGGTGGCTTCAAGTGTTATTATTTTTTTTAGTAACTTCAACTTCTCTCAATTATTATTATTACTATTTTTATCTGTTTAATATATTTTTAATAACATATTTTGTTAATATATGGATTTTTAAAAAAAAAAATATTGAAAATTGAAAAAAAAAATGTATAATTTTGATTGAGTAGTAATTAAATTAAATTAGAAAAAATGAATTTAATAAGAAAAATTGAAGATTGAGATATTAAATATATATAAAAAAATTAATAAATTAATTTAATAAAGAAATATATTTTTTGAACTTGAGTGTTTAATATATATATTATATTATATGTGGATATGTATATATAAATAATGAGAAAAAGTAAAATGTGTGGGACCCACATATATAAATAATGATAAAATAAAAATATGGGGCCCGGTGTAGTATATATATAAAAAAAAAAAAAAATAGAAAATGTAGGGTCCACTGCATGGAAGTCGTGTACCGGGTACACGACTTCACTTCAACTCACCTATTTTTAAAAATAATTTTGCACTCGACCTATTTTTGACATGTGTTTCAAATTTTACATTATTTTTAAAAAAAATCCCTAATAATAACATTCCTTATTTATCATATTTTTCATATTCGTAATATAATATATATATATATATATATATATATCATGATACAAATAAAATAGGAACATTTTTTAAAATAACAAAATAACTTAAAATATTTAGCCGTGGTAAAATTTTGGATTCTATCTTATAGGATTTACGGTAAGTTGTAAAATATTTTGTAAACTTCGCTATTTTTTTCTAAATATTTTTATTGCAATTTTTTTTATATACATGTGTAATATATAACATTTGTACTTTGTTTTCTTAATATTAATTCACTTTCCTTTCTTATTTGAATTTATCCCAATATTTGAAAGGAAAGTTAAAGATGGAGCCTAATTAAGAAATCAAATGAGAACGTTGAAAATCTCCATACGTATTCCTATTTAAAGGAGTACAATTCAAGAGATGGCAAGAATAAATGTTCTCCCAAAGTGGCTTATGTCCTCTCACGAAAACTTTAAATAAAATTTATATTTAATTCTTTTGTTAAATTTATCTATTGCAAATTGATTAGGATTGAATGGAAATCGTAATTGAATATTTATAATTAAAAAAAAAAAACTAAGAGCTATGGTTCTCATATACCAAAATATGAAACCGTCAAATAGTGTTTCCCATATTCACTAAAGGTAATATTGGAATCTTATATGTAACTTATTACTGATTATTTGGTGGAGACGATATTTGATTAATACATTATATAGATTTAAAATATTTATGCTAGTAAAAGACAAGTACGACAAAAATATATGAAAAACTGTGCATAATAAATATGATTTATATCCAAAGTAACTTTTTTTTTATTTAGTATTCAAACATGTCACATTCCATTTGTCAAAGTCTCTACAACAAGTGATTGTTTATAGATTTTGTAAAACACATTTGTAGAATTCAAATAAGTTTGGAGAAAGTTGAAGAAATTTCATACTCTCATAATTCTACTTTTTCCTATTTTTAGTATTGTTATCAATTTATTCTTTACATTCAATAAAAGAGAGATTTAGTTTATTTCGTTAGTTAAATATGAAAGATTTAATGATAGATTAGATGACGGGTTTTGATGTTTTTTTGAAAGGTTCATCAATTTGTTTTAGTCCGATTAAATTGAATTAAAAAAAATGTTTTTGAAGATTTATTTATTTATTTAAAAAAAATCTAAAATTTTGGTTGTGATTGGCTTTTCAAATAAGAAATTGTATTAAGACGATAAAAATGGAAGTGATGAATTATATTTTGGTATTTTAACTCCTTTTCCAAATAGTATTAGGAATAAGTTGTTTAGTAAAGAAAAACATATATACCTTTTTTCTCTCCTCGTCTCTTTTCTTCTCTTCTCTTCTCTTAGCCAACAACAAAGAAAAGTTGAGTCCTTTGATCTCCCCCTTCTTCCTTAATTCTCAACTCTAATGGCGACCTCAAAACCCCAAAGGTCACCTGAGGAGGTCGAAGATATCATCCTTCGTAAAGTCTTCTTAATTTCTCTCACCGATACCTCCGATTCTGATTCCAGAATCGTCTATCTCGAGCAAACCGCCGCCGAACTTCTTAGCGAAGGCAAACCATTGAGGATTTCAAGAGATGTAATGGAGCGCATCATAATCGATCGTCTTTCTGCCCATGTCCCCTCCGCCGAACCCCCTTTTCAGTACCTAATTGGGTGCTACCGTCGAGCTCACGACGAGACTAAGAAAATCGCTTCCATGAAGGATAAGACTTTGCGCTCTGATATGGAAATTGCTCTTAAGCAAGCCAAGAAGTTGACGATTTCGTATTGTAGGATTCATTTAGGGAATCCTGAATTGTTTTCTTCCGGTGCTGATTTAGGTACTAACTCCAACACTTCGCCTTTGCTTCCTTTGATTTTCTCTGAGGTCGGTGGGAGTTCCATGGATGGATTTGGGGCTAGTACTAGTGTTGGTGGAGCCTATCAGTGCCCTCCGGGTTTCCTGGAGGAGTTTCTCCGTGACTCGGATTTTGATACATTAGAACCCATTTTGAAGGGGTTGTATGAGGATTTAAGGGGTAGTGTCCTTAAAGTTTCTGCTCTTGGGAACTTCCAGCAGCCCTTAAGAGCACTCAGGTTTCTGGTCAGCTTTCCTGTCGGTGCTAAATCTCTTGTGAATCACCCTTGGTGGATTCCTACGGGTAAATATTCCAATGGGCGTGTCATTGAGATGACAAGCATTTTGGGGCCTTTCTTCCATGTCAGTGCTCTGCCTGACCATGCCATTTTTAAGAGCCAACCTGATGTTGGGTGAGTGTTTATCTTATTGTGTTTTGAGTTTTTAGTTCTTTGTGTGAATTGGTTCTGTTTTGACATGTGAATGTCTTGTTGAGAACTTCAGCCAGCAGTGCTTTTCAGAAGCATCAACTCGTAGACCAGCTGATTTACTATCTTCATTCACTACAATTAAAACAGTCATGAATAACTTATATGATGGCCTTTCGGAAGTTCTTCTCTCCCTTCTTAAGAACACAGAGACCCGTGAAAATGTTATTGAGTATCTGGCAGAGGTGATAAATAGAAACTCATCAAGGGCTCATATACAGGTACTTTTATATGAGCTTAGTAGTGTCAACTGTACATCACGAGTTTGATTATTGTCAACTTGTTATTTACAGTGTTTTTTTAATTTTATTTTTATTTTTTAATAAGAAACAGATATATCCAATGATAAAAAAGATAAACAGCCTAAGGGCAAGGGACAAGATGGCCCTCCCCAAGATAAACTAAAGAATAAGGGTCTTCCAATTGTTGAAAATCATAGAAACGCTATAATTACTAAAGTGTTTGGTATAACTTGTACTCCACCAAGAAGCTGTGTTCCAAAAAGAATCAAAAGAATTATAGTTGTCTTAAAAAATTCTACTATTCCTTTCTTTCCAAATACACCCCAAAAGGAATAGGTAGCACAACTCCACAAGATGTGACCTTTCGGACTAAGGCCTCTAATTTTGAGTCCTTCCATCATCCAACTGTCAATCTTACAAGGAAGACAAACGTCCACGTCAAAGATTCTAAACAGAGTATACCAAGCTTTCTTAGTGAAAGTGCAATGCAAAAATAGGTGGTCTAGGGTCTCCTTGTATATGGAACAAAGGCAGCACATCAAGGGGCTGAGTATGGTGTGCTGGATTTTTTTTTGAATTTTCTCATGAGTGTTGAGACTTCTATAGGCAAGTGACCATAAGAAGAATTTCACCCTTTTCGGGAGTTTAGTCTTCCAAATGTGGCAAATCAGGGGGCAGCAATGGAGGGAGACCCCTTGGTTAATTTAAGAAAGGTAAACTTCGTAGTAAAGCTGACATTAGCATTAAGAGTCCATTTAAAACTATCACGATCGTCCGAAGGGGCCAAAGAATGGAGAATTTCCAGAATGGTGACCACGTTGTCAAGCTCATTATTAAGTAAGTTTCTTCTAAGACCCAAATTCCAAGAATGACTAACATTACATTTACACCAGCAATTAGCAACAAGAGCATCATTGTTCAGCGACAAAGAGAACAAGCTAGGGAAAGTTTTTGCCAAAGGTTGCATGCCACACCAGTACTCATTGCAAAGACCAAATAAACCAGATAGTTCCCACTATAATTGATCTCTTAGCCTATAAGAAGAAGGACCATACACACTTGTAATCCACCCAGAGAAGCCAGCATTAGTTTTGCAAAGAATAGAGACAGAAAACTGACCTTGAATAAAGTTGATTACCGTGATTGAATCCTCTTTCCACATTAGAAGAATATCGCCCGAAGAGCCATAGGCTTCTAAAACAGCCCACCCAACTAAACAACTGCTCCAAATCGATTTCACCAGCTTTCGGTCAACAACACTAACATTAGGTTCCTGGAGAATAAATACATCTGAATTGAACTTCACAAGCAAATCTTTTAACAACAGCTCTTTTAGGGTGAGCATTAAGACCCCTAACGTTCCAGGAAAGAATTAACATGGATCGCCATCCGAGCTCTGGGAAGTACTGGCTTTGGCTGCTTGGGCTTCCCTTTCCCAACTACCAAGTAAAGCTTTTACTTCTCTAGTAAGCTTCTTGTTACTGCTTGTGGAGGCCCCGCCCTTTCTCTACAGTTTCCCTTTCCTAGTCACTGCCCGGATATATAAGTCATACTCAAAAAGCGCTGCAATCACTTCCTTGCTTAACGGAAGCAGATTTTGCAGAGAGGCAACTAGTTCTAATTCAGTAACGCTTTCAATTTTGGTCGTCTCTTCATTAGGCGCTGTAAGATCAGCGTTTTCCTCTAAAACCATCAACTGGAGGCCCTCGTCTTCGTTTCTGTCGTTAGAGTCATCACCTTGAAAGAGCCTCTGGATGTTGGAGGAGTAATCCAAGACATGGAGCAAGTCGTTTGTATCCAAGGGGGCAAATTTATTTTCAGAAAGGAAGCTACAAAGGCAGTGTTTTGTTTTCAAAAGAATGTTTTAGTTTCTAGCTCAAAGTTTGATTTTTTATTGTAATTTTATTTTATTTTTTCTTTTTAGTGACTATAGAGACGTGTTGATCAATGTTGAATGGTACAACTTCTAACAATCTATGTAATGTATTTTATTTCTCAAGGTTGATCCTCTCTCCTGTGCAAGTTCGGGCATGTTTGTTAATCTCAGTGCCATCATGCTACGTCTTTGTGAGCCTTTTCTAGATGCAAACTTGACCAAAAGGGATAAAATTGATCCAAAATATGTATGTTATAGTAACCGATTGGAGTTGAGGTAAGATGATTTTGTCTTCTTGCTTATTTTGTTGTTCATAATTGACCTAGTACATCTTTTCTTAAATGTGGTTATGTAACTTTCAGAGGATTAACTGCTCTACATGCTTCATCTGAAGAAGTTACCGAGTGGATTAATAATGGTACTCAGTTGAGAACTGATAACCCTGGACAGTCCAGCGACAGTGAAAGTCGCTTGCTGCAATCCCAGGAGGCTTCCAGTTCTGGCAGTAATGCTACTATTGGATCTTCTACTGCAAAAGCAAGATCGAGTAGTGATAAAACTAGGTACCCGTTTATATGTGAGTGCTTCTTTATGACTGCAAGGGTGCTGAATTTGGGCTTGTTAAAAGCATTTTCAGACTTCAAGCATTTAGTACAGGTAGCTATAAATCATGCAATGGAGGATAATCGAAACACCACATACAATTTTCTAATTTTTTTTGTTAAGAATTTATATTCATTCTATATTTATTTTTCTTTCATTCATTCTCTTTGATGGATCTTTCCATTTGAATTAATTTTTGACCAGGATATATCTAGGTGTGAAGATACATTGTCCACGCTTAAAGTTATGCAGGGACAAGGCCCTGCCCCACACCTTGAAATGGATATAGGTCGCCTTGAGAAGGAAATAGAGTTGTACTCACAGGAAAAACTTTGTTATGAAGCTCAAATACTGAGGGTATATTTCTGTCTCACCCTTTATCAGATTGTGTTATGTTATTGAATGTTGCATTATTAAATTATGAAAAAAAGGTAATATTACACAAGTGTATTGACCTCACTACCCAGTTGAGTATATTGTTCATTTGAATGAAATTAAAGGTAAAGTGGGTCTTGAAAAAAGGTTCAATTTAGTAGTGTTCTTTTGGACTCTTTGGTGTGATCGCAATGGGAGTTTCTTTCGAGACATTTCTTTTTCTTTTGATCATTTTTTTATTATGTGCTTATTTATGCGTTTAACAGTTGTAACACTCACCTTTAAACTATCATGGATTGGCCTAGTGGTAAAAAGAAGTCATAGTCTCAATAACTAACTAAGAGGTCGTGGTTCAACCTAGGAATTAATTTCCTACGAGTTATTTTGACACCCAGATGTTCTAGGAGCAGGCGAGTTGTGCCGTGAGATTTATCGAGGTGCACGTTAGCTGGCCCGAACACTCATAACTCAGTCTCCTTTAAATTCTTACTCTCTATCCTTTTCCTCTCCCATTGGAGAGATTTCTTGTAATCATCTATTTCATTCATCCATGAAATGTTTCTATTTCCAAAAAATAAAAAAAAGAGGCTCCATAATTTGACCCATTGGCATAAAAAAAGATGAAAATTTCCCTACACTTTTCTTGCCTAGTAAGTCTTTGCAAGTCCACATGTTAGGGTAATTTGGCATTGGAACCTTAACGATTGATTTTTTTTTAATGGAGACAAGCCTCTTTATTTATTATTAATAAATGAAACTTAAGCTCAAAGTACAATAGTGTTATACTAAGAGCAAGAGAATAGAGAAGAATTCAGTCAATGGCAAAAAGCTAAAATTAGGCAAAAAAGAGGAGATGGCAAGCTAATTAGCGAATTCCAACAGAACCTTAATGATTGATTGATCGCTGTAATGATATGAACTTGGCCAGCCAATTTATACTAATAGAATTTATTGGAATGTATGAAGCTTCATGGGAAGTAAAAGAGAAAAAAAATAATTACTAGTGTTGAATCACCTTATTTTAGCTCAGAAGCTTTCATTCTTTCATTCTTTTATTTATTTATTTATTATTATCATTTTTATTTTATAATTTTTTATTTTTGAGATCTCCATTTGTATTTTTTTATTTTTTGTCTAATGAGTTTGATTGCAATTAATAAATTGAATGGATACTGTAAGACCTACAAGTTCATTCTTTGTCTAATTGATCGATATCCTCAATCTTCCTCATGTACTGGAAGCTTTCATTGTTTATATCTGCAGCTTCCTTCACCATCTTTATTTGAAAGTTCAAAGATAGTATTTACACCAAAAAAAACGTGATCTTTGTTTTTCCATGTTGATATCATTTTTTATCCTGAATTAAATTAGGAACTTAAACTTCACTGTGGTTGATTATTGGCTATATCAGTTGACCCTATGTTTGTAACTGGCTTTTAGTAACAGTGGTGGTAATTTCTCTCTTTACAGGATGGGACACTGATCCAGCAAGCTCTTACTTTCTATCGATTAATGGTCATCTGGTTAGTTGGTTTGGTTGGTGGATTTAAAATGCCTCTTCCATCAGCTTGCCCAATGGAATTTGCATCCATGCCAGAACATTTTGTGGAAGATGCTATGGAATTGCTTATATTTGCTTCTCGGATTCCAAAAGCTTTGGATGGCATCAATTTGGTATCTAACTCATCCTAATTGATTCTTTCATATCTTTAAATGCTGATCATATGTGTTGTGTGGAAAATTTTGATATTTTGTTTTCATTTTGACAGGATGATTTTATGAACTTCATTATTATGTTCATGGCAAGTCCCGAATATATTAGAAATCCTTACTTAAGAGCAAAGATGGTTGAAGTTCTGAACTGCTGGATTCCTCGTAGAAGGTTATTTTACGTACTTGATATGTACATATATTAATCATTTGATATTTTTTCCACATTAACTTTGGAGTTGAGTGTGTGGGTTTTGTTTACTGCAGTGGTTCATCCGTAACGGCAACACTATTTGAAGGCCACCAACTATCGCTTGAGTATCTTGTTAGGAATCTTTTAAAACTCTATGTAGACATCGAGTTTACTGGATCACATACACAGGTACGGCATGGTTAAACTGCCGACTTAAATGTAGTAGGTGAAGGCAATTGTTTCATTTTCAGGGAGATCTCGGCTGCTTTCTCCATTTGTTTCTGCATTGATCTTGCACTAATTATTCTATGAAACGGTAACTTTTATCAAGTTCAAAGCTGATCCTACAGGATATTAGAATGATACAATGCAATAACAAAAATGGCTATATCAAAAAAGAACGAAATAAACTGCTCTCTTGTTAAAGATCTTAAAATTAGTCTAGGAAATGGTTGCATATTATTTTAAGGCTATGAGGCCTACAATTTATTCTCTCAAATTAAGATTTTTAGTTAATGTTACGCCTGTTCCAAGTTTGAGGAATTGAAAATTCTCAACGGTGCTTGACTGGTCCTCTTTTCTCTGGTGCAGTTTTATGACAAGTTTAACATCCGTCATAATATTGCTGAACTTCTGGAATACCTTTGGCTGGTTCCTAGTCATCGAAATGCTTGGAGAATGGTAAAAGTTCTTCCTGTTCCTCAGTAATTTTTTAGTTGATCAGCATTATGGGTCTTTCTTTTACATATTATTTCCCTTAATTTTCCATCTCAGATTGCCAAGGAAGAGGAGAAGGGCGTTTACTTGAATTTCTTGAACTTCCTAATCAACGATAGCATATATCTTCTTGACGAAAGCCTTAATAAGATTCTCGAACTTAAAGAGCTTGAAGCTGAAATGTCAAATACTGCAGAATGGGAACAGCGACCTGCTCAAGAGAGGCAGGAAAGAACTCGGCTCTTTCACTCCCAAGAAAATGTTGGTTTGATGACCTTTCTATGAATGCACCTTGTGAACTGTTGTAAATTACTCCCAAACCCTTGATATTGATTTTGAATTTTGAGTACCTGTTTGATCCAACATTATTTGATATTCTCAGATCATCCGAATCGATATGAAATTAGCAAATGAGGACGTGAGTATGCTGGCATTTACTTCAGAGCAAATCACAGCTCCTTTCCTACTTCCAGAGATGGTGTGCTCCCGCTGTTCCCACAAACATATCTTCTATGTGTTTTCACTACACTTTCCTCTTTAGTTCATCACATTTGGTAATCGTGCCTTCAAATTTTTTCTTACAGGTTGAAAGGGTGGCCAGCATGCTTAATTATTTTCTCTTGCAACTTGTTGGTCCTCAGCGAAAATCTCTTAGTCTGAAAGACCCTGAAAAGTATGAATTCCGTCCAAAAGATTTGCTTAAGCAGGTACATGAGAATTAGATTCTAGTTTCTATTTATAGGTCACTAGATTATTCCGTCTTCTAATGTTATATTAGCTTTAATAGATTTAATCACTGTCTTGTAATTTGTGTCTGTAATTGAGGGAGTAGTAGCATGATTGGATTTATTTGTTCATGTCATCATGTAGGGGACAAGTAATGAAATTTATATTGAATCTAATATCACAACTAACGTTAGCTGTTTTAATGTTATCTAAAGTGCAAGTATAAGTTCATGTACCCACATTCTTCATATTCACATTTGCTCTCTTGATTATTAAGCCAAATGCAGAGTTTGGTGCATTGGAAATAGTTAGTCGATATCCTATACAATTCTAATTGATATCCTTGTTTAAGTTTGTTATGTCATTTTCAATTTCTAAGCTAAGTTTTTATTTTCTTTCCCTTGTGTTTACTATGACGAGATAATATGAAATGCTTCCCTACAAATAGTGAAGATGTATTTCGGGCACTTTGAAGAAAGTTTTGGCAGTTATTGTTATCTTTTGGGTTGTGCACGCGGTGTCTGACTTTTCTTGTTTGATTTTGAAGATTGTTCAAATATATGTTCATCTGGCAAGAGGAGATACGGAGAATATTTTCCCAGCTGCCATTTCAAAGGACGGCCGATCATACAACGAGCAGGTAATTTATTTATACTTTGTGACAAACCCTTGGTATGATAATTAAAAAATTCTCTACCTGAATTTTGGAGCTTTCTCCAGTTGTTCACTGCTGCAGCAGCTGTACTTAGACGTATTGGAGAAGATAGTAGGATAATACAGGAGTTTACTGATCTTGGTAACAAAGCCAAAGATGCAGCTTCTGAGGCAATGGATGCTGAAGCTACTCTAGGAGATATACCCGACGAGTTCCTCGACCCAATCCAAGTATGTATTTTTCCACTCATTGTATGTTTAAATCATGGATTTCACTCACTCTTTCAAGTTATATTTTTATCAACTTCAATTATGTATGAGTATGATGACTGAGCAAAAAAAGCTTTGAACGTGTTCCTCAAGAATGAAACTAATACCTTTATGCTGTGGATAGATCAGTTCAAGCTTTTATCTTTCTTCTTATGCAGTACACTTTAATGAAGGACCCTGTGATCTTACCTTCTTCGAGGATCACCGTCGACAGACCCGTCATTCAAAGACATCTCCTCAGCGACAGCGTAAGACTTACATTTCCTTCCAGTAACATCTGTTTAACGGAAAAAAAGTTTTCAGTTTTCTGTGCTAAACTTTGCACAATTTGCAGACCGACCCATTCAACCGGTCTCATCTGACCGCGGACATGCTAATACCGAATGAAGAACTGAAAGCAAGAATCAAAGAATTTATTAGGTCACAAGAACTGAAGAAGCAACTAGATGGAGGGGTTGCAATGCAGAGCAGCAAGGCAACCATCCAACCCACAAGTGGAGAAATGTTGATTGATTAAAATTGATAAATAACTTAATTGCTTGTTATCTTATGGTTTGGGAACGAAATATTTTATGAAGATAATTTATATTTGAGAATTAATATTATTTTCTTTGGGCACTATTCAGTGCTTATTGCCTAACCTTGTAAGTTGTAATATTTGAAAATAAAGATCTTTTACTTATCAGAAAATCAGTATAACTGGGAGATGGTCTCAAAGTAAGATTGATGAAATTATGACATTTTTTGAGATATAAATATCGAGAAAAGTGCACGTTTGTTTCTTTATACCTAAACGTTGTAACGTTGGATGTGTTTTGTTATGATGTAAGTCAAAATGTGCGTATGGACGCTCATGAAATATTAAAAAAGAAGTGCACGTTTAATTTGATATTTTAATATTCAATATTATCCTCTTCGAAAATTTCATTTTCGGATAGATTCCTCAGAAGATGAACATAAATTCTTCCATTAATTCAAAGGTAGAGTAAGACATGAAAGGGTGCATTTTCAAGTGTTTAGTTTAAAAAAGTGAAATTTATATAAATAGAATAAATAAGAAATATTTTCTTTTTAAAATTTATATAAATAGAAGAAAATAGAAAATATATAGATTCTATATATATAAAAAAAATAATAAGTTAAAATTTTGGCTATCCATTTTGGGTTGGACTTAAATTTTGCTATTTTTTATTTTTAAAAAAATCTTCCTTTAAAAATGAAGTTATTTTGAAATACACGGAAGTATTTGAAGTAATTCAAAATAGATTTTTAAGTGTATTTTAAACAAATTTTATGAAAATAAGTTTAAACAAAAAAGTTTTTTTCTTAAATCAATATGAACAGATCCTATATATATATATTTCTTCCATTTCTTTTTCTTTTGATCGTTTTTTGATTCTGTGCTCATTCATCCACACATATTCACCGAAAAAATTGTAAAATTGGAGGTTTAAATTTTCTATATTGATTTTTAAATTATTAATATAAATAATCTCAAATAAACAAGGTTTCTCATAGAATTATGGTACTTATATTTCATTCACCTAACTAAACTAAAAAATAGCATACCTCGTTTGAATGACATGGTTTGATGAAATAATGAATCATCGTAATAATGTCATACTTGGATGATTCTCATGCATATACTTCAAACTATGTAAATTATTTAAATTCAGTTTAATACGCTCGAGAGCATAATCATATTACTGAATTATAATCTTGATCGAACATTATTATCAATAAGACATAGTTTGATAACCATTTCATATTTTTTTTGTTTTTTGTTTTATAAAAGTACATTTCCTCTGTAAGACAATGATATATATATATATATATATACAATGGTTGAATTCTTTGATGAACTTCAAAAACAAAAACCTTTTTGAAAGCTTTTTTTTTTTTTTTTTTTTTTTTTTTTTTAAATTTTCAAATTTTGGCTTGGTATTTTAAACCATCAATAAAATAGATAACAAGGAAGAAAGAGATGGAAGTAGTGTCTATATCCTTAATTTAAAAATAAAAAAAATAGTTCGGTTTTCATTTTTTGATATCCAATACTATCTACTAATTATTATTGATGTCTGTAATAATGATTTATGAATTAAATAAGAACATTTTCCTTTTTATTTTCTATATTTGAAAAGAATGTCTCATTTGGTACCAAGGCAAAAAAATATAAATACATGTGAGTCACATTGAGACTTCCTTGGATCGAGTGGCTGCGGTAATTTATTCGATGTTGTTATCGCCATTCCTTGCGCTGCCAGAACTATTACGATCATCTTCATTCTGCAAACCACAAACAAATTACATTTCTATTAACAAAGAAAATAAGTGGAACAAGACAATAGGCTATAGCGTCTTACTAAGAATGTCATTAGGGGAGTTTTACTAATTAGTTGGTAACTTACTTTAAAGTTTACAACAGTTTATATAAGGAAAGTGTTGGGCTTGGTTTGATAATTGCTTTACTTTTATAATACTTGCTAAGAAATATCAGCTCTAATATAAAGTAAATTAGAGTCTGATAGATTTAAAAAAGAGACTAGAGTTGGATAAATTTCGAAAAAATTAGAGTAATTGGTAAGATATCACTCAATTGTTCATATTACTTTTATATTGATACTTGATATCTGTTTTACTAAAAGTTAGTGGTTAATTTTTTTTTACATGACTTAAAGTGCCACTTATTTGGTTTAATTGGGCTGTTTTCATGACATTTTAGAAGTTTGTAAGAGGAAGAGAGGGTTTAAGCCTTCTAAATGACTAAGACAGTGCAAAGAGTTTTTGAAATTCTACCCTGATTTATTTTTACACGAAGAATAGAGACCCCTGCTTCATCCCCATAAATCTCGATTGGCAGGCCATCTCGGGTGATCAAGCAAACTCTTTAGAGATCATGTAACAGTTAACGCTTTGAGTTCTAGTAAAACTATGGGACCTCATGGATTCACCGCTGAATTCTTCAAGAACGTTTGGTACACTCAAATCATACAATGCAGCCCTCAATGAGACCTATATTTGTCTCATCCTGAAAAAGATTGATAAAAGGAGTGGATTCACGACTGTATTTCAAGCGTCAACCCCTCTATTATTATTAATAGGCCAAAGGCAAGGTCAAGATCATCCCCACAGGGGCCCTTAGGCAATGCGACCCGTCATCACACTTCATTTTCACTATTGTTGTAGATTGTCAAAGTAGGGGCTGAACTATGGAGCTTTGGGAGGATTTACGAAATCCAAAATGTTGGTAAATCTTCACTTGGCATAAATCACTAACCGTTTGCACATATTACCTCGGTTTTCTCCTCTTTTGACTCAATAGTAATCAAGAATCTTCATACTTTCATCTCATTATTTGAGAAAGCTTCTGGTCTAAACATTAATCTTAATAAATGGAGAATTGAACAAATCGACAACTAGGGTGGGTTCTAATTTGGGTTCTTGACCAGTTGCTTATCCAGGCCTCCAACTTGGGGGTAAACCAAAGACTCTTTCCATTTTGGAGCCTTTATCAAGAGAGTTCATAAAAAACTTCACAACTGGAAACATTTTAACATTTCCCAAGGAGGCGCCTCACTTTGTCTAGTTTGTCAATTTATTACCCATCTCTCTTCAAAATGCCAAAAATGGCGCCTAAACAGTTGAAAAAGATTTTGAGGAAACTGGATACTAATTCTTAGTTGCTTGACATTAGAAGAAAATGCTGAAGATGTTGAGAGTCCTACATTGGAATAACCAAGAAGACCCATACTCCATATAAGATAGATGGGCTACTCCACTCATTGCCAATTGGTTTTGAGATGAAACTCCATACTATCAAATTTAACAGAAATCTGGAGGATAAAATCACATAATAATGGGCATCCCTTGAGCATTTTTTTTCCCAAATTGTGCTAAATGAGAGAGTGGAAGAATGGAAATGGATTTTGGATCCCCATCAAACTTCAAGGTAAAATCTCTCAATCTAGATTCTAGACCTTACTCATAATCCAAGAAAGAAAAGACCTATTTTTTTATATTTAATTGGGAAAGGATCCTTCCCACAGGTTCCAAGTTCTTTCTTCTATGAGAGCTTCCACAAGATGTAGACACGGGGATTGCCTTCAAAAAGATTTCCCTACCAGTTCACCTCTCCAAATTGGTGCTATATTTTCAGAAACAGTTGGCAAAAATCAAAACCACTTCTTTATGTCCTGTACTTTCATGGCGGACTTTCAGATCCAAAAGAATGAGACATTCAGCTCAGACATCAAAGAACTTTTTTGGCAGTCATCATGGACCCTCTGACACTATATATGCTGTAAGCTGCTCTGGAAGGGAAAAAAACCACCACACTTTGAATGACAAAGCTATGAGTTAAGTGCTTCTGATTTCAGCTTTTTCTTGCTGTAAATCCACTCATCATTTCAAATTGCATTATCAAGAGAAGTTACAACATACCAAAATAATTTTCGAGAGGGTTGCCTCTCTCACAAAGTCCCACAATGGAAACTCTCACTAAAATGGCCCTCACCTCTAAGAATTATAAAACCCTCTATTTATAACCAAGACAAGCTAATTTTCACTATGCCCTTACAAATGTTGTACGAATCTTACTCATAAACCCTTAACTAGTACTTTCACACAGATCTACATGACTACTGGTCTACTGCCCTCTAGATACTTGCTTGAGACTGCTTCCACTTTAAGTGGCTGTAGTTCTAGTTTATTTTTTGGGTAAAGACCTCCAATGAAAATTTAAAAAGCTTGAACCAAACAAAATACAGCCAAACACCTGTCATAAGAACCGTACCAAAAACAGGAATACAAGTCACACCCTTCCTCATTAGAGACGAAAAACACCTCCAACTACTGCTGCTACTATCCCTCATTAGAGAATAAACCTTAAATGGGATTAGGACTCCAAATGCGAGTATCCCTCCTCCCCTCCCTAAAGCTACACCGCTCAAACAAAGAAAGAAAAGAGGTCACCTCCGTCATTTCCCTATTGGATAAATTGCCATGGAACCCAAAAGAGAGAACACAGAATTCTCAGACCCAACCAAAGGATCTGAGATCAGGCGTTTTTTTAAAAGAGGACAAGTGATAAAGATACAGAAACAAAGAACAAAAGGAACTCACCCCCACCCACTAATCCTCCCAGACAAGTGATAAAGAGGACAAGTAAGATTTACTTCGATGATGATTGGCAAGTTTACACTACTCCTGAACAACCTAATTGCAAAAGTAACCCGCGATTAATAGTAGTACTAAAGCCATTTAATGAAAATTGGTTTCCTGTTAAATATAATAATAAACAATCATAACAACAACAACAACAATAATTATTGAGCCATCTAAGCCACCTTATCCAGTTCTTAAGGTGGATCAGAATCAAAACAAATTATTAACCATTTGAGCTCATTGAGCACATAGAAAGATCATCCAAATAAAATAATAATGTGGGATGGAGATTACTACCTTCTTTACTAGACCATGAGCTGACATTATTTCATAAAACTTGCGCATCAGCATTTCTTCTTCTACCTGAAAATATTAGAATCCCAATTACTTAAGCACTAGCAACAGAACCAACAACCTTCTAATAGTAGCCCAAAAGTCTCAGGAGTTTTGTCAAAAAGCAAAGTTTCATCTCAAGAACTAATATTACAGACTAATACAATAAAAAAATTATTACATTGATTTTAAATTTTCAACTGCATTAAATGAACACTAATCTACATATGTGAATACCAGTTACTCTTCTTTCTTCTACACTTACAATAACAAGGTAATAAGGTGCAGTGCAAATACCGTTAAGTTACTTCAATGGTCCAAAAAGAAAATACTTCATATTGTAATCCTAATTAATTACATTTGAAACTATGCACACTCAAATGTTGTTTGGCATCCTTCCTCCTAATCTCTCTCTTGATAGTACAAAATTGTCATAAAAAAGCATATCAACATCGTTGGTAACACGCAAAAAACTGAAACAACATTTTAATTGTAGTTTCTAAAAGATATTCAACAATCAAAACAACACAAGTTAGAGGCCTAGAAAAATGAACTTAAAAAATGAAAGTCAAATGAAATACAGTCTTCAACTGAGTGAAATATTCACGGATACCAGTCAAGTAAATCTGTAAAGACAAGAGTTATGGAATCATATATGCATTAATATGTCAGATTTCCTCCATATTTTCTGTAAGGTAAGAAATGTGTGCAATAAGGCTCAAACATTTGCATTAAGATGAACTCAGATAAAAATAATACTAAATCAGTAAAACAAGTACATCAAACAAATCAGACATCCAAAGAAAGAAAAGAAACCTGAAGTTTATGTAGTTCATGGGACATTGATCTATAAGCATCCATAAGAAACTCATCCTGCTTCTCCAAATGCCTGCACCACAAAATCAGAAGTTAACAATCACTAATCAGCATCCAATATCCAAAGAAACAAAAGGGGTTACAAAAAAAAAGTTCGTTGAAAGAACTTACTTCAGAATTTCTCCCGTGTGCTTGGGGTCCATTCCTAGAGCTTTAGACTTCAAGAGGTTCCAAAACTAAAATTTCAATATTTTTTTTAAAAAGCACCCTAAGATCAGTGATATCATAATTGTTTGACAACATGTAGAAGTTCTCAAAGCTTAAAAGGAACTATCTATTTAAATTGGTTGGATGAGTTTCATGAAATATGATCCAGCAAGAAAAATCAAGCAATTTGAAGCAATCAGATTTCCTTTGGTGACATTCTCCATTGAAAACAGCTTTTAAACAAAAATTTAATAGACATAAAAACACCCTAGAAATACTGGAACACAAACAAGCACTCGAAGTTATTATCCAAACTAAAACTACTGTCCGACATTCAGATAGGCGAGAACCGAGGATAGTACGATGGTGAATACTACGCTCCTACGACACTTGATTCTAGTAGACCGCCAAGTAGCAGTAGTTTAATAAATCAATAAACTGACTGAGACTGGAAGAAAAATTGGATTCTAACTATGAAAAGGCAAGATATGCTAAATTTCGCTCCGAAATTACCTCCTCTATAAATTGATTAATGGGTAAGTGAAGGAGAATGAGACGGCGGAAGCACAAAGCGTTAAGAATAAATATGAAACTCACTGGCGCCTGTGAACAGGTTGCCTTCTCAAATCTGGCAAGCAATCAACGACGGAAGCGACGGCGGCGACGACGGTGTTGAGGGAGAGCGACCACGGAGGAATAAAGAAGCGGAGAGGTCAGTCTTCAAATATATGAATTGTGACTTTTTATGACGTAAATTTTTTAGGAAAAGATTAGGACATAGCCGAAATATTATATACTTTTTTTCTTTCTTTTCTTTAAATAATAAATACCCAACTAACATTGTAAGGTTCACTTAGACTCCTTTTATATTAACATTGCGTTACGAACTTAATTGGATGTGTGCATGCCATCACGATTTACAACTTTTTTCATGGTATTGCTACTAGGCCTCACAACAGCCATGCATTTGTTTTAGCATAACCTAATCTTATTGTGATTTTAGAAAAACATTGTAATTTTTAATTTAAACAAAATCTCATAAGACTCGTGAATTTTCTCTCAAGCGTCATAGATTCCAACAAAATTCATCAATCCTCATAAATTTTCTCCATTCATACACGTACTATATTCAACTCCACCAAAATCAGAATTCAGTTTCATATTTTTCAAAATAATAATAATGATAATGGTAGCGAAGAACAATTTTTAAAAACTATTTTCACTACTCGCCTGCAGATCCGATGGATCATTGGGAGCTGCCACCGATCTTCTTACTCCAACCTCCGACTTCCATTTTTTTGCTTTTTTTTTTTGTTGGTTAAGGGATCAAAAATCATCCCGTTTTCCGGCCAATTATGAGCGATATAATTTCACCGGCGGTCGATTCCGATTCGAAAATGGGATCAGATCCAACCAGTCGAATTGCCGAAGTGAAGGAGTGGTTGGGATCTGAATTCGGCAGGGCCGGGAAAGAAGTTCCCGATTTTGAATACACCCCTTTTAGCGTCTCTCATTTGCACAATCTCTGCAATCTCTCCCAAGCAAAGACACGCGCCGCCGAGATTCTGGCCAAAGACTTCCGCCTCAAGGCCGCCGAGTACCGCGCCCAAGGTAAAACACTATATCTCTCAGCTTTCGATTGAAATTTGTTATGGGATTTTGTTTCTTTTAATTGATTTTGTTTTTTGGGGCTTTTAGAGGCAAGAATCAGAGAGATTTTGGAGAGCGTAGGGATGGCACAGGAGAATTTACCCTCCAATGTGGTTTCATCGGCGCAAGTTCTTGCTAATGTGGCAAATTTGTTGAACATTAGGGATACTGAGCTCAGTAGGTAATGAAATTGAAATCCCTAAATTTCTTGATGAATTTGTGGTTGAAATTTTGGGTGAGTGTTTGTTTGATTGAGAGATTGTTAAACAATGTAGCTTTCTGGTTGCAATGGGGGATATTTCTTTGAGGAAAAGAAGTGTTGAGGAGAAGAGGGCAAAGGTGGAGAAGGATTCTAAGGTTCTACTTGATCATACTCGAAAGGCAATAGCTAGATTAAAATATTTGAAGAGGTTAGTTTTTTTGTAGAAATTTCTTTCTTACCACATTTCTGTGTGTGCTTACAATTTAGTGTTGGTTTTTGTTTGTTATCACTTTGACATGACCGAATAGCTTGGCAGAACATTAGCACAACTAGAAGATGATGTAGCTCCATGTGAAGCTCAAATGGATAATTGGAAGACAAATTTAGCTGTAATGGCTGCCAAGGAGAGGCAGTATATGCAGCAATGTGCCAACTACAAGGTACTTGTGCTTTTTTTATTTTGCTACTTATTAAAATAAACAGGTAGACTGGTGTGCATCTGGATACGAGTTTTTTCACAGCATAGAACTCCAATGGGTGGCCTCATGATTCGGGAATACAGGATGTTTGGAGATGTTCTCCAAGTTTTTGGATGAATTGAAAACCCTTCAATGAACAAAAAAAAACTTAGGTCTTGTTTGATAATTATTTTGTTTTTGTTTTTGTTTTTTTAGCAAAATTAAGTTTGTAAACACCCTTTCCACCTCTAAATTTCTTGCTCCGTTATCTATTTTTTACCAATGTTATAAAAGACCAAGTGTAGTTTTGAAAACTGAAAAAAGTACTCCTCGTAGTTGATGCCCTAGTTGATTAAGAAAATTGTTTTGAAGCATAGATATATGTTATATTTTATTGATAAGTTGT